>CM017190.1:18726305-18951305 GCA_004837865.1 Musa balbisiana | reverse complement strand
CAAGGCTCCGGTTGGAAGTCCGGATCTAAGCTTGGAATTCTTTACTCCAGAAGTTCAGGCTGATAAGAAGATAGCTGTATACGAGACTGCTGATTCAGTAGAGCTTATTGAGACATGGTCTATGGCGATTGTTGGCTATGTGGTAGGTCTCAAAACATCTTATTTCCCACTATCCTCATTTATCAAAACTCGATGGGGAATACCGTCATTTGATCTTCATATGCTAGAGAACGGATTCTTTGTTTGCAAGCTATACTCGGAAGAAGATTTGCAACGAGTCCTCGAAGGATTCTGAACTATTCGCGGCCATCCAATGATTCTACGACGCTGGTCTCCTGATGTCCGTTTGGAATTAGATAGCCTACAGTCTATTCCATTATGGGTATCCTTTCAAGGTTTTCCTCTACATCTTTGGAGTCGACGCTTTATTGTAAAGTTATGCAGCACTCTAGGATAGCCACTCTACATTGACAAAGCTATAGCAGCTCAGACGAGATTAGCATTTGCACGAGCATGTGTACTGGTTTCTTCCGATGAAGATCTTCCTAATGAGGTTTTCTATCGTGATCTTGATGGGAACACTCGGAAAGTACATGTCTCATATTCCTGGAAGCCACAATGATGTCAACGTTGCTTATCTTTTGGTCATGCAAATGGAGCTTGTCAGCAAACTCCAAAACCGATCACAAAGGTCTATCAACCACGTCAAGCGCCTCAGCAACAAAGCGAGTCCTCTCTAATGGTAGTAGCACCGATGGTGGCGACGACTATTGAGTATTCCAACTCGTAAGGACAGCACCACGGACAGAAGGACAAATCCAAAACTTTATCTCTTCCTATAACGTCGAAACCTTCCACAACAGAAGTTTCCCATGCATGGTACTAGTGGACAGGAAAAGCATAAGTCAGGAACTTTATCTCTTCACAATCATGGTACTAGTGGACAGGAAAAGCATAAGTCAGGAACTTTATCTCTTCCTATAACGTCGAAACCTTCCACAACAGAAGTTTCCCATGGTACTAGTGGACAGGAAAAGCATAAGTCAGGAACTTTATCTCTTCCTATAACGTCGAAACCTTCCACAACAGAAGTTTCCCATGGTACTAGTGGACAGGAAAAGCATAAGTCAGGAACTTTATCTCTTCCTATAACGTCGAAACCTTCCACAACAGAAGTTTCCCATGGTACTAGTGGACAGGAAAAGCATAAGTCAGGAACTTTATCTCTTCCTATAACGTCGAAACCTTCCACAACAGAAGTTTCCCATGGTACTAGTGGACAGGAAAAGCATAAGTCAGGAACTTTATCTCTTCCTATAACGTCGAAACCTTCCACAACAGAAGTTTCCCATGGTACTAGTGGACAGGAAAAGCATAAGTCAGGAACTTTATCTCTTCCTATAACGTCGAAACCTTCCACAACAGAAGTTGATAAAGGATAAATTAAGGATATTGTACGGGAGGAAAATACAAACCAAAGGATAAGAAAAAGGATGGTACAGTCCATCCAAAGTCATAGGATGAATACCTTACCACCTTTTCCATTTGTTATTACTGATGAAAATAACATGCTGGAATGTTCGTGGACTTAATAAGCCTGAGAAATGTCAGGAGCTCAACAGAATAATCAAGTCTGCTACATGTGATATTGTTATTCTAGTAGAAACAAAATTAAACAATCGCGCGTTTAAGCTCAAAAGAATTTAATATGGCCGGATACAGAATTGTTTACCAATGACTCAAATGAAACTTTTGGTAGAATATGGGTCTTATGGCATCCCAACTCTATTAATGCTTGGTTTATTTCTGCTACTGATCAATTCATCCATCTTAAGGTAGAGGACAAAAAGAATGGCTGTCAATTCAATTTCACTGGTATATATGCTTCAAACAGTATGCAAGAAAGAAATACACTGTTGTCTGATCTAACTAACGTTGTAGATGGCAGTTTTAATGTACCTTGGATTGTTCTTGGTGACATTAATACTGTTCGGTACACAAATGAAAAAGTGGGAGGTAGACAGCTTTCAGAAAGTCAACTTCAAAGTTTTAATGATTACATAGATACTGTTGCATTAACTGATATGAAATATGTGGGTAATTGGCTCTCCTGAGTAATCAAGGTGCTGATAACAGAAAAATAATGGCCAGACTCGATAGATGTCTGATTAATCAAGAATGGTTAAGAGTTTACCCTAATTCACTTCTTGAGTATGATGCTCCATTATTTTCTGATCATTCTTTAATGTACATACACGCAGATAAAGCAACACCAAAAGGCAAGAAACCATTTAGATTCTTTAACATGTGGAGTACTCATCCTCAGTTCCTTGATGTTATCAGATCAGCTTGGAATGTTAATGTGCATGGATCCCCCCCTTACATCTTATGCCAAAAACTCAAAGCCTGCAAAGCAGCACTTAAGGAGTGGAATACAAATATCTTTGGCAATATTACCACCCGAGTTCAATTTTGCAGAAAGGAACTAATAGCAATGCAACATCAGCTGCAACTTCAGCCTCATGATGAGAATCTTATTGACAAAGAGATAGAAGCTAGAAATAACTTCATGCAAGCCTTAAAGCAGGAGGAAAGTTTTGCAAAACAGAAGTCTCGACAGAATTGGCTTACTTTAGGGGATTCCAATTCTAAGTTTTTTTATGCTTCCATTGCTACTCGAAGAGCCGTTAACCGCATCAGGAAATGCAGAAACAAAGATAACAATCTTATTGAGAATTTAGATGAGGTTAAAGCATACACTGAGCAATTTTTTTATTCCTTACTCAACCTAATAATATTCATGTGGAGCCAACTAGAAAGCTTGATTCGGATGCCATTTCTATCCTCAATGCCCCAATTACAGATGACGAAATTGTAAGAGTTGTCTTTAAGTCACAAAAGCACAAAAGCCCGAGTCCAGACGGATTTCCTGCTGAATTTTACCACATTACATGGTCTATTATTGGTAATGATGTGATTAAAGCTTGCCAACACTTTTTCTCTTCAAGTCATATTCTTAGAGAGATGAATTACACTTTTATTTCTCTAATTCCCAAGAATGAAGGTGCTGATTCACTAGAGAACTATCGACCCATATCTTTATGTAATTTTATTTATAAGATCATCTCCAAAGTGTTAGCAGATAGATTACAAAAGGTAATACATAAGATAATTAGTCCAAATCAGGCTGCTTTCATCAAAGGAAGAAGTATACATCATAATATTCTACTGGCTAATGACTTGGTCAAGGATCTGCACTCAAAAGTAAGAGGGACAAAAATCTGTTTTAAAGCTGATCTACGAAAAGCCTTTGACTCAGTTAATAGGAACTTTATCTATAAGATGCTCCTCGGTATGAACTTCCCTCAGCAATGGGTTAATTGGATTCAATGTTGCTTAGAAACTCCAAAGTTTTCAATACTCTTCAACGGCTCACCTATTGGTTTTTTTGGGAGCAAGAATGGCATCCGACAAGGCGATCCACTCTCTCCATATCTCTTTACTATTGCAATGGAAGGACTTAGCTGTATGTTGGAATATGCGGTCTCTGATGGCAGTATTAAGGTACCCCATGCTGGCCTTATTCATATATCACATATAATCTTTGCAAATGATCTTCTTATCTTTCTTCAGAATGATTCAACTTCAGTAAGAAACCTGGCTACTATTCTGAATGATTTTGGTATAGTTTCTGGCCTTCAGTTAAATCATGCGAAAAGTAAAGTCTACATTAACCCTTGCATTGAGGACAAAGACGTTATTGCACATACCCTAGGGGTTAGTGAGGGAAATCTACCAGTTACATATCTGGGTCTCCCACTCATATCCACTGGCATTCACAAAACCCATTGTCAGCCTATCCTGCAAAAAATAAAGAACAGAATTTCCTCCTGGAAAAATAGGCTTCTATCAAAAGCAGGACGACTTGAACTCATCCGTTCGGTGTTGTACTCTTACTCTATATTATAATGCATTTCTTCTACCTGTTGGACTTCTCCAAGATATTGAACGATTATTAATAAACTTCTTCTGGAATGGCACAAATGATAAGACAATGCATATGGTAAATTGGGACAGCATTTGCAAACCAAAAGATGAAGGGGGGCTGAACCTGAGAAATACTAGAGATTGGAATAAAGCATATTTGGTAAAGCAATTGTGGGACCTTTTGCAAAATAAATGTTCCTTATGGTCACAATGGGTTTCTGCTAGGTATCTTTCAAAAGAATCGATTTGGGAAATTTCAACAAGAACATACCACTCTGCAGCTTGGAAAGGAATTTTAAAGGCAAGGAATTGGCTAATCAAACACATTTCGTACGCAATCTCTACTGGAACTAATACTAATATGTGGTACGATCCTTGGGTGAATGGGAAAAGTATATTTTACTTATATGGTGACAGAATACGAAAAGACCTTGGGGCTCCTAAAGATTGGAAGGTTTCTGAATTCATTGCTAATGGTACCTGGTATCTCCCTACTCCTATTTCCCTGAAATGTTATCACTTTGGCCGACTATCACAGCTATTCCAATCAGGAACAACTCTTCAAATGTACTTATTTGGCTTCATGACAATGGCAAATTTAGTGCCACATACGCATGGAATCAAATTAGGCAAAAAAATAACAAGTGGCTCCCAAGCAATTGGACATGGGATCGACCGGAATCAAAGAGACATTCCTTATGTACATGGCAGGTATTCATCATGTTAACCGATGCTCCCTTTGCATGCAACAAGAAGAAACTATTGATCATCTCTATTTTGCTTGTGACTATACTAAATGGATATGGAAGGAGATTCTCCAGCGATTTGAACTCAATAGAATGCCGCAACCAAACTTGCATCAAGAATTAGGTGACCTCATGCAATGTTTTTCAAGAAAAGAACCTCTTACACAATTGGCAAAGGTTACTTTCAGATGCGCTATTTGGTGGATGTGGAAGGAAAGATGTAGCAGAATCTTTGAGTGTCAACACACAAATAATGCTCAGCTCTTGACAAAGATTATTAGAGACTCAAGATCTTGTATAGAGAACGATATCAAAATGGAGCACTTTACACGAAGAGAAAAAGATATTTTTATCAAATTCAATTTTGCTATTAGCTAAAAGCCTTGGGCATGAAGTTAAAAGTTGTACCCACAGGAAATCTTGGCATATCTGGACTTTATATTTTATTTGTTGGCCACAGTTAAGAGTTATAGTCTACAGCATGTGTAGTCATAACTACCGTATGAGTACTCTACAAGTTATCTAGCTTCGTCTATAACTGGTATAGACAAAGCTATTTGTAGAAACTTTACACAAAATCAATTTACTTTTTACTTATACAAAAAAAAGACAAATAGAGACTGATCATGAATGTACCTGAAGCTTCTCCAAGCTTCTATTTTACCCTCTCTACAAAGTACTCTTTGCAGTTCCTCTTCCAGTGCCCATCTTTGCCATAATGGAAGCACTGACCTTTGTCCTTTGCTTGATCTTTCTTAGTAGCCTTTGTTTTACCTGGTCTGCCCTTGCCCATGCCATTCTTAAGGGACTTTTCTGCTTTTCTTTTCTTTCTGGTCTCATGAATGTAGAGAACTAGCTTCTCTTTTTTTATAGTGCTCTTTTCCTCCCTTAACATATTGAGGAGCTTCAGGAGAGTGACCTCAAGCTTGTTTATTTTAAAATTCATTATGAACTATGAAAAGGAATCTGATAGTACAATATCCACACACAGGTTATCCTCTAGGACCATTCCTAGACCTGTGAGTTTCTCTATCCACTCAATCATCTTTAGGATATGATTCTGAACGGTGTCTCCTCAGTCATCTTAGCGCGGAATAGGCTCTTGGATATCTCATATCACTGAGTCCTTCCCTGTTCCTCAAATAGTTTACGAACATGTAGGAGAATGGATCTGGCATCCATCTTTTTATATTGTCTCTGTAACTCAAGAGTCATGGAGCCCAACATATAACATTGAGCAAGAGTGGAGTCATCAATGTACTTCATGTAGCGAGCGATCTCATCCTCACTTGTCACTTCCTCGAGCATAGGCATCACTATATCAAGGACGTACGCGATTTTCTCTACCATGAGAATAATTTTTAAGTTACGAAGCCAATCCGTCTAACTTGGACCGGTGAGGCGGTTGACATTAAGTATGCCATATAAGGGATTTGAAAGCGACATTTTCTAAAAATAAAGATGCAGCAGGAATGAATAATATGCAGATTTAACAAAAAATAAATAATCAAGATATGAACTTCTATCTTAATCTGCTCCCACTATTTTACTAGCGAGTCACGCGATACCCTCAGCATATGAAACGAAAGTCTCCAACAAACTTCTAATGGAGATTAGGATCTAATCAGTGTCTTAGTATAACCTCGAGGGACTCGACCAATCACACTAAGCCCGAAAGGTAGGCAACTCTTGCCGATCACAACTCCTTGTGATTCCCATCCTATTCGGCCTCTGAATCACCATAGTCTCGAGGCACTCGACCAACTATGATGTTCGGTTAAGTTAACACCATTGTTACAAGATGAGCCTGATTCGATGATATACCCTCAAGGGACTCAACCAAGCATACCATATCCTCAGGTCACCGGTGACATCTCTATCATAGGCAAGATAGTGAATCGTGATATAGGTGAGTATTGAGGGACTTAACCAACTCAACCTACACCAGATATCAGTCTCTACCTATAACGATGGAAGGCCATATGGATCAATCTAATTGCTTCACGTTTACTGACTTAATATTTGTCGAGAGAGGGGTTTCTTTGATTTGGTCTCCTAATATGACATGTCACACATATACATATTTAATATATATCTACATCGCATGCTAATATATATATATACATATCTAGTAGGTGTATAAACAATCACACATCATATGAGCAATTACACTAGATGATCATGGACCACAACCTAATGTGATTAGGCCCGAGACAATGGGCCTAATCACTCACATCAAAATCTATATGTGCAGTGGTGCATCTCCATGCCTTGTGATCATCCATCTCATCCTCGTCGGTTCTGTCGACATCTCGATATATCTCCATGCATCGCGATCGTTTGTCTCGTGGGTCCCGTTATAGCATCCACGCTCCCGCTACGTCTCCTCATGTGATTACAACTTAATCATAGGCACGCAAGCCTGACAATAAATGAGAAATATAATGGAGGCTCGCAGGCCCCAATTATAATAATCATAAGTACACACATCACACGGTCCATGATCATTCGTCTACATATCATACATCATATGTATAAATCATCATCATGTAGAACTACTAGATAATAATAAAATAATAATTAATTAAACCTTTTAATTAATTAATATTTTCTAAAATCAAGAACATGCAGGAAATTTTCTAAATTTTAAGGGATATTTTTGTAATTTGGACAAAAGGATAGAATTGGAATTTCTTAAATTTTGAGGGGCAAAACTATCTTTTGCCCAGAAAACCCTAACCTACCACCTGTGTTGCCGCCGCCACCACCCTATTGGTGGCGACCACTATAGGGGGCGGGGGGTGGCGCCCTTGCTTATAAACTCCCGTCCCTAACGCCGAAGACACACTTTTCTTGCTTGCTATTGAGAAACTCTGAATGAATTTCGAACGACTTCCGTTAGCTTTAAGAAGCGCATAAAATCTGTTTATCTTCCTTCGAACTTGAAAACGAGAATGGAACCTGTGAAGGCAAGACTAAAACCACTGAGTAGCAGCCTTTAACCGGACAGTCAAGGAATGGAACTCAATAGCGGACGAGACTAACACCATGGATACCTATTTACTGACGTGTAACATTAGTAGTTACTTGTCCGACAATAGCTCATTAAAACATATTATATGAGTTATTACGGATGTTGAGCTCCTGCCAGCGCAACACGAACTCACTGACGCGACACATTAGCAGTGTCTTGTCTACTTGGCCGTTCGTAGTAGTTGCTTGTTGACTCAAACCAGGCAGCTAAAGTCTATACTAGTGAGTAGCAGCCTGAAACTAGCTTCCCTCAGCCTGTAGCCCCTAGTAGTAGAGTTGGGGCAATCAGATCTTTACATTTTCCCGTGTTTTTTCATAGCAAAGGAATTTTAGCTAATAGACCGAGAAAAATCACTTCATTTTCGCCAAAACCCGGGTTTTTTCGTAGCGACCCCAATTTACCTAATAGCTGGGTCAAAAAGTCATGAAATTTCATGGAACCCCGGGAATTTTGATAGCAACCTGAAGGCTCCTGCCGCGCAACATTAGTAGTTGCTTGGCCCCTAATAGCCCGAGAAAAAGTCATGAGAATTTCACATTTCCCCGTCTTTTTTGATAGCAAATGTGGAGTTGCTTGTAGTCCGTAGTATCAGAATTTCACTAGTGAGGGCAAGAATGGAACAGTGAAGCCAAAGAATCAAACCAGTAGCTCAAGCCTGTAGCTCAGGGGACTCAGCCTCAAACCCGGCACCAGTGGATCTGAAGTCAACAAAGAATGAATGGAAACTAGCTTCCCTCAGCCTGTAGCCCCTAGTAGTAGAGTTGGGGCAATCAGATCTTTACATTTTCCCGTGTTTTTTCATAGCAAAGGAATTTTAGCTAATAGACCGAGAAAAATCACTTCATTTTCGCCAAAACCCGGGTTTTTTCGTAGCGACCCCAATTTACCTAATAGCTGGGTCAAAAAGTCATGAAATTTCATGGAACCCCGGGAATTTTGATAGCAACCTGAAGGCTCCTGCCGCGCAACATTAGTAGTTGCTTGGCCCCTAATAGCCCGAGAAAAAGTCATGAGAATTTCACATTTCCCCGTCTTTTTTGATAGCAAATGTGGAGTTGCTTGTAGTCCGTAGTATCAGAATTTCACTAGTGAGGGCAAGAATGGAACAGTGAAGCCAAAGAATCAAACCAGTAGCTCAAGCCTGTAGCTCAGGGGACTCAGCCTCAAACCCGGCACCAGTGGATCTGAAGTCAACAAAGAATGAATGGAAACTAGCTTCTCCCGTTAGCGCCTCACTGACATAGTAAACAACGTCTGTCTTGCTTAGCGCAACGAAACTAAACTATTGAACTTGCACAGCGGATGATCTGGTCGCCAAAACAGGAACTCGACTTTATGAAGACTTATATACACAAGCAAGCCCATAAGCAACACCTTTCATTGCACCTGACTTTCGGATTCTGCCTTCAAACCTTCCATGAAAAGCCTTTCTTTTTGGCAGCAACTGCTAACAGAAGGCATTCATTATATTTCTTCCTTGACCTCATAGTTTAGCAAGCTCATTGTTTAGCAAGCACTGACAGCCTTGACCGCATAGTGGGCTTCCCTGCCTTGGCTAGCTTCCTTGCTTGCAACTATCTTAGACAAACAGCACTGACTTCCCCCACTCCGTGGTAAGGTTCGTTCTTATTTGAAAGAAGGTCGCGCTTGGAACTACTAATAGAATCCTCAAATGGGGGTAATGGAAGGATAGTCTTAGCAAGAAGGCCACTTTTCGGCTCCTTTGCTTCCGACTGGCTTGCTTGCTTGCCTTGTACAGCTACTTGGATCTCTCTCCGGAAAAAAGGGGAAGCATTCCTTGATTGAAGGAGCTAGGCAGTAAGATTCACTTGCTAAGAGAAGACCCTATTCGATAACTGCCGATTTGTAAACTAAGTAAAAGAGACAAGATCGCCGACTACCAAAGAGAAGAGCAAGCACTTGACTGTACATACAGATTGAGAGACAGAGGGGTCATCTGTAGGGCCAGGTCACTTTCTATAAAGAAGAGAGGTGCGCCTATTCTTTCTTTGTTTTATGCCCATCACCCATTCGCTTATTTGATTCAATAAATTGAGAGATCCTTTACCACGCGCTGCCTAGCCTTGCCTAGTGGACTTCCTTGCCTTTTTCCAAATCCAATATGTTGTGTTGCCCCTGACTATAAGCTAAGCTCGTTTTCAAAGGAAAGCTTGAGGAAGAGATCCGAGATCCTTATGTAAAATAGCTCTTACCGACGATGAAAACGATTCGACGCCCCTCCCTACGAAAACTATGGCCTTCATTGAAAAACAAGGAGAGGTGGGTCCTCCATAGCGCATTATGGGACCTTAACCACATAGACAAGATTCGCTTCTATAAATCCAATAGGGAGGAAGATAGGAAGCTCAGCTCTACCTCTAATTGCATTGGAAGAGCGAGAGAATGCTACAAAATGAGAAGATGTGGTAAGAGGGAGATCAATTAGCTCACTTACTTGCCCATTCTATCCAATATTTAATAGCAAGCATAGATACAGGCACATTTCTTCAATCGTGTAGGAATGTGTTAGAACCCTTGCAGATTCTAAGCTTGGGGTTGATTTCTTTAGGGGATCGGCCTCTTGGAACTCTATAGGGGTTCCTTCCTCCAAGTTGCTGCTCAAAGGCTGCAGAAAAGATTCATCTATTGCTTATCAAAAGAGGAGGAATACATAGCTATTTATAGGGCTTCTAAACCCTAACTCCTAATAGGACTCCTACTCAAGACTCTTACTCAAGTAAGACTTCTACTCAAGACTCCTAATAGGACTCCTACTCAAGACTCCTATTCCTTTACAACTCTTAATTCTTCTTCAAGAAATAACATCCAAACCCTAGCTGGCCTCTTCACCTCTTTAATAAGGGTCGGCTTAGGTAGGATTTACATGAATGCCCCTATCAATTAGGACTCTCCTAGCTAGAGTCCTAACAGACCCGCCCTCTTCAAATCAGCCTTGTCCTCAAGACTGACGATTCATGAATTTTGGGAATTTGATCTTCAAGTCGTCATAGTTCTCCCAAGTTGCATCTTTTGTTGGTAGGTTCACCCACTGTATTAGCACTTCAGTAGTGGGTCGTCGTCGTCGAGTCACGATCCATTGATCAATAATGACACTTGGCTGGATCTGGAGTTCTCCTTGAGTAATCATATTTGGTAGGTGGCTTTGGGCTGTCTCCAAGCACCTATTTACAATTTTCGTCTAGCTGTCGGTTTGTGGGTGATATTGCATACTCCTTTTCAATTTAGTACCCTGCATATGGAATAACTTTATCCAAAATTTGCTCGTGAAGATGCAAGTAGAATTTGTCATAAGCACAGTGCGTCCTTTATAGTGTAATTCTTTTGAGTCCCAATTGTAATGTGCCACGGAGCTTGATGCTTCTTCCAATTTTTTTTATGATTTTACTGGTCTCTGGATCATCCTGCCATTCCATCTTAATATCCTCAAGGAAGTCACTGGTTAGAAGCGAAACGGCCAAAAGTTCAGCTTGCTCGGCTAGCTGCGAAAGCGCATCTGCAACAACATTCTCTTTCCCCTTTTTGTAAGTTATTTCATAATCAAATCTAAGAAGTTTTGTTACCCATTTTTGCTGCTCGAGGGATGATATCTTTTGCTCCAAAAAGTAATTGAGGCTTTTATAGTCGGTTTTAATTTGAAATCGTCGACTGATCAAGTAGGGTCTCCACCTCATTGCTGCGTACACAATGGCGAGCATCTCCTTATCATATGTTGACATGTTTTGATGGGAGAGAGACAATGTCTTGCTAGTGTATGTGAGTGGTTGACCATCTTGCATGAGAATGGCTCCGATTCTGACTCCAGATGCGTCGGCCTCAATAATGAAGGGTCGATTAAAATATGGTAATGCTAGTATCGGCGTCGTCGTCATGGCTGCCTTAAGTTTGTCGAAGGCAGCGGAGGCTTTGTCCGACCATTTGAAGATATCTTTTTTCAGTAAAGAAATAAGTGGTGCACTGATCTTTCCATAGTTTTTCATGAACTTACGATTGTAGCCTATTAAACCGAGAAAGCCACGTAGCAATTTTATGTTCCACGAGGTCAGCCAATTATGCATTGCTTCAATTTTGGAGGGGTCCACTGTCACACCTTCCTCTGATATAATATGTCCAATTCTGCATTGCTTCAATTCTACCTTCTGGCAAAAATTCATAGTGGCCATTGTGTGTTCAAAAGGCGGTTTTCGGTATGTCTTCTTTGCACACTCATATTTGATGATACCCAGATCGAAGGTCCAACTTTGTGAAGATTTGTGCTCCCTTTCATCTAGCAATTCATCTACTATTGAAATAGGGTATTTGTCCTTGATGGTTATGCCATTGAGGGTTTGGTAATTAATGCACATTTGCCATGTTTCGTCCTTCTTTCATACGAAGAGCATCGGTGAAAAGTAGGGGCTGCAACTTGGCCGAATAACTCCTATTTCGGGCATCTCTTTTAGAATCCTTTCTATTTCATCCTTCTGCAGATATGAATGTTGATATAGCCAAGTATTTGCAGGAGGTTTGCCTAGAAGAATCGGTATACACTGATCATGCCGATGGGCAAGAGGTAGGTTGCGTGGTTCGTCAAATATATCTGAAAATTCAGCAAGCAAAGGAAGTAGGTTTGGATCTTCAAATTCTATTGGCTCTCCCTTAGTTTGCTGCTCAAGTTGTACCAAAAAGCCACTGCATGCTTTATGCAAAACCTTCTCTATTTGTTGTGTGCAAATCGTCATTACGTCGCCCCCATGTTTCCCGTGTAGAATCACCTGTTTCCCTTTACTGTAAAATCTCAAAATTAGTTTCATAAAATTCCAAAAAATATTACCTAATGTTGTCAACTATTCAATTTTGAGCATAGCCTCATGATCATCAAGAGAAAGGAGGAAGAAATATGCAATTATCTCTTGGTCCTGTAGTAACAGTTTCTTCCGCGGGCGCCTACGATCACACTTCAAAATCCATTTGTTGGTGAACTTGACGTCAAACCTACTGTAATAATCGATAGGTAAGGCCATCCGGATAGCAACTTTACTATCTAGGAAGTTATTAGTGCTGCCCGTGTCGATGAGAACAGTGATCGATTGTTGTTTGAGAAGGCCTTCAACTTTCATCGTTTGTGAGTTTGAGTAGCCGGTTAGTGTATGTACCATAACTTTTGCCGGTTGTGGCTCTTCTTCTGCATCTTCTTCTTTATTATCAAGGCTCTCTTCTTGATGTTCAATAACCTTTTCTTCTATTGGTTTAATCATAAGAAGTATCCCTTTTCTACAGTGATGCTCATGGCTCCACAGCTCGTCACGGTGCCAACATAACTCCTCTGTAGATTACTCTTGAAATTCTTCTCTTTTCATCAATTTTGGTGCAGGGACTCGGTTGATAGTAGGGGGGGCTGAGAGCTTCTGCATTGTAGGTCGAGAAGCGATCCTAGTCCTCCGAGATTCATGGTTCAATCGCTCCTCTTGATGTCGTGCGAAAGAGATAGCTGCCATAAGCGTGTACGGTTGTCGTGTTTTAACTTCTCCCCGGATCTCCGGCTTCAAGCCCTCAATGAAGGTCCCCAATAGCTGTTTTTGAGACCAATCACAAGTTTGATTAGATAACCTTTCAAACCTGGTTTGGTACTCCTGAACGGTAGAGGTTTGTCGGATCTTTGCTAGTTGTTCGTCAATGTTCTCATAATCGATTGGTCCGAAGTGGATCAATAGTCCTTCTTTGAATTATCGCCATGAGAGGACTCCATGAGTATATTTAAACTAGTCAAACCACTGTATGACATCCCCTTCAAGATGTATAGCTGTAATTTCCACCATAGATGCATCCGCAGTTTTGTGGTACCGAAAATATTGTTCCGCGCGCGAGATCCAACCAATCGGGTCTCCTTCCCATCTAGGGAAGTCCACCCTCATGCATGGATAGTTGGGATCAATCATAGAGCCTCCCCTCCCTTGGAAGTCATCTCTTCGGGCTTGGTACGATTGGGCAGAGCTCTCTCCTTGATGTGATTTCTTCGGGCTTGGTAGTCGGCCCAATCTGAGTTCGGTAAAGAGCGTCTGAATCTTATCCTCCATTTGTGCCTCGAAGGCTTCGAATTTAGTATTAATTGCCGCCTCAGATGCCATAGTACATGCCTCCAAATCTGTGATATTAAGATCTCTCTTTTGTTGTCGGGTTAAAGACATGTATAGGTTGAGAGAAGTGGTGGTCGAAAGGGTTGGTTGATTGATGGATGTAGGCTACGGTTTAGGCTTGTTTTGTGGCTGTTTTGGGTGTAGTATGAGGGTGTGGTTTGGTGGAGTTTTAGGGCTGTGGATGAAAGTTTTAGATCTGTGGTAGATGGCAGCAAAGGTTTGATAGAAATCAGTGGAAGTTTGCTGCAGAATTGTGTTGTCTTGTAAGGGCAGAATTGTTGTCGAAGAAACAGCGATTTCTCAACAAAATTTCCACAAAAAACTTGAGAGATTTGAGGAGGGAATTGATAGCAAAATTTCAGTGTATGTGACAGTAAGTGTGTCCAATTTAATCAAGAAAATTTTGGCAGTATAAGAGCAAAGAAATTGGTGCAAGTTGTGATAGCAGAATTCTCGTCGAAAAATTTCAGCGATTTGCGACGAAAATTTACAGCAACACAAAATCGTTTTTAGAGGTGAATTCCTTAATAGATCAATCTTAGATGGAAGCGAAGATGATCTATGAAATATATAAGAAATTTTGTTCAAAAAGATTGTAAATAGATTGGTTAAGGCAACAATATGCTGTTGAAATTTTTTGCAGCACAGATTTTCAAGTGTCATAGATTGGACGTAAAATATCAGTAGTTTATATTAAGAATTTTTCGACAAAACCAAAGGGAAATCCACTGTTATGAAGTGTCAAAGCTATCATAAAAATTTCATAGAGATTTGGACAGAAAAATATAGTAGCAAGATTAAATAATTTGTACTATGCGGCTGGAATTTCACAGTGCAGATTTTCAAGTATAGCAGTTTAGACGTAAACGATTAATGGTTTATATTAAGAATTATTTGACAAAACTAAAGGGAAATATGCTATTAGGATGTGTCAAAGCTGTCATAAAAATTTCGTAGAGATTTGGATAGAAAAAATGCAGTAGCAAGATCAAACAAACTGTGTTGTGCGGCTGAAATTTTACAGTGCAGATTTTCAAGTACAGCAGATTAGATGTAAAAGATCAATGGTTTATATTGAGAATTTTTTTATAAAACCAAAGGGAAATCTGCTGTTAGGAAGTGTCAAATCTGTCATAAAAATTTTGTAGAGATTTGGATAGAAAAAACGCTGTAGCAAGATCAAACAGACTGTGTTATGTGGTTAGAATTCTGCAATGTATCTTTCGTCGTAAAGATGAAAACTTTGCGGCGAAAAGTTTATGCAGCAATATAGGAACAAATTTTTTTTTAGATTTTTGAATAAGGATAACTAAATTGCAGCAGCAGTAAGGTAGGAAACCAGAACCTGTTGCAATTCACGGGGAGATCAAAGGATGATCTGCGGTGGTGGAGATGATGGCGGAATTTAGCGATGATCTTTTAAGCAATTGTGGGAATTGCTTTGGGTGGCTGTGGAGAGATGAAGGATGGCTATGGAAGGGCAGCAAGACGCCAAGAACGCTGCTCTGATACCAAGTGTTAAAACCCTTGCAGATTCTAAGCTTGGGGTTGATTTCTTTAGGGGATCGGCCTCTTGGAACTCTATAGGGGTTCCTTCCTCCAAGTTACTGCTTAAAGGCTGCAGAAAAGATTCATCTATTGCTTATAAAAAGAGGAGGAATACATAGCTATTTATAGGGCTTCTAAACCCTAACTCCTAATAGGACTCCTACTCAAGACTCTTACTCAAGTAAGACTTCTACTCAAGGCTCTATAGGACTTCTACTCAAGACTCCTATTCCGTTACAACTCTTAATTCTTCTTCAAGAAATAACATCCAAACCCTAGCTGGCCTCTTCACCTCTTTAATAAGGGTCGGCTTAGGTAGGATTTACATGAATGCCCCTATCAATTAGGACTCTCCTAGCTAGAGTCCTAACAGAATGATTAGTTTCATCTTAACGGCTATAGAAGCGGCCCCTCTTTCTTTTACAGTGGTCTACAAGAATCTAATACCTAAGGAATAAGGAAAACCATCATTCTTGAATAAATAGGAATAAGGAAAACCATCATTCCTTCTTTCAACTCTTAGTGCCTAATCACATAACCTTTGGGGAGATAGACTTATTACGATCCAGTTGCTTGGAGCATTACCAACTCACTCTATTGTGCTCAATTGGCTGCATATGCTATAGTACTGTTTATTGGTTATTTTTTTGCCTAATTTGATTCCATGCGGATGTGGCACTAAATTTGTCATTGTCATGAAGCCAAATAAGTACATCTGAAGAGTTGTTCCTGATTGGAATAGCTGTGATAGTTGGCCAAAGTGATAACATTTCAGGAGAAATAGGAGTAGGGAGATACCAGGTACCATTAGCAATGAATTCAGAAACCTTCCAATCTTTGGGAGCCCCAAGGTCTTTTCGTATTCTGTCACCATATAATTGAAATATACTTTTCCCATTCACCCAAGGATCGTACCACATATTAGTATTAGTTCCAGTAGAGATTGCATACGAAATGTGTTTGCTTAGCCAATTCCTTGCCTTTAAAATTCCTTTCCAAGCTGCAGAGTGGTATGTTCTTGTTGAAATTTCCCAAATCGATTCTTTTGAAAGATACCTAGTAGAAACCCATTGTGACCATAAGGAATATTTGTTTTGCAAAAGGTCTCACAATTGCTTTACCAAACATGCTTTATTTCAATCTCTAGTATTTCTCAAGTTCAGCCCCCCTTCATCTTTCGGTTTGCAGATGCTATCCCAATTTACCATATGCATTGTCTTATCATTTGTGCCATTCCAGAAGAAGTTTATTAATAACCGTTCAATATCTTGGAGAAGTCCAACAGGCAGAAGAAATGCATTAGACCAATATATAGAGTAAGAGTACAACACCGAATTGATGAGTTCAAGTCGTCCTGCTTTTGAAAGAAGCCAATTTTTTCAGGAGGAAATTATGTTCTTTATTTTTTGCAGGATAGGCTGACAGTGGGTTTTGTGAATGCCAGTGGATATGAGTGGGAGACCTAGATATGTAACTGGTAGATTTCCCTCACTAACCCCTAGGGTATGTGCAATAAGGTCTTTGTCCTCAATGCAAGGGTTAATGCAGACTTTACTTTTCACATGATTTAACTGAAGGCCAGAAACTATACCAAAATCATTCAGAATAGTAGCCAAGTTTCTTACTAAAGTTGAATCATTCTGAAGAAAGATAAGAAGATCATCTGCAAAGATTATATGTGATATATGAATAAGGCCAGCATGGGGTACCTTAATACTGCCATCAGAGACCGCATATTCCAACATACAGCTAAGTCCTTCCATTGTAATAGTAAAGAGATATGGAGAGAGTGGATCGCCTTGTCGGATGCCATTCTTGCCCCCAAAAAAACCAATAGGTGAGCCATTAAAGAGTAATGAAAACTTTGGAGTTTCTAAGCAACATTGAATCCAATTAACCCATTGCTGAGGGAAGTTCATACCGAGGAGCATCTTATAGATAAAGTTCCTATTAACTGAGTCAAAGGTTTTTCGTAGATCAGCTTTAAAATAGATTTTTGTCCCTCTTGCTTTTGAGTGCAGATCCTTGACCAAGTCATTAGCCAGTAGAATATTATGATGTATACTTCTTCCTTTGATGAAAGTAACCTGATTTGGACTAATTATCTTATGTATTACCTTTTGCAATCTATCTGCTAACTCTTTAGAGATGATCTTGTAAATAAAGTTACATAAAGATATGGGTCGATAGTTCTCTAGTGAATCAGCACCTTCATTCTTGGGAATTAGAGAAATAAAAGTGCAATTCATCTCTCTAAGAATATGACCTAAAGAGAAAAAGTGTTGGCAAGCTTTAATCACATCATTACCAATAATAGACCATGTAATGTGATAAAATTCAGCAGGAAATCCGTTTGGACCAGGGCTTTTGTGCTTTTGTGACTTAAAGACAACTCTTACTATTTCATCATTTGTAATTGGGGCATTGAGGATAGAAATGGCATCCGAATCAAGCTTTCTAGTTGGCTCCACATGAATATTATTAGGTTGCCCCGCTTGGTTGAGTAAGGAATAAAAAAATTACTCAGTGTATGCTTTAACCTCATCTAAATTCTCAATAAGATTGTTATCTTTGTCTCTGCATTTCCTGATGCGGTTAACGGCTCTTCGAGTAGCAATGGAAGCATAAAAAAACTTAGAATTGGAATCCCCTAAAGTAAGCTAATTCTGTCGAGACTTCTGTTTTGCAAAACTTTCCTCCTGCTTTAAGGCTTGCATAAAGTTATTTCTAACTTCTATCTCTTTGTCGATAAGATTCTCATCATGAGGCTGAAGTTGCAGCTGATGTTGCATTGCTATTAGTTCCTTTCTGCAAAATTGAACTCGGGTGGTAATATTGCTAAAGGTATTTGTATTCCACTCCTTAAGTGCTGCTTTGCAGGCTTTGAGTTTTTGGCATAAGATGTAAGGGGGGGATCCATGCACATTAACATTCCAAGCTGATATGATAACATCAAGGAACTGAGGATGAGTACTCCACATGTTAAAGAATCTAAATGGTTTCTTGCCTTTTGGTGTTGCTTTATCTGCGTGTATGTACATTAAAGAATGATCAGAAAATAATGGAGCATCATACTCAAGAAGTGAATCAAGGTAACCTCTTAACCATTCTTGATTAATTAGACATCTATCGAGTCTGGTCATTATTTTTCTGTTAGCAGCACCTTGATTACTCTAGGAGAGCCAATTACCCACGGATTTCATATCAGTCAATGCAGCAGTATCTATGTAATCATTAAAACTTTGAAGCTGACTTTCTGAAAGCTGTCTACCTCCCACTTTTTCATTTGTGTACCGAACAGTATTAAAGTCACCAAGAACAATCCAAGGTACATTAAAACTGCCATCTGCAATGTTAGTTAGATCAGACCACAGTGTATTTCTTTCTTGCATACTGTTTGAAGCATATATAGCAGTGAAATTGAATTGACAGCCTGATATCGAGGAGGGTAAAAATACAGAATGGATTTCGAAAGAAAACCGATAGAATAGTTGTTCAGATAGAAAATGTCATAGGAGACTAGGAATTAATTCTTGATAAAACTTTGATAAAATGAAAAATAGCTCACCACCCAGTTTAAAATCAAAAGGGATACAGAAAGATCACCACCCTAATGACAATAAACAAGGATACAGAACTGAAAGCAAAAGACTCACCACTCAAGGATGCATCCAAGAGATACAGAGTTCAAAAGAGCACTTCAAGAGAGCTTCTCCAATATTCTCTGTTTTCTAAAAACCCTTTCAAAGCCCTAAACATGAAAATAAATACTAGTGCATGAAACAACCCTTCATGCATAGAGAATTTCGAAATTAAGTCCTTTACAGCTGCCAACCACCTCCTTTAATCAAAATTAAGTCCTTCACAGCTGCCAACCACCTCCTTTAATGTATTCCTTAGCCATGAAGAAAAGCACTATGAGACAGCTTTACTTTTGTGCAGGGAATATGCTGATGAGCTGTCTTATCTGAGTTGACTGAGTTGAAGATTATGGGGCAATATTGTTGGCTAAAAAAAATCATATTATCAGCATCGTCCATATGAACAGATTGTAGCAAATTAGACACTCCCGTGTCAATCTCCCCTGGTTGAAAAAGACTTGTCCTCAAGTCCTTGTTTGTTTCGTCAATAAGATCATGAAAAGGACTTAAATCAGCTACATTAAATGTTGGGGATACTCCGTAATCTTTAGGTAGCTTAATCTCATAAGCATTTTTGCCAATTCTCTTAAGCACCTTGAATGGACCATCAGCCTTTGGTTTCAGTTTTCCAAATTTGCCTGGCGGAAACATCTCCTTCCTTAGATGAATCCAGACCAAATCACCTGCATTAAACTCCACATGTTTTCTGTGTTTGTTAGCAGCTTGCATGTATCTCTCATTTTGCTTCTCAATGGTTGCTTTCACACCCTCATGCAGCTTCTTTATCTGCTTAGCTCTTTCATCAGCATCTCCACTAAATTGCTTTGTTGTAGAATGAGGGATTAAGTCCAAAGGACCAGCCGGATTAGCACCATAAACTACCTCAAAAGGACTCTTACCAATACTATGATGCATAGAACGATTATAGGCAAATTCAATTTGTGGAAGAATGAGGTCTCATTGCTTAATATTCTTGCCAACATAGCTTCTAAGCAAATTTCCCAAGCTTCTATTTGTTACCTCAATTTGCCCATCGGTTTGTGGATGATGCGAGCTGCTGAAATTCAAAGAAGTACCCAGCTTCCTCCAAAGAGTTCTCCAAAAATGACTTACAAATTTTGAATCTCGATCAGAAATCATAGTTCTTGGAATACCATGCAATTTAACAATCTCCTTAAAATATAAATCAGCAATATGCGATGCATCATTTGATTTATTGCATGGAACAAAGTGAGACATTTTTGAAAATCTGTCAACAACAACCATGATAGAATCCTTGTTCCTTTGAGTTCTTGGCAGTCCCAAAACGAAATCAAGACTCACATCCTCCCATGGAGCATTTGGCACTAGCAATGGAGTGTACAAACCAGAATTTTGACTTCTTGTTTTTGCCAAATGACATAATCGGCATCGCTTCACATGTCTATCCACATCTCTGAACATTTTAGGCCAATAGAAATTTGATTGAACAAGAGCTAGAGTCTTGTCCCTACCGAAATGTCCTCCCAAAACACCACCATGAGCTTCAGCTAGAATTACTTGTCTCAAAGAACAAGATGGAACACACAAAGCATTAGCTCGAAAAAGAAAACCATCAAAGATAAAAAATTGTTGAAAGGAACCTGATTTACAATTCTGCCATATTGAGCCGAAATCCACATCATTCTCATAGAGATCTTTGAATGTTTCAAATCCAACCACTTTGACTTCCATTGCTGATAATAAAGAATGTTTTTTGCTCAATGCGTCAGCAACTATATTTTGAACACCAGATTTGTGCTTGATTGTAAAATTGTAAGATTGTAAAAACTCCACCCAAGCTGCATGCCTCTTGTTTAGTTTGTGTTGGTAATTAATGAACTTTAATGCCTCATGATCAAAATATAGAACAAATGGCTTGGCAAGAAGATATTGACTCCAATGAGACAAAGCTCGATAAATCGCATAAAACTCCTTATCATAAGTAGAGTATTTCTTTCTTGTATCATTCAGCTTTTCACTAAAAAATGCAATGGGCTTTCCGTCTTGACTCAAAACAGCACCAATTCCCATATTAGATGCATCACATTCAACTTCAAACACATTGTCAAAATTTGGTAGAACTAAGATAGGAGCTTCGGTCACCTTTCTTTTTAAAAGCTCAAAAGCATCATTAGCTTCACTAGTCCATTTGAATTTATCACATTTCAGACATTCGGTGATTGGAGCGACAATAGAGCTGAAACCCTTGATAAATCTTCTATAAAACGAAGTTAAGCCATGGAAACTCCTCACATCATGCAATGAAGCAGGTGTCGGCCAATTGAGAATAGCCTCTACCTTACTTTGATCCATCATGATTCCATCTTTTGAAACAACATACCCCAAAAATACCACACTAGAAGTAAAGAAATCACACTTCTTTAGATTAGCATAAAGCTTTTGCTGCCTCAAAATAAGAAAGATCTCTTTCAGATGATTCATATACTCCTCTTTGCTCTTGCTGTACACCAATATATCATCAAAATAAACTACAACAAATATTCCAATGCATGGCTTAAGTATGTGATTCATAAATCTCATGAAGGTGCTCGGAGCATTAGATAGCCCAAATGGCATAACCAACCATTCATATAATCCTTCTCTAGTTTTAAATGCTGTTTTCCACTCATCTCCGGGCCTCATTCTTATTTGGTGATAGCCACTCCTCAAATCAATTTTAGAGAAAATATAAGCACCACACAATTGATCAAGTAAATCATCTAACCTTGGAATAGGAAAGCGATAGTCCACTGTGATTTTGTTGATGGTGTGACTATCCACGCACATTCTCCAAGAACCATCCTTCTTAGGCACCAATAAGGCTGGAACCGCACAAGGACTCATGCTCTCTCCGAATTAACCCTTTTTTCACCAATTCATCAACTTGCCTTTGAAGTTCTTCATGCTCCTTTGGACTCATTCTATATGCTGCCTTATTAGGTAGAACAGCCCCTAGAATGAGATCAATGTGATGTTGGATGTCTCTCAAGGGTGGAAGGCCATGTGGAATCTCTTCTGGTATAACATCTTCAAATTCTTCTAGTATTTGTTTCATGATTGCTGGTGTCTCCTTGTGTTGTTCATGTTCCTCTACTACTACTAGAGCCATAATTTGACCACCCTTGTCTAATTCACCTTTGCATTCACCATAGGACATAAAAGCGCTAACTTTCTTCTTTGGTGCACTGATTTCGGATGGTTATAATGGAGCTAAGATAATCTTCTTTTCATTCACCTTAAAAGAATAAGTATGTTTGTAGCCGTCATACAACACCCTTCTATCATAATGCCAAGGTCTTCCCAATAGCAAATGACAAGCATCTATAGGAGCAACATCACACCATACTTCATCTTTATAATACTTGCCAATAGAAAATGAAACTAAACATCTTTTAGTTACATTGATGTCATTTCCTTTCTGTAGCCAACATAATTGGTATGGATGAGGATGAGGGATGGTGTCCAACTTTAGCTTCTGCACCATCTCCAAAGATACTACATTCTCAAAGCTGCCGCTATCGATGATCACCAAGCACACCTTGCCAAGAGAAGTGCATTTAGTGTGAAACACATTTTTTCTCACCCATCTTTCATCGTCGGCCACATAGGACACTTGTAAACTACGTTGCAATACAATAGACAAACCATGATCAGCATAAGTAATCTCTTCCTCATCATCATCGTATTTTGGTTCATCCTCAGCTTCATCCTCTCCTCCATCACTATGATCTTCAACCAAAGTTACAATTCTCCTATTTGGACAATCTGAAGCAATATGCCCAAAACCATGACATTTGAAGCATTTTCGGCCACTTGGGATAGAAGAATTAGGTGTTTTTTTGTTGCCAACAGATTCTTCACCCTTTTCTTGTACTTTCGTTATCACCTTGCTTTGGACAGTAGGCTTGGAACTTCCTGCTCTTGTATAGCCTTCTTTTGAGCCGTACCGAACACTCTTTTCAAACTTCTGTTGCTTTTCAACTTTTAATGCTAGCTTGCTCACTTCATTTAAAGACCAATATGGCTGTAGTTGAATAACTTTAGCAATCTCATAGTTCAGACCTCCTAGGTATCTTGCGATTGTTTGCTCTTCCGGTTCCACAAGCTCTCCTTTCAACATCAAATTATCGAATTCTGCAGTGTACTCATCCACACTAAGATCTTTTTGCTTGAAATCATGTATTTTGAGAAAGATCTCTTGCCTATAATTATGAGGTAAATATTTTCTCTTCAGCTCCCTTTTCATTTTCTCCCATGTAACAATCTTACTCTTCCCCTCACGTTCTCTTTGTTTCTTCAGATTTTCCCACCAAAAAGATGCATTCCGTCTAAGTTTGAGTGCCACAAGTTTGACCTTCTTTTGTTCTGGTGGTTCATGAAAATCGAAAATTCATTCTACTGTATTAAGCCAATCGATAAAATCATCAACATTTATTTTACCTTCAAATTCTGGAATATCTAATCTGGGATTATATTTATTCTGCCACTCGTCTTGGACTTCATTTCTTCTCTGACATCTTCTCGACTCTCTTGGAAGACGAGGTATATCATCATCAGAAGTAAACTCTCGAACGTCATTTTCATGCTGGTTGTGTCTACTTTGAAGTTCATCGATTATTTCATTTTTTTCTTGTAGACTACGCAGCAATTTTCGTAGTTGCAATCTCAACGACTCAGCGTCATCTTCATGGTCACTACCTTCACCAACTACATCTTTTCCATTCCGCCTTGCCATGATCTCTAGCCTTTAGCTCTGATACCAAACTGATACCGGGGAGGGTAAAAATACAGAATGGATTTCGAAAGAAAACCGATAGAATAGCTGTTCAGATAGAAAATATCATAGGAGACAAGGAATTAATTCTTGATAAAACTTTGATAAAATGAAAAATAGCTCACCACCCAGTTTAAAATCAAAAGGGATACAGAAAGATCACCACCCTAATGACAATAAACAAGGATACAGAACTGAAAGCAAAAGACTCACCACTCAAGGATGCATCCAAGAGATACAGAGTTCAAAAGAGCACTTCAAGAGAGCTTCTTCAATATTCTCAGTTTTCTTAAAACCCTTTCAAAGCCCTAAACATGAAAATAAATACTAGTGCATGAAACAACCCTTCATGCATAGGGAATTTCGAAACTAAGTCCTTTACAGCTGCCAACCACCTCCTTTAATCGAAATTAAGTCCTTCACAGCTGCCAACCACCTCCTTTAATGTATTCCTTAGCCATGAAGAAAAGCACTATGAGACAGCTTTACTTTTGTGCAGGGAATATGCTGATGAGCTGTCTTATCTGAGTTGACTGAGTTGAAGATTATGGGGCAATATTGTTGGCTAAAAAAAAATCATATTATCAGCATCGTCCATATGAACAGATTGTAGCAAATTAGACACTCCCGTGTCACAGCCATTCTTTTTGTCCTCTACCTTAAGATAAATGAATTGATCAGTAGCAGAAATAAACCAAGCATTAATAGAGTTGGGATGCTATAAGACCCATATTCTACCAAAAGTTTCATTTGAGTCATTGGTAAACAGTTCTGCGTCCGGTCATATTAAATTCTTTTGAGCTTGAACGCGCGATTGTTTAATTTTTGTTTCTACTAGAATAATAATATCATATGCAGCAGACTTGATTATTCTGTTGAGCTCCTAATATTTCTCAGGCTTATTAAGTCCACAAACATTCCAGCATGTTATTTTCATCAGTAATAAACAAATGGAAAAGGTGGTTCATCCTATGACTTTGGATGGACTGTACCATCCTTTTCTTATCCTTTGGTTTTGTATTTTCCTCCCGTACAATATCCTTACCTTTTATGGCTTTATTCCTGTATTTATCCACTTCATCTACAGCTTGCAGATGTTTAAACTTTAAAATACCTTGAATCATGTGGTCTTGATTGGCAGGGTTTGTTGAAGCATGATAAGATTGTTACAGCACAATATCCTGGTTAGTTGGAAGCAGCTTGGTTAGAAAGGCTTGTTGGGGCATGAGTTTGTTGAGACAAAGAACTTTGTTGGCGATGTTTGTGCAGCCTGAGTTTGTTGAGGAAGAATATCCTTATTGAAGAATATCCTTATTGGCGAGATTTGTTTGGGCCTGAGTTTGTTGAGGAAGAATATCCTTATTGGCGAGATTTGTTTGGGCCTGAGTTTGTTGAGGAAGAATATCCTTATTGGCGAGATTTGTTTGGGCCTGAGTTTGTTGAGGAAGAATATCCTTATTGGCGAGATTTGTTTGGGCCTGAGTTTGTTGAGGAAGAATATCCTTATTGGCGAGATTTGTTTGGGCCTGAGTTTGTTGAGGAAGAATATCCTTATTGGCGAGATTTGTTTGGGCCTGAGTTTGTTGAGGAAGAATATCCTTATTGGCGAGATTTGTTTGGGCCTGAGTTTGTTGAGGAAGAATATCCTTATTGGCGAGATTTGTTTGGGCCTGAGTTTGTTGAGGAAGAATATCCTTATTGGCGAGATTTGTTTGGGCCTGAGTTTGTTGAGGAAGAATATCCTTATTGGCGAGATTTGTTTGGGCCTGAGTTTGTTGAGGAAGAATATCCTTATTGGCGAGATTTGTTTGGGCCTGAGTTTGTTGAGGAAGAATATCCTTATTGGCGAGATTTGTTTGGGCCTGAGTTTGTTGAGGAAGAATATCCTTATTGGCGAGATTTGTTTGGGCCTGAGTTTGTTGAGGAAGAATATCCTTATTGGCGAGATTTGTTTGGGCCTGAGTTTGTTGAGGAAGAATATCCTTATTGGCGAGATTTGTTTGGGCCTGAGTTTGTTGAGGAAGAATATCCTTATTGGCGAGATTTGTTTGGGCCTGAGTTTGTTGAGGAAGAATATCCTTATTGGCGAGATTTGTTTGGGCCTGAGTTTGTTGAGGAAGAATATCCTTATTGGCGAGATTTGTTTGGGCCTGAGTTTGTTGAGGAAGAATATCCTTATTGGCGAGATTTGTTTGGGCCTGAGTTTGTTGAGGAAGAATATCCTTATTGGCGAGATTTGTTTGGGCCTGAGTTTGTTGAGGAAGAATATCCTTATTGGCGAGATTTGTTTGGGCCTGAGTTTGTTGAGGAAGAATATCCTTATTGGCGAGATTTGTTTGGGCCTGAGTTTGTTGAGGAAGAATATCCTTATTGGCGAGATTTGTTTGGGCCTGAGTTTGTTGAGGAAGAATATCCTTATTGGCGAGATTTGTTTGGGCCTGAGTTTGTTGAGGAAGAATATCCTTATTGGCGAGATTTGTTTGGGCCTGAGTTTGTTGAGGAAGAATATCCTTATTGGCGAGATTTGTTTGGGCCTGAGTTTGTTGAGGAAGAATATCCTTATTGGCGAGATTTGTTTGGGCCTGAGTTTGTTGAGGAAGAATATCCTTATTGGCGAGATTTGTTTGGGCCTGAGTTTGTTGAGGAAGAATATCCTTATTGGCGAGATTTGTTTGGGCCTGAGTTTGTTGAGGAAGAATATCCTTATTGGCGAGATTTGTTTGGGCCTGAGTTTGTTGAGGAAGAATATCCTTATTGGCGAGATTTGTTTGGGCCTGAGTTTGTTGAGGAAGAATATCCTTATTGGCGAGATTTGTTTGGGCCTGAGTTTGTTGAGGAAGAATATCCTTATTGGCGAGATTTGTTTGGGCCTGAGTTTGTTGAGGAAGAATATCCTTATTGGCGAGATTTGTTTGGGCCTGAGTTTGTTGAGGAAGAATATCCTTATTGGCGAGATTTGTTTGGGCCTGAGTTTGTTGAGGAAGAATATCCTTATTGGCGAGATTTGTTTGGGCCTGAGTTTGTTGAGGAAGAATATCCTTATTGGCGAGATTTGTTTGGGCCTGAGTTTGTTGAGGAAGAATATCCTTATTGGCGAGATTTGTTTGGGCCTGAGTTTGTTGAGGAAGAATATCCTTATTGGCGAGATTTGTTTGGGCCTGAGTTTGTTGAGGAAGAATATCCTTATTGGCGAGATTTGTTTGGGCCTGAGTTTGTTGAGGAAGAATATCCTTATTGGCGAGATTTGTTTGGGCCTGAGTTTGTTGAGGAAGAATATCCTTATTGGCGAGATTTGTTTGGGCCTGAGTTTGTTGAGGAAGAATATCCTTATTGGCGAGATTTGTTTGGGCCTGAGTTTGTTGAGGAAGAATATCCTTATTGGCGAGATTTGTTTGGGCCTGAGTTTGTTGAGGAAGAATATCCTTATTGGCGAGATTTGTTTGGGCCTGAGTTTGTTGAGGAAGAATATCCTTATTGGCGAGATTTGTTTGGGCCTGAGTTTGTTGAGGAAGAATATCCTTATTGGCGAGATTTGTTTGGGCCTGAGTTTGTTGAGGAAGAATATCCTTATTGGCGAGATTTGTTTGGGCCTGAGTTTGTTGAGGAAGAATATCCTTATTGGCGAGATTTGTTTGGGCCTGAGTTTGTTGAGGAAGAATATCCTTATTGGCGAGATTTGTTTGGGCCTGAGTTTGTTGAGGAAGAATATCCTTATTGGCGAGATTTGTTTGGGCCTGAGTTTGTTGAGGAAGAATATCCTTATTGGCGAGATTTGTTTGGGCCTGAGTTTGTTGAGGAAGAATATCCTTATTGGCGAGATTTGTTTGGGCCTGAGTTTGTTGAGGAAGAATATCCTTATTGGCGAGATTTGTTTGGGCCTGAGTTTGTTGAGGAAGAATATCCTTATTGGCGAGATTTGTTTGGGCCTGAGTTTGTTGAGGAAGAATATCCTTATTGGCGAGATTTGTTTGGGCCTGAGTTTGTTGAGGAAGAATATCCTTATTGGCGAGATTTGTTTGGGCCTGAGTTTGTTGAGGAAGAATATCCTTATTGGCGAGATGTGTAGGAAGACCTTGAAAGGATACCCATATGGACTAGACTGTAGGCTATCTAATTCCAAACGGACATCAGGAGACCAGCGTCGTAAATAGTCCAGAATAGTCCAGAATAGGATATCTAAGACCAGCGTCGTAGAGGAAGACCTTGGATGGCCATGAATAGTCCAAAATCCTTCGAGGACCCGTTGCAAATCTTCTTCAGAGTATAGCTTGCAAACAAAGAATCCATTCTCTAGCATATGAAGATCAAATGACGGTATTCCCCATCGAGTTTGATAAATGAGGATAGTGAGAAATAAGATGTTTTGAGACCTACCACATAGCCAACAATCGCCATAGACCATGTCTCAATAAACTCTATTGAATCAGCAGTCTCGTATACAGCTATCTTCTTATCAGCCTAAACTTCTGGAGTAAAGAATTCCAAGCTTAGATCTGGACTTCCAATCGGAGCCTTGAAGAGGCTAGTCCAAGGCCGAGGGTCACTGGAAATGAGAGCAGGCTGCCGCGATCTAGAGCGCGACCGGCTTCGATGCTGCTTCGTCGAAGGAGTTTCTCTCTGGAGAGGATATGGAGGAGGAGCAACTTGAGGGGTAACGGTAGGGAGTCTTGCCTCAACCCTCCTGCCACCGTCGCCAACCCTAAGGGCCATCGCTGCCATGTTCGATCCCTCTTCTAGTCGCCGCTACAGAATCGTCGCCATAGGGAAAAGCCACCGCTGTAGTATATCAGATCGCCACTACGATACTGTCGCCCTAGGGAGATCTGGTCGCTGCCACAGTATCGTCGCCCTTGGGTAGAAGCCGACGCTGCAGGAGATCAGATCACCGCTACAGTAGCATCGCCCTAGGGAGATCTGATCACTGCTACAGTACCATCGCCTGTGGGAGAAAGCCAATGCTGCAGGAGTCAGATCGCCCTAGGGAGATCTGATCGCTGCTACAGTACCGTCGCCCATCGCCCGTGAGAGAAAGATGACACTGCAGGAGTCAGATCGCCCTTGGGATATCTGGTCACCGCTACAGTGTCGTCACCCCTGATCTGATCATCGCTACAGTCGTCGCCCTAGATCTGATCGCTGCCGCTACAGTTGTCGCCCTAGATCTGGTCTCCACTGCTACAGTACCGTCGCGCCCTCTACACTCTATCGGGTTCTCCCCATTGTCTCCGCTGCTATAGTACCGCCGCCGAGGTTGACAATCAAATTAGGCAAAAAAATAATAAGTGGCTCCCAAGCAATTGGACATGGGATCGACCGGGATCACAGAGACATTCCTTATGTACATGGCAGGCCCTTCTGAATAAACTACCTACAATAGACAATATGAAAAGAAGAGGTATCCATCATGTTAACCGATGCTCCCTTTGCATGCAACAAGAAGAAACTATTGATCATCTCTATTTTGCTTGTGACTATACTAAATGGATATGGAAGAAGATTCTCCAGCGATTCGAACTCAATAGAATGCCGCAACCAAACTTGCATCAAGAATTAGGTGACCTCATGCAATGTTTTTCAAGAAAAGGACCTCTTACACAATTGGCAAAGGTTACTTTCAGATGCGCTATTTGGTGAATGTGGAAGGAAAGATGTAGCAGAATCTTTGAGTGTCAACACACAAACAATGCTCAGCTCTTGACAAAGATTATTAGAGACTCAAGATCTTGTATGGAGAACGATATCAAAATGGAGCACTTTACACGAGAGAAAAAGATATTTTTATCAATTCAATTTTGCTATTAGCTAAAAACCTTGGGCATGAAGTTAAAAGCTGTACCCATAGGAAATCTTGGCATATTTGGACTTTATATTTTATTTGTTGGCCATAGTTAAGAGTTATAGTCTACTGCCCAGCTACTGTGCAGATGCCCTTGACTAGACATTAGAAACAAGAACTGGGGATTACCAATTTGCAATCGTATGCAATGGCTACCGATAACTCAGTGAAGGCACAAATGGAAGCGTTGGAAACCAGAATTGAAAATCGGCTACAAGAAACTCTTCATGATTTCAAAAAGAGTTTGTTGGAGCACTTTAGCGGGTTTCAACAAGATGGAGCTCAAGTTCTCCGCTGAATAGATCGAGAGATACAGGAAAAGGGCCCCAGGATGGTGACACATACTACCCACGCATCAGGGTAGAATTTCCACGATGGGAAGATGGGGATCCAACCAGTTGGATCTCTAGGGTGAAAATTTTTTTTCGTTTTCACAGAACCCCAGAAGAATCCAAGGTGGAAGTGGCCTCAATCCAGCTCGATGGAGATGCAATCAAGTGGTATGATTGGTACGAAACTGCCACGGAATTCCTTCTTGGGAACAGTTTAAAAGAGGACTTCTTGTTCGCTTTGGACCATCCGAATATGAGAATGTTGATGGCCAACTCGCTAAATTCGGATGACTTCTACAGTGTTGGAATATCAAAGTAGATTGAACGATTGTCCAACCAAGCTAGAGATTGTCAGAACGATAACTTCTGGGTACATTTATTGAAGGGCTTATTCCCGAGATCCGATGCGAGGTTAAGGTCATCAACCCCGCACTATGATTGGCTGCGATTTCATTTGCACGCCTACATGAAGAAAAAATTGGTGTGAAATATCGTCGAAACAAAGGTGCCACTAAAACACGTGAGTTAGCAGGCAACCTACTCATACCCAGAAGAATCCAAGGTGGAAGTGGCCTCAATCCAGCTCGATGGAGATGCAATCAAGTGGTATGATTGGTACGAAACTTGCCACGGAATTCCTTCTTGGGAACAGTTTAAAAGAGGACTTCTTGTTCGCTTTGGACCATCCGAATATGAGAATGTTGATGGCCAACTCGCTAAAATTCGGATGACTTCTACAGTGTTGGAATATCAAAGTAGATTTGAACGATTGTCCAACCAAGCTAGAGATTGGTCAGAACGATAACTTCTGGGTACATTTATTGAAGGGCTTATTCCCGAGATCCGATGCGAGGTTAAGGCTCATCAACCCCGCACTATGATGGCTGCGATTTCATTTGCACGCCTACATGAAGAAAAAATTGGTGTGAAATATCGTCGAAACAAAGGTGCCAATAAACAAGTGATTAGCAGGCAACCTACCTCATCTACTCTTAGTCGAAACCATAACACTAGCAAACTAACCCAGAAGAATCCAAGGTGGAAGTGGCCTCAATCCAGCTCGATGGAGATGCAATCAAGTGGTATGATTGGTACGAAACTTGCCACGGAATTCCTTCTTGGGAACAGTTTAAAAGAGGACTTCTTGTTCGCTTTGGACCATCCGAATATGAGAATGTTGATGGCCAACTCGCTAAAATTCGGATGACTTCTACAGTGTTGGAATATCAAAGTAGATTTGAACGATTGTCCAACCAAGCTAGAGATTGGTCAGAACGATAACTTCTGGGTACATTTATTGAAGGGCTTATTCCCGAGATCCGATGCGAGGTTAAGGCTCATCAACCCCGCACTATGATGGCTGCGATTTCATTTGCACGCCTACATGAAGAAAAAATTGGTGTGAAATATCGTCGAAACAAAGGTGCCAATAAACAAGTGATTAGCAGGCAACCTACCTCATCTACTCTTAGTCGAAACCATAACACTAGCAAACTAACCCAGAAGAATCCAAGGTGGAAGTGGCCTCAATCCAGCTCGATGGAGATGCAATCAAGTGGTATGATTGGTACGAAACTTGCCACGGAATTCCTTCTTGGGAACAGTTTAAAAGAGGACTTCTTGTTCGCTTTGGACCATCCGAATATGAGAATGTTGATGGCCAACTCGCTAAAATTCGGATGACTTCTACAGTGTTGGAATATCAAAGTAGATTTGAACGATTGTCCAACCAAGCTAGAGATTGGTCAGAACGATAACTTCTGGGTACATTTATTGAAGGGCTTATTCCCGAGATCCGATGCGAGGTTAAGGCTCATCAACCCCGCACTATGATGGCTGCGATTTCATTTGCACGCCTACATGAAGAAAAAATTGGTGTGAAATATCGTCGAAACAAAGGTGCCAATAAACAAGTGATTAGCAGGCAACCTACCTCATCTACTCTTAGTCGAAACCATAACACTAGCAAACTAACCCAGAAGAATCCAAGGTGGAAGTGGCCTCAATCCAGCTCGATGGAGATGCAATCAAGTGGTATGATTGGTACGAAACTTGCCACGGAATTCCTTCTTGGGAACAGTTTAAAAGAGGACTTCTTGTTCGCTTTGGACCATCCGAATATGAGAATGTTGATGGCCAACTCGCTAAAATTCGGATGACTTCTACAGTGTTGGAATATCAAAGTAGATTTGAACGATTGTCCAACCAAGCTAGAGATTGGTCAGAACGATAACTTCTGGGTACATTTATTGAAGGGCTTATTCCCGAGATCCGATGCGAGGTTAAGGCTCATCAACCCCGCACTATGATGGCTGCGATTTCATTTGCACGCCTACATGAAGAAAAAATTGGTGTGAAATATCGTCGAAACAAAGGTGCCAATAAACAAGTGATTAGCAGGCAACCTACCTCATCTACTCTTAGTCGAAACCATAACACTAGCAAACTAACCCAGAAGAATCCAAGGTGGAAGTGGCCTCAATCCAGCTCGATGGAGATGCAATCAAGTGGTATGATTGGTACGAAACTTGCCACGGAATTCCTTCTTGGGAACAGTTTAAAAGAGGACTTCTTGTTCGCTTTGGACCATCCGAATATGAGAATGTTGATGGCCAACTCGCTAAAATTCGGATGACTTCTACAGTGTTGGAATATCAAAGTAGATTTGAACGATTGTCCAACCAAGCTAGAGATTGGTCAGAACGATAACTTCTGGGTACATTTATTGAAGGGCTTATTCCCGAGATCCGATGCGAGGTTAAGGCTCATCAACCCCGCACTATGATGGCTGCGATTTCATTTGCACGCCTACATGAAGAAAAAATTGGTGTGAAATATCGTCGAAACAAAGGTGCCAATAAACAAGTGATTAGCAGGCAACCTACCTCATCTACTCTTAGTCGAAACCATAACACTAGCAAACTAACCCAGAAGAATCCAAGGTGGAAGTGGCCTCAATCCAGCTCGATGGAGATGCAATCAAGTGGTATGATTGGTACGAAACTTGCCACGGAATTCCTTCTTGGGAACAGTTTAAAAGAGGACTTCTTGTTCGCTTTGGACCATCCGAATATGAGAATGTTGATGGCCAACTCGCTAAAATTCGGATGACTTCTACAGTTCCGGCTAGAAATATTGAATCCTTGCTAGCCGAGTTTGCAGATATATTTTGCAGAGTCACCCGGACTTCCACCTCTTAGATGTCATGATCACTCGGATCCCATTGTTACCGAGAAGGCAACAACAATGTCGACCCTATGGATATCCACATTTCCAAAAGGCAGAGTAGAGAGGATTGTCACAGAGATGCTCAAAACAGGAGTATACGAGCTAGTGTTAGCCCATATTCTTCACCAGTCTTATAGTCAGAAAGAAGGATGGCTCATGGCGGATATGTGTCGACTATCGTGAACATCCCATTAGTCCCACATCGGAAGTGGGCAATGTGTATGATTAGCTTATATGGGCCTGATTAGTGTACTACGATAACTCCCGCTTAAGCATTTTGGTCCGTGGTTGAAGGACCAAAATGGAGTTATGGCCAGTTGATCATCAGACTCGGGTGTGACATTTGGTATCCAAAGCCGACTAGCAGCATTGGGGCAGGGTGAGAGGGCTCGAGTAGGAAAGGCTACCCGTGGATAGAGTCGAGAACTCATCACGGCGTGGAGCCACCACTGAGTTAAACCTCACATGCACGATGCTAGGGTTCGAGCTGGGTTATGTTGGGCCTTGACGAGGACGTCAAGCTAATTAAGTTGGGGATATTGTAACATCCCATTAGTCCCACATCGGAAGTGGGCAATAGTGTATGATTAGCTTATATGGGCCTGATTAGTGTACTACGATAACTCCCGCTTAAGCCTTTTGGTCCGTGGTTGAAGGACCAAAATGGAGTTATTGGCCAGTTTACTCATCAGATCGGGTCGTGACATTTGGTATAAGAGCCGACCTAGCATTTGGGCAGGGTGAGAGGGCTCGAGTAGGAAATGGTTGAAGGACCAAAATGGAGTTATTGGCCAGTTTACTCATCAGACTCGGGTCGTGACATTGGTATAAGAGCCGACCTAGCATTTGGGCAGGGTGAGAGGGCTCGAGTAGGAAAGGGCTACCCGTGGATAGATTCGCACATCTACATGAGATCGCAGCTATCATAGTGCGGGGTTGACGAGCCTTAATTTCACCCCGGATTGCATCTTCATCCACCTTCATGTGTGAGTAGTTTGTGTCACAATCTTGGGGCCATTTTCTTGTATTTTCAGATCAATGCAATGTAGAACTTGAGCTCCTGGTAGCAGCGGAGACCAAATCTAGGGCGACACTGTAGCGGCGATCAGATCAGGGGCGATGGTACTGTAGCGGCAACCAGATCTCCCAAAGGCGATCTGACTCCTGCAGTGTCACCTTTCTCTCACAGGCGACGGGGCGATAGTACTGTAGCGGCGATCAGATCTCCCTAGGGCGATCTGACTCCTGCAGCGTTGGCTTTTTCCCACGGGCGATGATACTGTAGCAGCGATCTGATCTCCCTAGGGCGATGCTACTGTAGCGGTGATCTGATCTCCTGCAGCGTCGGCTTCTCCCCAAGGGCGATGATACTGTGGCAGTGACCAGATCTCCCTAGGGCGACGGTATCGTAGCGGCGATCTGATATACTGCAGCGGTGGCTTTTCCCTATGGCGACGATTCTGTAGCGGCGACTAGAAGAGGGATCAAACATGGCAGCGATGGCCCTTAGGGATGGCGACAGTGGCGGGAGGGTTGATACGAGGGCAAGACTCCCTACCGTTACCCCTCAAGTTGCTCCTCCTCCATGTCCTCTCCAGAGAGAAACTCCTTCGACGAAGCAGCATCGAAGCCGGTCGCGCTCTAGATCGCGGCAGCCTGCTCTTATTTCCAGTGACCCTTGGCCTTGGACTAGCCTCTTCAAGGCTCCGGTTGGAAGTCCGGATCTAAGCTTTGAATTCTTTACTCCAGAAGTTCAAGCTAATAAGAAGATAGCTGTATACGAGACTGCTGATTCAGTAGAGCTTATTGATACATGGTCTATGGCGATTGTTGGCTATGTGGTAGGTCTCAAAACATCTTATTTCCCACTATCCTCATTTATCAAAACTCGATGGGGAATACCGTCATTTGATCTTCATATGCTAGAGAACGGATTCTTTGTTTGCAAGCTATACTCTGAAGAAGATTTGCAACGGGTCCTCGAAGGATTCTGGACTATTCGCGACCATCCAATGATTCTACGATGCTGGTCTCCTGATGTCCGTTTGGAATTAGATAGCCTACAGTCTATTCCATGTTAGAACCCTTGCAGATTCTAAGCTTGGGGTTGATCTCTTTAGGGGATCGGCCTCCTGGAACTCTATAGGGGTTCCTTCCTCCAAGTTGCTACTCAAAGGCTGCAGAAAAGATTCATCTATTGCTTATCAAAAGAGTAGGAATACATGACTATTTATAGGGTTTCTAAATCCTAACTCCTAATAGGACTCTTACTCAAGACTCCTACTCAATTAAGACTTCTACTCAAGACTCCTAATAGGACTCCTACTCAAGACTCCTATTCCTTTACAACTCCTAATTCTACTTTAAGAAATAACCTCCAAACCCTAGCCGGCCTCTTCACCTCTTTAATAAGGGTCGGCTTAGGTAGGTTTTACATGAATGCTCCAATCAATTAGGACTCTCCTAGCTAGAGTCCTAACAGACCCGCCCTCTTCAAATCAGCCTTGTACTAAAAGTCTAACAATCCATGAATTCTGTGAATTTGATCTTCAAGTCGTCATAGTTCTCCCAAGTGACACCTTGTACTAGTAAGTTCACCCATTGTATTAGCACTTCAGTAATGGGTCGTCGTCGTCGAGTCACGATCCGTCGATTAATAATGACACTCAACTGGGTCTGGAGTTCTCTTTGGGTAGTCATATTCGGTGGGTGGCTTTGGGCTATCTCCAAGCACCTGTTTATCACTTTCATCTGGCCATCGGTTTGTGGGTGATACGTCGTACTCATTTTCAATTTAGCGCCCTGCATATGGAATAACTCTGTCCAAAATCTGCTTGTGAAGATGCAAGTAGAATTTGGCACAAGCACAATGCGTCCCTTATAGCGTAATTCTTTTGAGTCCCAATTGTAATGAGCCACGGAGTTTAGTGCTTCCTCCAATTTTTTTATAATCTTACTAGTCTCTGGATCTTCTTGTCATTCCATCTTAATATCCTCAAGGAAGTTGCTAGTCGAAAGTGAAACGATCGAAAATTTAGCTTGCTCAGGTAGTTGTGAAAGCGCATCTGCAACAACATTCTCTTTCCCCTTTTTGTAAGTTATTTCATAATCAAATCCAAGAAGTTTTGTTACCCATTTTTGCTGCTCAGGGGATGATATCTTTTGCTCCAAAAAGTACTTGAGGCTTTTATGGTCAGTTTTAATTTGAAATCGTCGACCGATCAAGTAGGGTCTCCACCTCGTTGCTGCGCGCACAATGGCAAGCATCTCCTTGTCATATGTTGATATATTTTGATGGAAGGGAGATAATGCCTTGCTAGTGTATGTGAGTAGTCGACAATCTTGCATGAGAATGGCTCCAATTCCAATTCCAGATGCATCGACCTCAATAATGAAGGGTCGGTTGAAATTTGGTAGTGCTAGCACCGGCGTCATCGTCATGGCTACCATAAGTTTGTCGAAGGCAGCGGAGGCTTTGTCCATCCATTGGAAGATATCTTTTTTCAGTAAGGGAATAAGTGGTGCACTGATCTTTCCATAGTTTTTCATGAACTTGCGGTTGTAGTCTATTAAACTAAGAAAGCCACGTAGCGATTTTATGTTCCTCGAGGTCAGCCAGTTTTGCATTGCTCCAATTTTAGAGGGGTCCACTATCACACGTTCCTCTGATATGATATGCCCAAGATATTCCACCTTCTGGTGAAGAAAGCAAAAATTTGTAGTGGCCGTTGTGTGTTCAAAAGGTAGTTTTCGGTATATCTTCTTTGCACCCTCATATTTAATGATACCAGGATCGAAGGTCCAACTTTGTGAAGATTTGTGCTCCCTTTCATTTAGCAATTCATCTGCTATTGGAATAGGATATTTATCCTTGACGGTTATTCCGTTGAGGGTTCGGTAATCAACGCACATTCGCCATGTTTCATCCTTCTTTCGTACGAAGAGCATTGATGAAGAGTAGGGGCTGCAACTTGGTCGAATAACTCCTGTTTTGAGCATCTCTTTTATAATCCTTTCTATTTCATCCTTCTGCAGATATGAATGTTGATATAGCCAAATATTTGCAGGAGATTTGCCCAGAAGAATCGGTATACAATGATCATGTCGATGGGCAAGAGGTAGGTTGCGCGGTTCGTCAAATATATCTGAAAATTCAGCAAGCAAAGGAAGTAGGTTTGGATCTTCAAATTCTATTGGCTCTCCCTTAGTTTGCTGCTCAAGTTGTACCAAAAAGCCGCTACATGCTTTATGCAAAACCTTCTCCATTTGTTGTGTGCAAACCCCTCACAGTTGCTTGAAAATTTTATTTTAAAATTATGTTAAAATTTTAGTCAGAATTTTATTGTGTTGCTTGAAAACCCCTCACAGTTCATTACGTCACCCCCACGTTTCCCGTGTAGAATCACCTGTTTCTCTTTGCTGTAAAATCTCAAAATTAGTTTCATAAAATTTCAGGAAACATCACCTAATGTCATCAACCATTCAATTCTGAGCATGGCCTCATGATCATCAAGAGGGAGGAGGAAGAAATTGGTCATAATTTCTTGGTCTTGCAGCAATAGTTTCACCTGCGGACATCTTTGGTCGCACTTTAGGATTCTGCCGTCAGCAACCTTTACATCGAACTTGCTGCAACCTTCTATATGTAGTGCCATCCGAGCAGCAACCTTACTATTTAGGAAGTTATTAGTACTGCCCGTGTCGATGAGAACAGTGATCGGTTGTTGTTTGAGAAGGCCTCCAACTTTCATCATTTGCGGGTTGGAGTAGCCGGCTAATGCGTGTACCGTAACGTTGGTTGGTTGTGGCTCTTCTTCTACATCTTCTTCATTATGTTTCAAGCTCTCTTCTGGATGTTCAATGACCTTTTCTTCTACTGGTTCAATCATAAGAAGCCTCCCTTTTCTACAGCGATGCTCGCGGCTCCACGGCTTGTCGCAATGCCAACATAACTCCTTTGTAGATCGCTCCCGAAGCTCTTCTCTTGTCATCATTTTTGGTGCAAGAACTTGATTGATAGTAGGGGGGGGTGAGGGCTTCTGCATTGTAGGTTGAGAAGCGATCCTAGTTCTTCGGGCTTCATGGTTCAATCGCTCCTCTTGATGTCGTGCGAAAGAGATGGCTACCATAAGCGTGTACGGTTGTCGTGCTTTAACTTCTCCCCGGATCTCCGGCTTCAAGCCCTCAATGAAGGTCCCCAATAGCTGTTTTTGAGACCAATCACGAGTTTGATTAGATAACATTTCAAACCTGGTTTGGTACTCCCGAACAGTAGAGATTTGTCGGATCTTTGCTAGAACGTCAATGTTCTCGTAATCGGTTGGTCCGAAGTGGATCAATAGTCCTTCTTTAAATTGTCGCCATGAGAGAACTCCATGAGCATATTTAAACCAGTGAAACCATTGTATGGCATCCCCTTCAAGATGTATAGCTGCAATTTCTACCATAGATGCATCCACGGTTTTGTGGTACCGAAAATATCGCTCTGCACGCGAGATCCAACCAATCGGGTCTCCTTCTTCCCATCTAGGGAAGTCCACCCTCATTCGTGGATAGTTGAGATTAGTCATTGAACCTCTCCTCTCTTGGAAGTCATCTCTTCGGGCTTGGTGCGATTGGTTAGAGCTCTCTCCTTGATGTGATTTCTTCGAGCTTAGTGGTCGGCCGAAACTGAGTTCGGTAAAGAGAGTCCGAATCTTATCCTCCATTCGCGCCTCCAAGGCTTCGAATTTAGCATTGATTGCCTCCCTATATGCCATAGAATATGCCTCCAAATCTGTGATGTTTAGATCTCTCTTTTGTTGTCGGGTTAAAGGCAAGTATGGGTTGAGAGAAGTGATGGTCGAAAGGGTTGGTGGATTGGTGGATGTAGGCTGCGGTTTAGGCTTATTTTGTGGTAGTTTTAGGTGCAGTTTGAGGGTGTGGTTTGGTGGAGTTTTAGGGCTACCGATGAAGGTTTTAGATCTGTGGTAGATGGCAGCAAAGGTTCGATAAAAATTGGTGGAAGTTTGCTGCAGAATTGTGTTATCTTGTAAGAGCAGAATTATCATCGAAGAAACAGCGGATTCTCGATGAAATTTCCATCAAAAACTTGAGAGATTTGAGGAGGGAATTGGCAGCAAAATCTCAGTTTATATGGCAGCAAGGACATCCAATTTAATCAAGAAAATTTTGGCAATATAATAGCAAGGAAATTGGTGTAAGTTGCGATAGCAGAATTCTCGTCGAAAAATTTCAACGGTTTGTGATGAAAATTTGCAGCAACACAAAATTGTTTTTAGAGATATATTCCTCAATAGATCAATCTTAGATGGAAGCCAAGATGATCTATAAAGTGTAGAGAAAATTTCGTTCAAAAAAGATTACAAATAGATCGGTTAAGGCAACAATATGCGGCTGAAATTTTCTGCAGCACAGATTTTGAAGTGTAGCAGATTGGACGTAAAAGACCAGTGGTTTATATTGAGAATTTTTTGATAAAACTAAAAGGAAATCCACTGTTAGGAAGTATCAAATCTATCATAAAAATTTTGTAGAGATTTGGATAGAAAAAACGCAATAGCAAGATCAAACAAACTATGCTATACGGCTGAAATTTTATAGTGCAGATTTTTAAGTATAGCAGATTAGACGTAAAAGATCAATGGTTTATATTAGGAATTTTTTGACAAAACCAAAGAGAAATCTGCTATTAGGAAGTGTCAAATATGTCATAAAAATTTCGTAGAGATTTGAATAGAAAAAATGCAGTAGCAAGATTAAACAAACTGTGTTGTGCGGCTGAAATTTTACAGTGCAGATTTTCAAGTACATCAGATTAGATGTAAAAGATCAATGGTTTATATTGAGAATTTTTTGATAAAACCAAAGGGAAATCTACTGTTAGGAAGTGTCAAATCTGTCATAAAAATTTCGTAGAGCTTTGGATAGAAAAAACGCAGTAGCAAGATCAAATAGACTGTGTTATGCGGTTAGAATTCTGCAATGTATCTTTCGTCGTAGAGATGAAAACTTTGCGACGAAAAGTTTATGCAGCAATATAGGAACAATTTTTTTTTTTGGATTTTTGAATAAGGATAACTAAATTGCAGCAGTAGTAAGGTATGAAACCAGAACCTATTGCAATTCACGGGGAGATCAAAGAATGATCCGCGGGGGTGGAGATGATGGCGGAATTTAGCGACGATCCTTTAAGCAATTGTGGGAATTGCTTTGGGCGGCTGCGGAGAGATGATGGATGGCTGTGGAAGGGCAGCGAGACGCCAAGAACGCTGCTCTGATACCAAGTATTAGAACCCTTGCAGATTCTAAGCTTGGGGTTGATCTCTTTAGGGGATCGGCCTCCTGGAACTCTATAGGGGTTCCTTCCTCCAAGTTGCTGCTTTAAGGCTGCAGAAAAGATTCATCTATTGCTTATCAAAAGAGTAGGAATACATGACTATTTATAGGGTTTCTAAACCCTAACTCCTAATAGGACTCTTACTCAAGACTCCTACTCAATTAAGACTTCTACTCAAGACTCCTAATAGGACTCCTACTCAAGACTCCTATTCCTTTACAACTCCTAATTCTTCTTTAAGAAATAACCTCCAAACCCTAGCCGACCTCTTCACCTCTTTAATAAGGGTCGGCTTAGGTAGGTTTTACATGAATGCCCCAATCAATTTGGACTCTCCTAGCTAGAGTCCTAACATTCCATTATGGGTATCCTTTCAAGGTCTTCCTCTACATCTTTGGAGTCGATGCTTTATTGCAAAGTTATTTAGCACTTTGGGACAGCCACTCTACATTGACAAAGCTACAGCAGCTCAAATGAGATTAGCATTTGCACGAGCATGTGTACTGGTTTCTTCCGACGAAGATCTTCCTAATGAGATTTTCTATCGTGATCTTGATGGGAACACTCGGAAGGTACATGTCTCATATTCCTGGAAGCCACAACGATGTCAACATTGCTTATCTTTTGGTCATGCAAATGGAGCTTGTCAGCAAACTCCAAAACCGATCACAAAGGTCTATCAACCACGTCAAGCGCCTCAGCAACAAAGCGAGTCCTCTCTAATGGTAGTAGCACCGATGGTGGCGAAGACTATTGAGTATTCCAACTCGCAAGGACAGCACCATGGACAGAAGGACAAATCCAAAACTTTATCTCTTCCTATAACGTCGAAACCTTCCACAACAGAAGTTTCCCATGGTACTAGTGGACAGGAAAAGCATAAGTCAGGAACTTCATCTCTTCCAATATCATCGGATCCATCCACAATAGCTCAACAAACTCAGGCCCAAACAAATCTCGCCAACAAGGATATTCTTTCTCAACAAACTCAGGCTGCAACAAACATCGCCAATAAAGTTATTTTGTCTCAACAAACTCATGCCCCAACAAGCCTTTCTAACCAGGCTGCTCCAACAAGTACTAACCAGGATATTGTGCTGCAACAATCTTATCATGCTTCAACAAACCCTGCCAATCAAGACCACATGATTCAAGGTATTTTAAAGTTTAAACATCTGCAAGCTGTAGATGAAGTGGATAAATACAGGAATAAAGCCATAAAAGGTAAGGATATTGTACGGGAGGAAAATACAAAACCAAAGGATAAGAAAAAGGATGGTACAGTCCATCCAAAGTCATAGGATGAATACCTTACCACCTTTTCCATTTGTTTATTACTGATGAAAATAACATGCTGGAATGTTCGTGGAGTTAATAAGCTGAGAAATGTCAGGAGCTCAACAGAATAATCAAGTCTGCTGCATGTGATATTGTTATTCTAGTAGAAACAAAAATTAAACAATCGAGCGTTCAAGCTCAAAAGAATTTAATATGGCCGGATGCAGAATTGTTTACCAATGACTTAAATGAAACTTTTGGTAGAATATGTGTCTTATGGCATCCCAACTCTATTAATGCTTGGTTTATTTCTGCTACTGATCAATTCATCCATCTTAAGGTAGAGGACAAAAAGAATGGCTGTCAATTCAATTTCACTGGTATATATGCTTCAAACAGTATGCAAGAAAGAAATACACTGTGGTCTGATCTAACTAACGTTGTAGATAGCAGTTTTAATGTACCTTGGATTGTTCTTGGTGACTTTAATACTGTTTGGTACACAAATGAAAAAGTGAGAGGTAGACAGCTTTCAGAAAGTCAACTTCAAAGTTTTAATGATTACATAGATACTGCTGCATTGATTGATATGAAATATGTGGGTAATTGGCTCTCCTGGAGTAATCAAGGTGCTGCTAACAGAAAAATAATGGCCAGACTCGATAGATGTCTGATTAATCAAGAATGGTTAAGAGTTTACCCTGATTCACTTCTTGAGTATGATGCTCCATTATTTTCTGATCATTCTTTAATGTACATACACGCAGATAAAGCAACACCAAAAGGCAAGAAACCATTTAGATTCTTTAACATGTGGAGTACTCATCCTCGGTTCCTTGATGTTATCAGATCAGCTTGGAATGTTAATGTGCATGGATCCCCCCCTTAAATCTTATGCCAAAAACTCAAAGCCTGCAAAGCAGCACTTAAGGAGTGGAATACCACTCCGAGTTCAATTTTGCAGAAAGGAACTAATAGCAATGTAACATCAGCTGCAACTTTAGCCTCATGATGAGAATCTTATCGACAAAGAGATAGAAGCTAGAAATAACTTCATGCAAGCCTTAAAGCAGGAGGAAAGTTTTGCAAAACAGAAGTCTCGACAGAATTGGCTTACTTTAGGGGATTCCAATTCTAAGTTTTTTTATGCTTCCATTGCTACTCGAAGAGCCGTTAACCGCATCAGGAAATGCAGAGACAAAGATAACAATCTTATTGAGAATTTAGATGAGGTTAAAGCATACACTGAGCAATTTTTTTATTCCTTACTCAACCAAGAGGGGCAACCTAATAATATTCATGTGGAGCCAACTAGAAAGCTTGATTCGGATGTCATTTCTATCCTCAATGCCCCAATTACAGATGACGAAATTGTAAGAGTTGTCTTTAAGTCACAAAAGCACAAAAGCCCTGGTCCAGACGGATTTCCTGCTGAATTTTACCACATTACATGGTCTATTATTGGTAATGATGTGATTAAAGCTTGCCAACACTTTTTCTCCTCGGGTCATATTTTTAGAGAGATGAATTGCACTTTTATTTCTCTAATTCCCAAGAATGAAGGTGCTGATTCACTAGAGGACTATCGACCCATATCTTTATGTAACTTTATTTACAAGATCATCTCCAAAGTGTTAGCAGATAGATTGCAAAAGGTAATACATAAGATAATTAGTCCAAATCAGGCTGCTTTCATCAAAGGAAGAAGTATACATCATAATATTCTACTGGCTAATGACTTGGTCAAGGATCTGCACTCAAAAGCAAGAGGGACAAAAATCTGTTTTAAAGCTGATCTACGAAAAGCCTTTGACTCAGTTAATAGGAACTTTATCTATAAGATGCTCCTCGGTATGAACTTCCCTCAGCAATGGGTTAATTGAATTCAATGTTGCTTAGAAACTCCAAAGTTTTTAATACTCTTCAACGGCTCACCTATTGGTTTTTTTGGGAGCAAGAATGGCATTCGACAAGGCGGATCCACTCTCTCCATATCTTTTTGCTATTGCAATGGAAGGACTTAGCTGTATGTTGAAATATGCGGTCTCTGATGGCAGTATTAAGGTACCCCATGCTGGCCTTATTCATATATCACATATAATCTTTGCAGATGATCTTATTATCTTTCTTCAGAATGATTCAACTTCAGTAAGAAACCTGGCTACTATTCTGAATGATTTTGGTATAGTTTCTGGCCTTCAGTTAAATCATGCAAAAAGTAAAGTCTATATTAACTCTTGCATTGAGGACAAAGACGTTATTGCACATACCCTAGAGGTTAGTGAGGGAAATCTACCAGTTACATATCTGGGTCTCCCACTCATATCCATTGGCATTCACAAAACCCACTGTCAGTCTATCCTGCAAAAAATAAAGAACAGAATTTCCTCCTGGAAAAATAGGCTTCTTTCAAAAGCAGGATGACTTGAACTCATCCGTTCGGTGTTGTACCCTTACTCTATATATTGGTCTAATGCATTTCTTCTGCCTGTTGGACTTCTCCAAGATATTGAACAGTTATTAATAAACTTCTTCTGGAATGGCACAAATGATAAGACAATGCATATGGTAAATTGGGATAGCATCTGCAAACTGAAAGATGAAGGGGGGCTGAACCTGAGAAATACTAGAGATTGGAATAAAGCATGTTTGGTAAAGCAATTGTGGGACCTTTTGCAAAACAAATGTTCCTTATGGTCACAATGGGTTTCTGCTAGGTATCTTTCAAAAGAATCGATTTGGGAAATTTCAACAAGAACATACCACTCTGCAGCTTGGAAAGGAATTTTAAAGGCAAGGAATTGGCTAATCAAACACATTTCATATGCAATCTCTATTGGAACTAATACTAATATGTGGTACGATCCTTGGGTGAATGAGAAAAGTATATTTCAATTATATGGTGACAGAATACGAAAAGACCTTGGGGCTCCCAAAGATTGGAAGGTTTCTGAATTCATTGCTAATGGTACCTGGTATCTCCCTACTCCTATTTCTCCTGAAATGTTATCACTTTGGCCGACTATCACAGCTATTCCAATCAGGAACAACTCTGCAAATGTACTTATTTGGCTTCATGACAATGGCAAATTTAGTGCCACATCCGCATGGAATCAAATTATGCAAAATAATAACAAGTGGCTCCCAAGCAATTGGACATGGGATCGACCGAGATCACAGAGACATTTCTTATGTACATGGCAGGCCCTTCTAAATAAACTACCTACAATAGACAATATGAAAAGAAGAGGTATCCATCATGTTAACCGATGCTCCCTTTGCATGCAACAAGAAGAAACTATTGATCATCTCTATTTTGCTTGTGACTATACTAAATGGATATGGAAGGAGATTCTCCAGCGATTCGAACTCAATAGAATGCTGCAACGAAACTTGCATCAAGAATTAGGTGACCTCATGCAATGTTTTTCAAGAAAAGGACCTCTTACACAACTGTCAAAGGTTACTTTCAGATGCGCTATTTGGTGGATGTGGAAGGAAAGATGTAGCAGAATCTTTGAGTGTCAACACACAAACAATGCTCAGCTCTTGACAAAGATTATTAGAGACTCAAGATCTTGTATGGAGAACGATATCAAAACGGAGCACTTTACACGAAGAGAAAAAGATATTTTTATCAAATTCAATTTTGATATTAGCTAAAAACCTTGGGCATGAAGTTAAAAACTGTACCCACAGGAAATCTTGGCATATCTGGACTTTATATTTTATTTGTTGGCCACAGTTAAGAGTTATAGTCTACAGCATGTTGTCACGGACAAACTTCAAAATAGGATGTTTGATGTAATGCTTATGTATGTCCATGTCTTTTGGTATGTTCATGCTTTGAACAGCATGTAGAGGGACGACCGAAGGCAACTGTTTATGTAGTCCCATTTTAGTTTCGGTCTGTAGTGGACTATTTTACCCCTTTGTTGTGCAACTGTTCAGAGCTTGTAAAGTTTGTTTGTAATTTGCATTGTCTAAGAAGTGTTTCCGGAGATGATTGCTTGTGGATCCCGAGTGAGGCGTTTTCTCTAATCCGTTTTCTCTTTTGTAGGTCCTAAGGGACCATGGGAGGTTTCGGGGAGGCTGACTTTTGCGGGCGGACACGCAAGGGTGCCGCACGACTTAGGCAAAACCAGCTAAGTTCGTGACAGATGGTATCAGAGCGGGACAAGCACTCATAAAAACACTTAGCATGCAAACGTGGGGGACCTAGCGGGGATGCATTGAGGGCAGCCAGCACACGCGATCGTTTTGAGGAAACCGAGCATGGCGATGTAGGGAAATAGAGTCGCTAAGAGGAGCGAGCATCTGAGATTGGCATTCAGAGGAATGGCCAGCCCTTCGCGTGAGAGGCACCACGAGGACGAGCAAGCTGGGAAGAATGCGAAGCGCACAAAGGTTGGGATGGTTGAGTTTGAGCTATGGCTCAACGTTGGCAACTATACTTGATGGTGCTTAAGGCAAGCGAGGCGCTTGGTAAAGGATGAGATCATGCAAGGTGGAATGAGTTGCTCAGCGATCGAAAGAGTTGTGCAAAGCTCACAGAGGTGAGGGGAATTGCTAACTCGAAAAATTCGGTACTCATGCAAGGGCTTGTATGCGGATGACGGAATGTTCGTAACCATCCCAAGGCGACCGAAACTCGACTCCATGGAGCATTGAAACTTTCTCTTCGGCATGTGAAGGATACGTCCGTAGGAGGCTGAAGTGTGCAGCGAGTTCAGCATGTTGCTAAGCCTTGAGTGGTGCAGTGGGGGCTGTATTGACGTGGAGTCACAATCTAGCAAGTGTGTATGCAGGAGGCAGAACAATGCACAGTTTGTTCAGCAAATCGGAGTAGTCCAAGGGGATGGTGGTCTCCGAAACGAAGAGAGATGTTGCTCCAACGGGATGGATATCCAGGAGGGATAAATCCCGACTCTCCAGAGGGAGAATCACGTGTAATAGACTGCACATGTTGAGGAGTAGTACCTCAAAAACAACAACTTCACGAAGCTCAATGGACCGAGCGAGCGGCGAGGAGTCGTTGTATGATCTCGCTTGAGAGAATGCATCGGTGGATGCATTGCGAGATCAAGTGGGGGAGCGACCCAAAGCAACATAAATGAAGGCACACTTGGAGTCGATATAGAGATCAGACTCAAGGGAGGGCTGACCCGTGGAATGGTGGGCGCGAGGGCCACCATCAACTCAATGACAAAAACGAGGAGCGAAGCAACTTGGGTGTAACTTAGCGAAGTACCCAAGCCGCATGAAGTGAGCCGGCATAGAAGATGGAACATAGAGCGGAGGCGCAGAGCTTTCCTTAGACAAAGGTCAAGGACATGAACTCTTGTAGAGGCAAGAGCAGGATCATGTTGTTCCATGGGTCCTTTATTTCTGATAGAGCGGACTAGTATTGCATGGTGCCAAAGACGAAGGGAGCTTCTAGGCACATGCACCTTATCTCGAAGAAGCATTTGATGGAGGAACTGAGGCGACTCAGCTTGCAGAGGCAAAGTTGGGTTCAGAAGGCCTTGGCACGGGGCAAGAGGATGCGGAGGTGGGTACTCTTGAAGAATATGCCACAGTATTGCCATTCAAGTTGCCATGAAAGGGAGCGGTGCATAGCGGAGATTGTGCTGGTAGGGGCAGAGGCCCAGGATCCAGACAATGGTGCACTAATTGCAGTGAAGTCGGTGGACTTCGGGAGCTACTAGGCGATGGACTGTCCTAGAGCGGTGCTTCGTCTAGGTTGGACCCAAGAGCGGGTGGACGAAGGTCGATTGCCAAAGGAGCGAACACAATTGAAAATGGAAGAGGCCTTGCAATGTGGTGGCAGAGACCACAAATGGAGAGACCACAATTCGAGTTCATTCTACAAGGATCAGAAGGCAATAGAGATGTCACCAGGAGGTGACATGGTGCAGCGGATCGTGGTGGAACAGTTCGTGGCAATGCGATACACACGGGTAAAGTCTCGTGAGGGACTTATCATACAGAGGTATGATCAGGAGCTACTGGCAGCTCCACTTCGGTGAACAACACGACGGTAAGAAGGGCTATGGATTCAAGGAGTGAAGGCCATGGTACCGCAGAGGCGGGTCTTCCGTGCGTGCATCGAATTTTGCATCGGATGAAAGCCTTGGTCATCAGCATATGGGGGTTGTGTTCTACCAACGGAAAAGTTCGAATGCAAGTGCCAGTGAGTCCCATGAGAGGGACTTGATCATGCAGAGGTATGATCGAAGCAAGCTGGAGAGTTGGACTACTCCAGAGCCCATATTCGCTTAAGGGAGCCCGACAAGTCAAAGGACAAGGTCGAGTAAGCGAACGTTGCTACCAAGGAAGCTAAGGAGAACAGAATCGGTGCAAACCCTATAACGTGATGGCAGACACCATGCATAGGAGTTGCTGTCTGTCTTTTCATCGACCAAAGGGATCTACTTGGAGAACACAGAGGTGTTGAAGCAGGTGGGGTCGAAAGGGGCGAGGAAGCGACGATGAGTCCAGAGGGACTTAGCTACCCAAAATCAAGCATCGGTTAGAATGGAGGTGGACTCAGAGGAGTGTCACAGAGGCATATCTACCGATCGTGAAGAAAGGGATACAGATGTGAGGCGATGGATAGTAGAGCCATGGGCATGGCAACGCCATGGTACCACAGAGGTGGGACTTCCGTGGAGTCATCGATCCCTTGCTCTCATAAAGGGAGAGCGCTTGGTCATGAATGGGGCCGAGAAGATGGAGAATGTGGAGGCAAACTCCAAGTACCAAGACAAGGCTGAAGGGCAGAGGCCAAGGAACTTCATAAGACCGGTGTCAATGAGCTTCTCATCAAGATTGCCAAAAGTGAAGGACTTCGGGTCGTGCAAGAGCGCATGACCAAGGAACGAAGCAGGCAGTACGTGGTGCTGTACCTTTGCTACTCAGTGGAGCAGGCGGCAGGGTTGATGGAGAAGACGGTACAATCCCAGAGGCGACCAAAATTATTAGAGACTTACTCCAAGTTGGGGTGAAAAACTTCCTGCATTCCAGAAGTTCGATGGTATTGAGAAGGTGAATCATAGTAGCTAACTCAATGCAAGGAGTGCAAACACTTCGAGTGCTTCAGAAGTGTGAGCAAAGAGTAGGCGAAGGCCAGTAACCAGCTCGATGCATGGAGTACAACCCTTGAGAAGGCGGGTGAAGTCAAGTAATCATTGCCTTCTCAACTCTTAAGAGAATGGGCGAAACCGAGTACCCCAATTCTCTTATCTATCCAGTAGAGGAGCTCTACACAGGTTCAAAGGCCTCTCGAAGATATTAGAAGACAATAGTTGTCAAATCCTCACCAATGGTGATCAGTGCTACTGAGAGTAGATTATCTGCTTCATTTCCTAACAGAATACCAATCAAAAGCGGAAGTGATGCGAATCTACTTGGAAATGACAACTAAGTGAAAGAAGAGTCGATGAACAAATTTTGTGGAGGAAGGACCCAAAAACTTCAGAAGTTTGCGAGGCGATGCTCGTTAAAGCTCCAACAAGCATCCACCCAGTTCAAGCATCATGAGGCATTTGAGAGACTGGCGCATAGTAAGGATGGTCTTTTTCTTCATCTGGAGGATCCACAGGAATCAACAGGGATCAACACAACTCAGCCAACCCCACACTAAAGTCAGAGTCATTGGTGAGTTGAAGCAGTATGGCGGATCAAAGGTTTGACTACTCAAAAACAGCAGCGGAGAGCAGTTGGGAGCCAAGGGGCGTATTGCAGCTGGCATTGAAGATTGAAGACTCAGCAAAGGCGAGGAGTTGCAGTGTCGGCAAAGGCTTCGACGAGGACGTCGAAGGAATAAGTGGGGGAGAATGTCACGGACAAACTTCAAAATAGGATGTTTGATGTAATGCTTATGTATGTCCGTGTCTTTTGGTATGTTCATGCTTTGAACAACATGTAGAGGGACGGCCGAAGGCTTAATAATCTCATTTTAGTTTCGGTCTGTAGTGGACCATTTTACCCCTTTGTTGTGCGACTGTTCAGAGCTTGTAAAGTTTATTTGTAATTTGCATTGTCTAAGAAGTGTTTCCGGAGATGATTGCTTGTGGATCCCGAGTGAGGCATTTTCTCTAACCCGTTTTCTTTTTTGTAGGTCCTAAGGGACCATGGGAGGTTTCGGGGAGGCTGACTTTTGCGGACGGACACGCAAGGGTGCCGCACGACTTAGGTAAAACCAGCTAAGTTCGTGACAATGTGTAGTCATAACTACCGCATGAGTACTCTACGAGTTATCTAGCTTCGTCTATAACTAGTATAGACAAAGCTATTTGTAGAAACTTTACACAAAATCAATTTACTTTTTACTTATCAAAAAAAAAAAAGTTATTACTCGTTGAATCTCTAAATTAGGCAAGGGAGTCATGAAGGTCGTGAGGCGCATTCGATTTTGTTTCATCTATTCCCTGCTGTTATTCTAATTGGGACTAAGGATGTTACCGAAGGTTAGGGCCTTTCCCGCTAGGGCGGTTCAGTTCGTGCTGAATGACCGAACGACGGGTAATGAGTCTTCTCCCACTGAGAACAAAGCAGCTGTGTGAATTCTTCTCTGTTTCCGGAAAATGGTGATCCGTTTCTTGAAGTCCTTTGCTTTAGTTCATTTCCTTTGTTGTCTTAAGTGATCTATTAGAGAGCTTCCCTGTTACCACCCGAAGGGTCAGATAAGAAAGAGATGCTCTGTGCCAAGTCTCGTAGGCTTTTGCAAATCGATTTCTGACGTAACTGCCTATCATGCCATGACGCTGTTGCTCTCGCACAGTGCCATCTTCCTCGGTATGTATCAATTCGAGTCAAGTGTTTTCGCTTTCTCTGTCTCCCAATCGATGCGCCAATCATGGACAGGTGACCAGGGAATGAATGATGGCTTCAGCTCCATACACTATGATGAATGGCGTGTTTCTTGTCGTTGTTTTTGAGGTTGTTAGTGCATATGCCCAACGGTAGGTAACCTATGTGACCAATCTGAACCGGCGCACTGAGTCAGTAAGTAAATGAAGACCACAAGTTGGTGAGATTTGGCCTGTCCATTCGCTCTAGGTAATGTAATATGGGCTCGACTTCCTTTGAGCTATGAGAAATGAAGAGGGCCCCCCAACGCCTTATTCTTATTTCTGTTTTTTCTTGACCGGCTACAAAGAGAGCTATGGAGCCTACCGGAAAGCTTGACAAGGCCTAGCCACGTTAGTGTAAAAGGCAACCCAACCACTCGCGAAAATCATGGGGCATTCCAAATCAGACAGAGATGACTTATACTAGCTCTGAGGTAACCGCTCGTCTTGATGCTGGCAGTAAAGAAGGCAAAGAGTTTACTTCGACAATTCGATAATGGTAAGGACCTAAAAAGCCAGCCTATCTAGGATTCCGCTACAGATTGGTTAAATAGTTCACATTCGCTTGGGAATACCAAATAGAATGCAGTCGAGACAACCAAAAGTGGAGGAACGACTGACACAGCTGGCATGCCCCGCTCGTAACCAGCATCTCCACATGAACCGGACCAAGCAAGCCGGACAACGCTATACAAGAATAGTCAAGAAAAGTAGTCGTAGCAAGAGAATAGTCAAGAAAAGTAGTCTACGCAAGCCGCACTCCACACTGGAAATCAATAATCTATAGAAAAAGGGTAACTAGTGGGTTGATGGGCAGGTTTCGAAAGCCTTTCTCTCTTCTCTCGCTCTTTCTATGAAAAGGCTTACGCCGCCTTCTATTCGGTTTTCCCCCCTTATTAGAGTACTTAGCCTTCGATTCTCCACCCTTATTAGAGAATGGGGTATTCCTATCAAATTATAGAATTGGGTATTCCTATCTTCCAACATAGAGAAGTTTTCGTTTCTTCCAACCCTATATCATTTGTTTTCGTTTCTTCCAACCCTCTATCATTTGTTAATATATAGGGCGCCCCCTGACGGGATAGGTCTTTTAGGATATTGTGGAGAGAGCCTCCGCTCTCCGATTTTTCTTCTCGCTAAGGAGCTCTTTTCTTCCCCATTCTGGCATGATCAAAGAAACTATGGTTGACCAGGTAAGTAGATATGACCTTTTCTGACAATACCTTCAAACCCTCTTTCTTGCTTGTAGGTTTACTATTTTCCAGTGCGTTCGGAAGCCAAAGGAAGCCAAACGAGTCGGGTCGACAAGAGGTTGAATCATTGGCCATTTGGATCCTTTGGAACAACTCTTTTAATTTCAAGGAAGAAGGCAAGCTAGCCTATTTAGTAAGTGCAGGCTGGAAGTGGTGTTCTCCTGTTGGCTCTTTCATCAGTCATTTATTGTCTGTCCTCCGTAGGCGAAGCAAGGATATCAGCTAGTAGCGGAAGGGATTAGGTTAGGTGCTATACATTCTCAAGATTTCCTTTATTGTGGGGCGGGGATGGATTCTTCCATCATTCAACCCATCATATCCAATCGAAAACTCATACCGGGAGCCTTTGAGGGGCGGGCGGCCAGTCAAGTTATCAATGCCAAGAGCTGTTACGACTACGAGAGCTGTAACGGCGGGTGGGAAAAGAGCACTTACTTTTACACCGGCTAGGAGAACAGTAAGAGCGGATTCCACTAGCATTGGTTATGTGCTTCTTTCCAACTGCGTCTGATTGAACACTTATCCAAATGTTTCACAAGGCTATCAACCTGACCAGGAAAAAAATGGAAACTGGCATCCTTTCCTTTGTGGCAAAGAGCCTATTCGTTGCAAGCAGATGCTGCATTTCTTCGATTATTGTATAGGATAGGATACCACCTGCGTCGTATTCGATGATGGACATATTAGGTCAATCAGCTTAATCCCGAACTATTCCTTCTTCCCGAACTGCCTATCTAAGAGGAGATTGTTGGTCAATTCTTTCAGTTCCTTGCTTCACTTCAGGTAAATTCATTAACACCGTATTGGATTCCATCTTCTTTTTCTGTGCTCGTTACTCTCTTTAGTATTGGACTAACTGGGACAACCCATTGGAAAAGGAATGTCAAAGCGGATTCTTCCTTCTTAGTATTATTGCCGTTGTCGAAAAGAATAGCAGGGCATTCGATAGCTGCTACTTCTATGCTACACATCTTTCCCGTTCGTATCGTAAGAATATCATTGCACCACATTCTTGAGAAGTCAGTTGATAGCATTATATCTCCTTTGTTTGCTCCAAGGGAATCTGTCCATTAATATACCATTGATAGATTTGAGATGAATATGCCTCTGGGGAAGATTTCTCATCAAATAGAGAAGATTCGTATGTCTTAACGGATTTCCGACTCTAAAGCATACTACTATTTGCAAAGGCCGACAAGGAGGAAGCATCGCGGGAAGGTATTAGTAAATACCCGGTTAGCCCCTTTTTGATGGCTTACCTTCGTACCCAAGGGAGGTTTTACCCACCAAGTCTAGCTTTCTTGTGAAAGTTTCTTTTAGAGTTACAGAAGCTCTTCTTTAATAATGAGTTTCCGCAGAGGATCCGGAAAGGGGAATCGAATTGATGAGTATAGAACAAAACCAAGGTAATAAGAATCAAAGGATAAGTCGACTTGGAATGCAGGTCTTTAACTTTCCGTTCTTGAGCCGCTTAATTATGGCCTTCCTTCTTCAGCCCAACCCTTGAACTTAGCTTTCCCTTTGTTGGCATGGCATAGAGAGAATCAGCGGGAAAGTCCCCCTGGACGGTTAAGTAGGTTTACGCTCTCCTTGTAATAGTGGAGAAAGTGGTCTAGGTGCGAGGCTTGCATTATGTTTAGGGTAGTTGAGTTCTGGTGCTTGTGAGAAAGCTTAAGTCTCAATAGGCTGTTGCTCCTTGTCGTAGTGGGTACTATAGCTCTAAGTCTACTCGATGAAAAGATGGATCTGGCCTTGCAACTATCCTTTCTCCTTGCTAGGAGTTAGGAAGACGAATCAGTTTCCACTTTATCTGCAGCTTCGTAAGTTATTAAAGAAAGTAAAGACTCCGTCTAGAAGAAAGAAAAAGGGCTTTCGCCTCTCGTCCCATGTCTTGTTTCTTCAATCAATTCCTATTCTATCTGACCCGAGGGAACTGCTTATGGTATATGGTAAAGGAATGAAGAATATCTTAATAATAGGAAAGATCATCTATTATATAGCAAAATGGGGCCGGTTTTCACTTGATAGAAAATGTCCTGCAAAGTCCGTCCCAGATGCACTTCTATCAATGGGGAATAATGGGGAACACCTGTGCTGTGATAGAGTGAGTGAGTTACGGTCATTCCCTTGTTCTTCCTAATGAATAGGAAGAGTCCGGATTGAATCAAGTCATTCCATAGAAGTGAGGTATAAAGCAAGTCCCTTCTTTCAAGGAAAGGTAATAAATCAGAACTATAAGACAGTATCCATATCAAAGTGAATTACTTCATTCTATCTTCCCTATTCATTATTCCTCATATTCTGTGTAACACATTCATTATTCCTCATATGTCAGTGTAACAACTTGATTCTGTCCTTTCTGAGTCTGTGCCTTCAGCTGAAGTCTACATCACCGGGAAATAAAGTCTCAGAGCGGATTCTCTCACAAGCGATGCCATACTTTACCTTCACTACTTGAGTCTATTGGGCGGGTTGGGTTCTATAGACTCCGTTTAAGTCTTAGGCTCGATACTTCTAAGCCTTACTTCTCTGTGCGATCTTCCACTATTGATCAAACGAGCGGCTATCTTTTCCCTTGGATTAACTATTCCAAACAGCTTATTTAGTTTGATGAAATTCTTCTTTCTTACCCCAGCCTCCAAGACCGGTTACGAAAGCTGCTCCCCCTAGTATGGAATGTGAGGCTCTCTTGCTGTTGAACTCTCGTGGGAATTGGCAGTTACTTTTGCATCTCTCTCTGTGCATCTTACGTTGCTACTAAGACGGCATTCTATTCCTATCTTCTTATCGAAACTGTGAAACCTGCTCTTGCTATATAGAAAGAGAATTCCCCTGTTTGTGAAAGAGATGTGAAAGACGCACCTTAGCCAGCATTGAAATGAAGTTCCTATTGAGTAAGAGAAGGGGATTATGTGGAAAATAATTGGAAGATGGACATGAAACCTAATAATCAACAAAACTTCTATCCCACTAGCTCAACCACAGCTTATTCTCGAGCAACTTCTTCTTCAACAACCTCTTCTCTATTAGCAGCAGCGGCAACAAATTCACTGACCTATGTCACTTCCTTGCTAATCGGATTCTCTAGATTGAATTCAGGAAAAAGCTGGAATAGCCAACACAGTTATCCACCTACGTGTGATGATCTTGGTGTGTATCCTGTTTCAGGACGATGAGGTTGCTCGTTGGAGGGTGCAGGGAAGAGGCGGATCTTCGCCATTGGTAACTAGTTACATTAACCAACGACCACTTTTACTGGGCTCCTGTCGCGTCCGGAGTTATGGCTACAAAAGCATAGAAAACAGGACAGGCTAGTATCAATTTCTAGTACCTATTGAATAGTCACTGCACTTTCTACTTTTACTTTCCCTCGAACAGGCTTCTTTCGAGTCACATAGGTTCTCCTCATCACTAGGTATAGAAACATTAGTCAAGATACTGAACAAGTTCTTTCTTCTTTTAGCGCAGAATCTCTTTTCTCTCCACAAACAAGAACGTACCTTTCTGAACCGCCAACAAACACAGATGAAACAAGAACACAGGATAAGAAGTGGAAAGATCATAAGCATAGAAGCTGGAACAGGATATCCTTACACCGATACTCAATCTATACTTGTGGGAGGCCCGAGCGATTGACAGTGTTGGTGACAAGAATGGAGTTCCTTCTCATGCGAATGAGACAGCTGTTCCTCTTTTCGAATATAGAGGAGTGAAACCTAGCGAAGTGGTTGTTTTGTCCTAATAGTTGGATGGGGTTGGTCCAAAGTGTACCTTAGTGCAAGATAGCGACTCGGCCATACCTGGGCAATATCCTCAGGGCTAGAGAACTAGACGATGCGCCCACACTGCAAAGAATCGTTATGGAAAGGATGTCTTTACGGCAGTCATGTTCTGGTCTGTGGCATTGTTTTTTTACTAAGGGATCATTTGAGAACGTGTGGATGGAAGAACCAGCACGGCCGGGGATTTGCTGCATTTCGCCATAAACTGAACAGTGCTTGGAACACAGCGAATAGTTGGAAGTTCTCTCGCAATTCCTTTTCCCGTATGAGCGTACATGTTTAATAACATCGAGGGAAAGAGTCAGAGGGTTGGTGGGGACTTTAGTCTCAAAAGAGTATTTGGTTTTCGGCTGTCATTGTCATTGTAATATAGTGGAAGTTCTCAATTACCCATTGTAATATAGTGGAAGTTCTCAATTACCCAAGACAGTAGATGCTTTGATTATAGAAAGAAAGGTGGAGGGCTCTCGTGCAACTGATTTGAGTTTAGCGGCTAAAGCATAGTCTCTTTTCTCTTTCTCGACGAGTTCCATCGAAAGATGGAGTGATCATTGGATTACTTTCTGGAGAATGGATTTATTGATGAAGCTTGTGTAGCAGAGGGGGCATGCTTTTTGTGTATGAAAGAGCATCATGAGTAGGTGGCAAACAAAGAGAGTCCTTTCAAGCTGTCTTAGTAGAGTAACCAGCTACTTTGTTATGTGAACCTGTCAAAGCTTACCTTTTCACTGCTTATTCGGGAGCGATGCTTATTCTCTTTAAATGCATTTGATACTCTCATATTTTCCCTATAGCTCTTCAGAGGCCTGATCTAAAGAAGTATAAGGATTTCTATATAAAGCAGAGGATAGATCCGTATCAGATTCCAAAGAAAGGGAAGCAGTGTGTTTCAATTCCTAATTCCATTATCTAATCTAATAGAATATCCAGTTCAGAAATGGATCTATGAGTTGACTCAGAGCAAAAGTGGGTGTTTGGCTGGAAAGGAAAGGGGGTTGACTTGACCTGACCTCGAGAGAGGAAATACAGAATGCATGTTAGTTTGCCAGAGAGAGGAGCAGCTTTCTTACATTCTTCCTATTAGATAGGCGGGTGAGAGAGAATAAACAGGATCGATCAGCTGCAATCGGTTCAAAACTTCCAATCTAGTTTCGTTTGGCAAAAGGGATGATGTTGTTAGGTAAGATTCATAGGGAAAGGATGCTGTTGACAGTGAAAGTTAAGGATCTTAAGCAGGAGCTAAAGGTGTTTGGTATAGAAATAATGGGTCATAAGGGTGAGATATAGATTCCATGAATTCTGAAGAATAAGAAATAAGATCATCTCAGTTCTCATGTAGACTAGACGTAGCGGTGTGTGAAGCATCTCTTGACTTTGATCTTTACTTTTTTCCTATAGAAAGAGAATGTTGAATGCAAAGGAAGGCGGTCAGCTGCAGAATGTCCTGTTACTGTTGTTGTCGACTAAAGAGAGGGGATTTGGCTTACTTATACTACGATTCTGTTGGGCTAGCAGCCCAAATTCAGCCCAATGTGGGCTGAATCAGCCCACAGCCCACACCCCCTCTTAACCTAACCCTAATTAACATTTGTGGTGGCTGCGTTTTAGGAGTAGAAAAGAGGCTATAAAAGGGCAGCAATGAGGGCAGCAAGCTAGAATCTTTGCAGCACCAAAGAAGAGAAGAAAAGGGCAGAAAAGCAAAAAGAAAGAAAGGGAAGAAGACAAAGACAATGCAGAGAGACTGTTCTCAATCATCTAGCAGTGTTCTCATCTCAGGTTAGATCAAATCTACAGTAGACTCTTGCTGTGATTACTTGGGGAGGTTTTAGATATTGTGGGCAATGACATGATCCTTGTATCCCAGTTATTCTCTTGTGATTGTTGCTAGGGTTTAAGGCAAGAGATTGAGATTTGTATATTCAGTATTCTCATAGTGGATTATCTCTAGTTTGCCCCGTGGTTTTTACCTTTCACATTGGAGAGGTTTTCCACGTATATCTTGGTGTTTCATTTGATTGTGCTTCCATTTAATTCCGCTGTGTATTATGGTCTTCTAGTACTTGTTCATATATAAAGGTTATTCCGCATTATATCCCCATCAACTGGTATCAGAGTAGGGTTGTAGTGATTTAATTTTGTATTTGAACATGAAGGCCAGTAATGTTTCTCGCATGATTAGTTTAAATGGAAATAATTGGATGATATGGAAACCAAGAATGGAAGATCTCTTGTATTGCAAAGATTTGTATGGACCTTTGCAGGGGGATAGTGCAAAACCCACAACTATGACAGATGATGAGTGGAAGAGGTTAGATCGAAAAACAGTTGGGTTTATTCGATAGTGGCTTGAAGATAGTGTCTTTCACCATGTTTCTACTGAAATTTCTGCATATTCTCTTTGAAAAAAGTTGGAAAGTCTCTATGAAAGAAAAACAGCTGGCAACAAAGCTTTTTTGATCAGAAAACTTGTGAACCTAAAATATAGAGAGGGTGCTTCTATTGCTGAGCATTTGAATGAAATACAGAGTATTATTAACCAGTTATCTTTTATGAAAATGTCTCTTGATGATGAGTTGCAGGCATTGTTACTTCTCAGTTTATTACCAGAAAGTTGGGAGACATTAGTGGTTTCCCTTAGTAATTCTACGCCAGATGGTGTTGTCACTATGAATCAAGTAACAAGCAGTTTGTTGAATGAGGAGTTGAGAAGAAAGAGTTCAGCAACATCTCAGAATGATTCACAGGCACTTATCTCAGAGAACAGAGAAAGGTCAAAGTTTAGAAGCAGTTCACGCATGGGTAGGAGCAAGTCAAAGATCAAGAAAAAATATTGTTTGCTAAAACTGTGGTGAGAAAGGACATTACAAGAACCAATGTAAGCAACCTAAGAAGAGCAAGAAAAAGAGAAAAGAAGTGGAGTCTACAGAGTCAAAAGATAATACTACATCTACAGTGCAGGGTGGTGATTATTTGATTTTGTCTCCTTCTCATGATATTTTTCTTATGTGTGTTAGGATCTTGAGTGGGTGATTGACACAGGTGCTTCTTATTATGCTACACCACGGAGGGAGTTTTTTTCTATATACAGGTCTGGAAATTTTGGTGTTGTGAAGATGGGTAACTATGGGACAGCAGACATCATTGGCATGGGTGATATCCATTTAAAGACCAACATTGGCTGCAAGTTGGTCCTTAAGGATGTGAGGCATGTGGTTGACTTGAGACTGAATTTAATTTCAGTTGGAAGACTAGATGATGAAGACTATGATAGCAGATTTCATAGTGGACAATGGAAGCTCAGTAAGGGTTCTCTTGTTATAGCTAGTAGAAAGAAATGTCATACTTTGTACAGGTTGCAGGCTAAAGCTTATGGCGAGCAGTTAAATGCTACAGAGAAAGACTTCAGCATGGAGTTGTGGCATAGGCGACTGGGACACATGAGCGAGAAGGGGCTGCAAGCTCTTTCCAAGAGAGAGGTATTACCAGATCTCAGAAGTATACATCTAAACCCTTGTATTGATTGTTTGGCTGGTAAACAACATAGAGTTTCATTTGCTAGTCCTGCTTTGTCTAGAAAAATGCATGCCTTAGACCGTGTTTATACAGATGTATGTGGTCCTTTGAGGACAAAAACTCTTGGTGGATCTGTTGATGTTATTGGTATAAGTGGTGCACTTTATTTTGTCACTTTTATAGATGATTTTTCCAGAAAAGTTTGGGCATATGTTTTGAAGACCAAAGATCAGGTGATTAATGTCTTCAAAGAGTTTCATGCTAGGGTTGAAAGGGAGACAGAAAGGAAATTGAAATGCATAAGGTCAGATAATGGTGGTGAGTATATAGGATTATTTAATGATTATTGTAGGTCACATGGGATCCAACATGAGATGACAGTTCCTGGTACACCTCAGCATAATGCTATTGCAGAGAGGATGAACCGCACCATCATGGAAAAGATCAGATGTATGCTTTCACAGGCCAAGCTACCCAAAAGGTTTTGGGATGAGGCTTTGAGGACTACAGTTGATGTGATCAACTTATCACCATGTACAGCCCTAGATGGTGATGTTGCAGAACATGTATGGTCAGGAAAAGATGTTTCCTACAGGCATTTGAGAGTGTTTGGTTATCGTGCATTTGCACATGTTCCAGACAATGAGAGGTCCAAGCTGGATGGTAAGTCTAAAGAATGTATTTTTCTTGGTTACTCACATGATCAGTTTGGTTACAGGCTTTGGGATCCAGAAAAGCAGAAGGTGTTCAGAAACAGAGATGTAGTTTTCTTTGAGGATCAAACCTTTGAAGATTTGAAGAAGAAGACACCGACCAAGACTTCTGCAGAAGGATTAGCAGATTGTGACCCAGTTATTCCTCCAGTATATCAGGGTGATGGGGGAGCTGTGCAGGAAGATAGTGTAGAGCCTAATGTTGATCTACCTGCAGGACATGTTGAGCAAGAAGAAGTTGGAGAGCAAGTTCCAACAGAACCTCAGTTGAGAAGATCTTCTAGACAACGTCAACCTTCCAGAAGATACTATACAGATGAGTATGTGATGCTTACTGATGCAGGTGAACCAGAGTGTTACCAGGAAGCAGTTAAAAGTGAGCAGAAAGAGAAGTGGTTAGTTGCTATGCAAGAAGAGATGGATGCTCTTCAGAAGAACCACACTTATGATTTGGTACTGCTACCAAATGGAATGAAGGCCTTGAAGAACAAGTGAGTTTTCAGGTTGAAGACTCAAGAATATTGTTTTCAACCAAAGTACAAAGCTAGATTAGTTGTGAAAGGCTTTGGTCAAAAGAAAGGTATTGACTTTGAAGAGATATTTTCTCCTGTTGTTAAAATGTCTTCTATTCGTGTTGCTCTTGGTATTGCTACTAGCCAGGACTTGGAGGTTGAGCAGTTAGATGTGAAGACAACTTTCCTTCATGGGGATTTGGAGGAGGAAATTTATATGGAGCAACCAGAAGGCTTCAAAGTCAAAGGTAAAGAGAACTTTGTCTGCAAGTTGAAGAAGAGCTTGTATGGGCTGAAGCAAGCTCCAAGGCAGTGGTACAGAAAGTTTGATTCATTTATGATTGAAAATGGATACAAAAGAACAGCTTCAGATCATTGTGTGTACATCAAATGGTTTGGTGATGATTTTATTATTCTCTTACTTTATGTTGATAACATGCTTATTCTTGGGAAAGATATGTCTAACATTGACAGGTTGAAGAAGGAACTGAGTGAGTCTTTTGCAATGAAAGACATGGGTAGACTTTGTCTGCAAGTTGAAGAAGAGCTTGTATGGGCTGAAGCAAGCTCCAAGGCAGTGGTACAGAAAGTTTGATTCATTTATGATTGAAAATGGATACAAAAGAACAGCTTCAGATCATTGTGTGTACATCAAATGGTTTGGTGATGATTTTATTATTCTCTTACTTTATGTTGATAAGTCTTTTGCAATGAAAGACATGGGGCCAGCAAAGCAAATACTGGGTATGCAGATTTTTCGTGACAGGAAAAATAAGAATATTTGGTTGTCACAAGAGAAATACATCGAGAAGGTATTAGAAAGATTCAGTATGAGCAATGCAAAACCAGTTGGTTCTCCTCTTGCAGGTCACTTCAAGTTGTGCTCAGAACAGAGTCCGTCAAGTGATGAGGAGAAGGAGAAAATGCAAAGGTTCCTATTTTTCAGCAGTTGGAAGTTTAATGTATGCAATGGTATGTACGAGGCCGGACATCGCATATGCAGTTGGTGTTACTAGCAGTTTTTTTGCAAATCCAGGTAAAGAGCACTGGGCAGCAGTGAAGTGGATTTTTAGATATCTTAGAGGGAGCTCTAAGGTTTGTTTAAGCTTTGGAGGTGGACCACCTGTGTGACAGGTTACACAGATGCAGATATGGCAAGAGATATAGATACGAGGAAGTCTACTTCAGGTTATATACTTACTTTTGCAAGGGGAGTTGTGTCATGGCAATCCAGGTTGCAAAGGTGTATTGCTCTCTCCACCACAGAAGCAGAATATATTGCTGTTATAGAGATATGCAAAGAAATGTTATGGATGAAAGAATTTTTACAAGAATTGGGGCTGAAACAGAAAAATTATGTAGTGCATTGTGACAGCCAGAGTGCCATCCATTTATGTAAGAACCCAATATTTTATTCCAAGTCAAAGCATATAGATGTCAGATACCACTGGATTCAAAATGTATTTGAAGAGAAGCAGTTACAACTTCAGAAAATTCACACAAATGACAACGGAGCAGACATGTTGACAAAGACTTTACCAAAAGAAAGAGAGGAGATATGCCGACAGCTGGTCGGCATGGCTTCACATTGAGGAGTCATGAGATAGCCTCCCTCATGGGCTGAAGGGGGAGGTTGTTGGGCTAACAGCCCAAATTCAGCCCAATGTGGGCTGAATCAGCCCACAGCCCACACCCCCTCTTAACCTAACCCTAATTAACATTAGGGGGGTGTGGTGGTTGCGTTTTAGGAGTAGAAAAGAGGCTATAAAAGGGCAGCAACGAGGGCAGCAAGCTAGAATCTTTGCAGCACCAAAGAGGAGAAGAAAAGTGCAGAAAAGCAAAGAGAAAGAAAGGGAAAAAGACAAGGACAATGCAGAGAGACTGTTCTCAATCATCTAGCAGTATTCTCATCTCAGGTTAGATCAAATCTACAGTAGACTCTTGCTATGATTACTTGGGGAGGTTTTAGATATTGTGGGCAATGACGTGATCCTTGTATCCCAGTTATTCTCTTGTGATTGTTGTTAGGGTTTAGGGCAAGAGATTGAGATTTGTATATTCATTATTCTCATAGTGGATTATCTCTAGTTTGCCCCGTGGTTTTTACCCTTCACATTGGAGGGGTTTTCCACGTATATCTTGGTGTTTCATTTGATTGTGCTTCCATTTAATTCCGCTGCGTATTATGGTCTTCTAGTACTTGTTCATATATAAATGTTATTCGGCATTATATCCCCATCAGATTCCACTTCAACTGGTCATTCATAAGCTTACTTTACGGACTTTGAATCTAACAATAAGCAACTACATAACGGACAAGCATTAGTTAGAACTTGTTATTACCAAGTCATGTTTTAGGGATCAACACAACCTCTTCTTTCGAGACGGGCTCAACACCCCTTATACCTCTAACCGTTCCAACACTCACACCGACCTCACCCTAAGCAGCTTGTTCAAAAGCTGTGACTTCTGGAACTCTCCTTTCTTAACCCTCCAAAGCTCACAGCTGACTCTACACTTGAATAACTCGCTAATGGAGCTAACCCTTTTTGAATGGAATCTTTCTCTTGCGCCTGTTCCGAGAGACTGTCATTGCGCTGCTGATGATACTGTTCCAAGTCAAACGGCTTGCTTTCCTACTTTTCATTCTGGAAATTGATTATTCAGTTCATGTATATAAGATTGGATAGTATTTGATTAGCATAATTGGGTTCAAAAGAAGTTATTTCTTTCTGCTTTCTTTATAGCTCTTGTGCGGGTGTGTAGCAAACATCATTCTGAGATTCCAACCGGGAGGGGCTCTACTTTGATTCAACAACCGTAAGAAGGAAGAACCAGGCCAGACGCTCTCAACTAGGCATAAGTCATCGAAGACAACAACTCCAAAGAGGGGAGACCCTGTCCAAGAAGAAAACTTAGTATAGCATTGGAATGACAAGCCGCCTACGAGACAAGCCTCATTGCCTAACACCTTTCACAGTCCGAAACTCGCTGCCCAAAGTGAGTTATTGACCACTATCAACCTTGCTTTCCCCTGTCTAAGACTTGCTCCCTGAGTTCTCCGCCTCTATCTCCAGTATCTCAAGCTGACACTGCCCCTTTTCATTCAGTAGTTGGAGCGTGAGCCTGCGTAGTTCACATCACAGAACTCGCGTATGATCTAGCGCATCCAGATTCATAGTAAAACACAGAATCCAGAATCACAAGGCGGGTAGTCAATCTTACTAGCAATACAAAGAGTGGAACTAAGGCATACAAGAGTTGGAACGGCAACTGTCAAGAATAGAACTCGTGTTTTTCATACTGTTCCTTAGAATCCAAAATAGAACCACTGCAAACAAGGAGCGAACTACTGATAAAAGGAATCCAACCAGTGCTACTGATACCTTAACTCGAAAACGGGAATCAAAACACTACTGATCAAGGTTAACTAGTAGTAGCCAAGCCTTACCAGGCTTCCTTCTACTTTCTTTTTTCATACCAGAGCTCTTGATTAGCATTCCCAATACACGTAACAAAGAAACTTCTCATTATGTATTTCGCCTTCCATTCTTATGCTCCTTCTATCTCATTCCCACACTCGGTAAGTCCATTATTATGAGTTGCAGTATTACTTTCCAAACTTGTAGGTTCTACTGCAAGAGCGCATTACTGGGGAGAGTTCTCGGAAGTCACCGGTAAGTCCATTAATAATGCTAACTGACAAGTAACTACATCAAACTATGGCATTCAGAATCAACCTAAGGAGTCGCAGAATTAGGTACCAATGCGCATCCCAGTACGCTCCCAACTTATGTCATTCTGTAGCTCCACTCTCTTTCTTACTATACCCTCTCCCGGCCTGGGCTCTTTCCTTAACTATAAGTCCGATACTACTTGCTTGCAAACTGTGTTTAAACGTTCATCCATAGAATATTGATTAGTGTAATAGATTGAACTAGGGCTAACAAGGATCAAATCACTGCCGGCAAGAACGGAACTAGCATATAAAATAGAGAAGGCAGGGTATGGCGCATCCAAATAATCAAATTGCGAGCTACTGCCTAACAGGCTTCACTAGTGCCCAGAGAGAATAGAACTACCGACAAAAGGGTTCTAACTATTAAACTGATAAGAACAGATAACTAACTAGCATGTTTGGTAAAGAAATTGTGGGACCTTTTGCAAAACAAATGTTCCTTATGGTCACAATGGGTTTCTGCTAGGTATCTTTCAAAAGAATCGATTTGGGAAATTTCAACAAGAACATACCACTCTGCAGCTTGGAAAGGAATTTTAAAGGCAAGGAATTGGCTAATCAAACACATTTCGTACGCAATCTCTACTGGAACTAATACTAATATGTGGTACGATTCTTGGGTGAATGGGAAAAGTATATTTCAATTATATGGTGACAGAATACGAAAAGACCTTGGGGCTCCCAAAGATTGGAAGGTTTCTGAATTCATTGCTAATGGTACCTGGTATCTCCCTACTCCTATTTCTCCTGAAATGTTATCACTTTGGCCGACTATCACAGCTATTCCAATTAGGAACAACTCTTCAGATGTACTTATTTGGTTTCATGACAATGGCAAATTTAGTGCCACATCCGCATGGAATCAAATTAGGCAAAAAAATAACAAGTGGCTCCCAAGCAATTGGACATGGGATCGACCGGGATCACAGAGACATTCCTTATGTATATGGCAGGCCCTTTTGAATAAACTACCTACAATAGACAATATGAAAAGAAGAGGTATCCATCATGTTAACCGATGCTCCCTTTGCATGCAACAAGAAGAAACTATTGATCATCTCTATTTTGCTTGTGACTATACTAAATGGATATGGAAGGAGATTCTCCAGCGATTCGAACTCAATAGAATGCCACAACCAAACTTGCATCAAGAATTAGGTGACCTCATGCAATGTTTTTCAAAAAAAGGACCTCTTACACAATTGGCAAAGGTTACTTTCAGATGCGCTATTTGGTGGATGTGGAAGGAAAGATGTAGCAGAATCTTTGAGTGTCAACACACAAACAATGCTCAGCTCTTGACAAAGATTATTAGAGACTCAAGATCTTGTATGGAGAACGATATCAAAACGGAGCACTTTACACGAAGAGAAAAAGATATTTTTATCAAATTCAATTTTGCTATTAGCTAAAAACCTTGGGCATGAAGTTAAAAGCTGTACCCACAAGAAATCTTGGCATATCTGGACTTTATATTTTATTTGTTGGCCACAGTTAAGAGTTATAGTCTACAGCATGTGGTCATAACTACTGCATGAGTACTCTACAAGTTATCTAGCTTCGTCTATAACTGGTATAGACAAAGCTATTTGTAGAAACTTTACACAAAATCTATTTACTTTTTACTTATAAAAAAAAAGGGTTCTAACTACAGCTTATAATACTTCCAATTAGAATAAGGAACGAAGCTACTATCAACAAGAACTAACCTAGTACTAACAGGGCTCGAACACTACCAGATAGGCGAAACTCGGAATTCCAATAAGAAATAGGGCTTTCACTACTGACCGCCTACCAACTGACCTTCCCGAACTAGAACCAGAATTCGAATTTGTCATTGAAAACCTCTCCCTTCATTGCTCGATCCCGGCATTCAAGAAAGAATAGTACAAGTGAAGGGGTGTCGTCAACCCAACCCCTAAAGTGAATTCTCCTGTTTGAGCTTTGGTCTTATGCTTCAGAGCTTGATTGACTAGTGACTTGCCCAGTCTCGTACGTAATAGGAGCGGTTCTCCTATGGTACAGTTTCCTTCCTACAAGCACGGTTTTCATTCCAAGTTTATAGTTAGATCCTTATAGTGGTAGTCACTTGTCCGGTCTATCCGAGGTAGGCAGTAAGTCTTGTTGACAGTGGTTCGATTCCCACCCAGTGACTTGTTGGGCTCAGGAGGCACCCCTCTACTGTGGATTTCTTAACGATAAATCAAGTACTATAGGGCAAAGTTCGAGTCCTGTTAGCAGCGATATAAGAATGCAAAGCCAGAGCCCGTGCGGGAATGAAAGCAGAGAGGCACCCTTAGAATACAACGTTGAGTTCCTCCTTTTGAGCTCAAGTCTAGTTAGCCCGGTGTTGGATTACTATTTGTTAATTCCATTCTATAAGTCGAGTAGTTAGCTTCTATAAGAGTCGGGGTTTCCCCAGTTTCACGTATTAGGGGAAGTAGTAGTGGCTCCCGAGTCACGAGTTGAGTCTCTCAGGGTAGTTTCCAATTCCTTATATGGAGTTAGGGGAGGCTACTAAGTTCTGTTTCATTATTGTTCCTAGTAGTTGACTACAGTTCTTCATTTGGAGCCGTTATCTTAGACACTAGATTGAGTTCCGATACTAGTCTCACTTGACCCAACGAGACAAAGACCTGTTGATGTCACTTGAAGAATGAGTTATCCGACAAACTGTTATCGGGGAACGAAACCTTCGACGCGCCCGGACCATGGTGAATGATCGCTCGCTTACGGAATTGGTTAACCAAAAAAAGAATGAGTTATTAATAGCCCGACCTTGCTTTGCTTGATGGATTGAAGACCGAGGGAACCCACCACACACACCATACACAGACTAATTGATGTGTTACTCAAGACAGACATGTTACTTAAAGAATGGGCTATATTAATGGAAGGCTAAGTTCAGTTATACTTTCTGAATGAGTTCGTGGCTGCTCGTGGACTGATAGGTGCTCCTCAAGGACCATGTGTTTTGACTTGAATAATGATTCCCTTGCCGAGTAGGTGTGATTACAATTGAACCAATCAGACACAGATAGAGTGATGTTACTAAAAGACGGAGTTGTCTGACTCTGGGAATGAGTTGTTCCACTTTCAAGAATGCGCTTAACTACTGAACTTTGCAGAATTAGTGAACCTACCGCCAGAAGGAGGGAGAGCCTACCTTGCGCACCAGAAAAAGCATTCTTGTTGTTACTAAAAGAATGAGTTTTCCTATGTACATTTATTGTTGTTGCTCGCACCCACGATGACTCTGACTGAATGGTCCCTAGCAGATTGAGAAGTTAATTCATTATAGTATTATTATATGTGAATAAACAAACAAGCAAATCAAGTAAAGCACCCGAAACTTATTAGAGAGCCTCTACCTTGAATTGGATGAAACTAGAGCACCGCTGGAACTCCACCTTTTCTTCACCGACAACAGCACTGTCAATAAGAATTGAGCTCTATCTAAAGTCAGAATTCCTTTTCATAGGCCGGGAATGCAACGAACAAGCCAAAGAAAGAGCCTCCCCTGCCTTACTCTTATTCTGAAACACTGACTGGCCTGTCCTGACTTACTTTACCTAGATCTAGCCTCGCACTCAAGCTTATGAGCTCGCCGATGCTTACCTTGACTCTTTTGTTCGATTGTTAGGCTGACTTTTCCGCTTCTAATACGGAAATAGTGCCTAACGAAACTAGCTCTAAACTCCGAATCAAACTAGTGCTTCTCAGGATTACTATCTATATGCGTCAGAAAAAACACAAGAATAAGGGGCGCCCCCAACGAAGGGAATCCGACTAATGAGAACAAGGCTTCTCCACTAGTGGGCTAATCCGATCTAGTGATAAAGAATACACCTATGACAGCAGGGCTATAGCTCAAAACCGGGAATTCCACTAATAAGTCCAAGGCGGAAATCACTGTTAACAAGAAAGGAACACGACCCTCGAAACCAGGCCCCACAACCCTAACTTGCATTCTAAGACCACTGACATCAACCCTCGCTCGTTAGTTGCAAACGACCTCTCTTTGCCTTGAACCTCGCTTTACTGCCAACAAGCCTGCTCTTTACTGTCTTTAAGCCTGCCATTGCTTTATCTCATTCTCAATATCCTTCCTCTTAGCCTTACTTTAATGTCTCTAGTTTTGTTACTCGTACTTTTCATTCCGGAATTCTGTATTCCTTGTTCTTCTATTAGAATGGGTTTTCTCATATGATATTTCTCTTCTATTTGCGAGTAGTTTGCTTAGCTTAACTGGGGTGAAAAACGAGATTACTTTCTCCATTTTGAGATAAAAAAAGGTACCTTCTTTTTCTTGGAACAAGAGATCCGTTTGTTCCGGTGCTAAGTCAACATAACTCTTTCTTTGTTTATATTGATCCTTGGTTTTGTGTGTTGGCTGCATGTAGGGTTTTGTTGCAAGGGTAGGCTCCTATACTAGGCTCGGGTAGTTAACTGACTTTGTGGGCTGGTTCACTTACTTGCTAGTTAGGGTCGGCTAGGGGTTAACACTAGAGCTCAGGTCTGGGTGAACTCAAAGGTAAGAATTGAACAAAGAAGGCACAGAATGAGAGCTCCACCAGGCACAGAATGAGAATGAAACCTATGAGTCGAAGCCTGAAAGCCAGGGCAGTGAGAATGGAACTAAGTAGACTAAGAATGGAACTAGTAAGGACAAGAATGAAACCTATGAGTCGCATGCCAGTTCCAGTTCGAAAGTGAGAATGCAAGTCGTAAGTATAAGAATGAAACCCGATTCCCTTAAGTCAGTTACTAGACCACCAATTCGATAGTAAGCCCACCGATTCACCAATTCCCATGTTTTTTCATAGCTCAGCCATTTTAGCTAATAGATCACCTGATTTCCATGCTTTTTTTCATCAACCCCGGGATTTTGGATAGCGAAGCCTGAGCTCCCAAAAACAGGACTTGGTAACAACTCGTTATACCTATTATTGTTGCTACCGCACAACGTCTTACGCCGTTGCTTGGTCGTCACATTAGTAGTGACTTGGCCCGCTAATAGCTAACCTGATTTCTCAGATTTTTTGAAGAAACCCGGCTTTTTTCAACGCACCATCAATTTCCCTCCTGGAGCTCCCTAATTAATTACCTTGCTATGGCAAAGTGATTTTAGCTACTGAGGGACCAGAAAAGTCATTCATTTTTTAAGAAACCCGGCAAAAAAGGCATCGAAGGAAATTTACCTAATAGACCGATCCAAAACACAGAGATTTTTTATGAACCCCATGTTTTCTAGACGCAAATAGTATAGGAGCCATCAATTGAATGGAGTCGCCAACACCGTCACTTGATACTTTTCTAACTGCTTGCAGCTGGTTTCTCACTTGTAGCCGACCTCTTATGTCCAATTCCAGTTCTCAAGTTGTCTACGAGAGAATCAGCATCAGCTGTAGGAGAATCAACTGTGCCTTTGCTGGAAGTAACTGAATCAGCAGTTCAATGTTCGGATTAGACTCCGTTTCAATATCTTTAAATAATAGGAATGCACAGGAAGCACCGACACTTGAATCTAACTCACCTCTCCTCTGGCTCTGTCTCTTTGAACTCTACCAACCTAGTAGTTGCTTTGCGGAGTGAAAGCCTAAACGAAAAGATCTGCATTAACAAGAAGACCAGTATTCGCAAGAGGGCGAGCGAGTGTTGCAGTACGAGAAGAATCCAGTACTGGCTTTTTGGATGCCGTAGCCCTAGGTCAATCATACGGTAGAGGTTCTCCCGAGTTCAGGTCTATCTTTATCTGTCTTTTCCTGCATCTGTCTGGAGTTTGTTAGTCGTACTTGAAAGGAGTGACTACCCGAATGAAGGTCAAGAGTCGTAAGTCTCTCAGTTAGATTATTCCGTTTCATTGATTTGGAAGGAGTCCCCCCTGAGGTGGAAATCTTCCTAATCTAATAGAGTGCAGATCAAGGTCATAGATAAGAGAGCTATGGGGCCCGGCCCCCTTTGAGAGGTCTAAAAAGCGGAGTGTGTTTCGTTGTAGCTACCAATGATATAATATTCATTAGATTTGACCCTAAACTCGAGTTCCAGATAGAGTTCGGGTCGGGGAATAAGAAAGTACTGAGCCTAGCATTGAAGCACAGAAACAAGATCGGAATAAGATTCAAAAGATAGAGAAACAGTGTATTTACTGAGAGTTGAGGTGGGAAAAAGGTAAGAATATCAGACTTATGAAGTGCTAAGTGGGCCAAGCACAAGTAAAGTGTTATAGAGCTCTGCCCTCGAAAGGAAATAATCCATTGGGTAGCCTTAAACTGGACAAGTTTGTTCAGTGCTCAAGTAAGCAGTTGTCAAAGTGGAGTTCGCTAATGGGAAGGGAGTTTCAATTCCTGAGAGTTCGGGTGAGCGAGAAAGCAAAAGAAAGTAAACAGTGAGTTTTGAGTTGAGTATAGAAATAGGTGATAAGAGAGGTGATTGATTGCCTTGACTTGGATTATGTCCTTTCTTCTGCGCCCAGCCCTGGAACTTGGCTTACACAGGGGTTTACAGCAAACTCAACTTGAACGATTGGCAAACGAGAATGGACTGTTCGACACTTTACTCCCTTCTAGACCAACCATGTACTACATAGAAATCTGAAATGAAACAAGCATCGCTAACACACTTATTGGAGTTCAAGCCAACTACTCTAAATCTGGAAGTGAGAAAAAGTGCACTCCATTAGAGATTAGCGCAAATGTATATAACAGAGGAATATGACCTTATCCCTATTCTATACTCAATGAGCTTATTGATACTCTGGACTAGATTCACTTACCACAGTACTGCTTACCACAAAACGGTTAATGGTACTGTGGTATCTTAATAATAAGGTACGCATATATATACAAATCTAGCTTATGCTTGAGTAAAAGCGCACTACATCTTCTATTGCTCGTTAGCCCGGAGTCTTGCTCCCATGAAGGAGGATCGAGATCCATTCTTTCTCAAACTCGAACAAACTACTGTAGAGATGACTTTAGCGCGGACTTGAGCACTGTTCCTTGATACCTCGGGCGACCCTTGAATAACAGACCTCGAACTTCCACTTATGCTCTTTGAACTCCAATAGTATGTATATGAGAAGGATCTGGCTTTGAAGCTGGATCGGAGTGAGCTTACCTACAAAGGAAAAGAGAGGACAACTGAGTTCCCCAATAAAGAGAGGAAAACGGAGTTACCCAATTGTTCCCCCCAGTGTTTCATTCTTTGTTGACTACGAGGGTTTCCAACTTACTTAATCGGGGGCCAGTGGAATTCTGACTTGATAACTGGAACAGGCCATTCTACTCTGCTTGTTTAGTCGTTGCTTGGCGGGCTTGTTGCTTGGCGGGCTTGTCTACTTATCTGCTTGTCTAGTAGTAGCTTTTCTCTTACTTCAAACTAGAACTCTCGGCTAGGGGCTTGTTTCATTCCCTGAGTTTCCTTCCTAGTATTAGTATTAGTGTTAATATTGAATTCTGACTTTCATTCTGACTTGAGTTCTGCCCAAACAAGTAGTAGAGTAGTTTCATTAGTCTTAGTAGCCTGAGGTAGCTGAGCCAGAGGAGAGTTCAAAGAATAAGAGATTTGAAGCGGTAAGTCCGGAAACAGAACAGTAGAATTCGCTCTGTCTGTATGATAGAAAGGAGCAATAGGCTAGGCTAGTATAGTTGACTTTTGAACTCACTCCTACAGTAAACCTTAGCTGTGACTCATTTCTGTATATATAGGAAAATGTTACTAAAATAGGCATTTCACTTTTCGACTAAAACAATGACTTATAGCACTGTGACTAAAGCTTCATTCCAATGTTACTAATTTCATAGGTGGAGGAGAGGTGAATTCTTTGACTTATTTGTTGTTGACAAGATAGAGGTAAATTCTTATAGGTCTCCTGAACCACTGAAATTATATATGATATAGGAGAACGGATTCCACTAATTCCACTAGTTGTTGAAGAATCAAGTAAAGGCTTTGAGGCGAGGTAAAGTACTGCCTTTGATGCGAGGTCAAGTAAAGGCTTTGAGGCTCAGGTAGTTGACTGACTTGGTGGACTTGGGGTAATTGTATTGAATAAATGGAGGCACCCTTTCAGGTATAAGTATTGAATAGAGGCACCCTTTCCCCTCCTTTGTTTTAATAAGAGAGGATGGGTCGGCAGACAATAAGAATGGAAAGAGAGTTGACTTAACACCGTTGGAATAGCTAAATGGACTGAAAAACGAGTGCTATTTTTCCTATACCCACTAAGTAGACTTATAGTATCAGAAATGACATATAAATTGGATCCATCTTTATTAAGGAAACCAGAAGGGACTGCCGCTTTGAACTCGCTTTAGCCGAACACAGGACTCGACTCGTTTGAAGAAACACAGGAAAAATAGATGCAAAGGAATTTTACCTCCTGAGGGACCCTAATTTGATGAAAAAGTTGACAAAACCTAGGATTTTTTGACACACCCTCATTTTAGCTGCGGAACCGATCCGTTGATCCTCGATTTTTACGTTTTCCCATGTTTTTTCGTTGCAAAGATCTTTTCCCTCCTGAGGGACCCGAAATGAATTCCATTTTTCCTATTTCCCGGGAATTTTCATAGCATTTCCAGGAGTAGCTTGTATCTGTGACTACTGAGTTCCATTCCGAGTCTACTTAGTGCCATTCTTGCCCTCACTAGTTCAATTCTTCACTTCAATACCTGAGGGGATAGTTCAATTCCTCACTTCAAGCTAGTAAGTTCAGAGTGAAAGGCGAAGGAAGATAGGGACCCCCTATTTTGTTGGTCCAGAAGTAGTGTAATTTAAGTCCGGGGTAAGTCGGATTAGGTAGTAGTCAATTCCCAAGCGAGTTGTCAGGATGAAATTCCCCGTTTCGAGCTAAGGTCTTGTTTACATTAGTGCCAAAGCTGATATTCTTATTTGCTTGGTTCAATCTTATAGGCATCGGCTCCATTCTTATAGTGGGTGCTTTGGGGCAGTAATATCCGGTTTCTAGTGAGTAGTGACTTGGTGACTGATCATGGTATTGAGAATAGGAGTGAGGAGGGACAGGCTAACTGGAAGTAGTTACAGCCTAGTATAAGTGTTGGTATCACTGGGTTTATCCTAATAGTGAGTAGTTTAGTCCTTCTCGTTACTAGTGGAATCTCCTGTTTTTAGTGAGAATATTAGACTTTTGGGGAATATTACAGGTTTCATCCAAGCAAAGACAGGCTAAGAGACATGATAGGAAGAATAAGAGCAAGGGAACTCAGAGTGAAATAAAGGGGTGTCGGGCCAATAAGCAGGAAAGTAGCACTCAAACTCCCAAGTAAGGGCAGCTGACCATCACAGGTCAGAAAGTCAGTAAGGAGTTTCAGAGCCAGAGACAAAGAGCCCCGGAATGAGCTACTGGACTAATAAACTAAACTGGAACATAGGAATAAGGGAATAGAGTTTCGTTATGGTGATGTGGTTGTTGTCCTATGCGACTTAGCTAACTGCTCTACTACACTAGAATAATAAGAGACTAGTAAGCAAGGCTCTAAGCGAGGAGAAGGTAGAATCAAAGACTGTCTTATCCGTTTGTGAGGTAGTAAAGCAAGACTACAAGGAAAGTAATGTGAAGCTATAATTGCTAGTAGATAAGTAAGGATGGTAAGTAAGGGTCTATGTAATTGACTCGACTGTGCTAGTAAGAAAGAATAGGAGAGTCATAAGCGGGAGAATAGGATACAGCAAGGGCGTACTTCAAACTAGGATGGTAGGGCTGTTAGTAGGTATTGCAATCTCCGCTATGAGCCGGATTCTTATCCTTAGTGGTTCCAAAGTGTTTTTAGTTACTGCAGTGTATTGTTAATAGGAGTTGCTTTCTTGCGCCCATGAAGGAGATTATATGACTATTGAGTGCAATTCCCCTTCTCTGTTTTCATTATCAAGAAAGTGGACAAAACCCGGGGCCGAGTGTATAGGCAAGTTGCACGGCAGGAGCGGTTCATTGCAATTCAGGACTTCAGAGTCGAGTAGAGAGCTATAAGAGTGGAGCCGGGCTACGGATACTAATACTAATATGGAGCTATAAGACTTAAGAGTTGTGTATGTAGCGCAGTATACTACTTGGAGCACCAATTGAGTTTTCAGGGTTTAAGTGCTAATTGCAAAAGAACAAAAGCGAGAATGCAACGATAAAGTCAGAACTCACTCCAGTGGGGAACGTCTAAGAATGAACCCCATACTAAGAAGAATGAAAGAAAACACCTATAAGAATTAACACCATACTAAGAAGAATGAAAGAAAACACCTATAAGAATCGCCCTCCCTATCGGACAACCGGAGCCTATTTCTTGAAAGTGGGAAATCCACCTAAAACTATTTATTAAAAGAAGTAAGGAGTGGCAAGCTAGGAAGGAGTTGGCATACACTCCAACTTTCAATACGGAATTCCAGGTATAGTGTCGGAGTTGGGAGATCACTAATGAAGATGTTAGTCTTGTGTTTTCTGAGTTGGATTCTTGTTCACACTAGTTTCATTCTGACTAGTCATGTTTTTCTTCTTCTTTTTTTGACTATTTCATTCTCTTTGACTTGCGCCCCGCTCTAATTCTGCCTTCTATTGGTCTTCTGCTTATGGCGCTATTAGGTTAATTCCGAGTTTCCAAAACGAGACTTGTCCCGGGGGCGCCCACTCCACTCTCACTTTCATTCTTCAAACGTACCTTACCGCTCCTTGGTTCTGACTTCTGAGTTGCATTCTATTCCTCTTGCTTCATTCTTTGACTTGCTTGTTTTTTTTTTTTTTGATAAGTAAAAAGTAAATTGATTTTGTGTAAAGTTTCTACAAATAGCTTTATCTATACCAGTTATAGACGAAGCTAGATAACTCATAGAGTACTCATGCGGTAGTTATGACTACACATGCTGTAGACTATAACTCTTAACTGTGGCCAACAAATAAAATATAAAGTCCAGATATGCCAAGATTTCCGGTGGGTATAGCTTTTAATTTCATGCCCAAGGTTTTTAGCTAATAGCAAAATTGAATTTGATAAAAATATCTTTTTCTCTTCGTGTAAAGTGCTCCGTTTTGATATCATTCTCCATACAAGATCTTGAGTCTCTAATAATCTTTGTCAAGAGCTGAGCATTGTTTGTGTGTTGACACTCAAAGATTCTGCTACATCTTTCCTTCCACATCCACCAAATATCGCATTTGAAAGTAACCTTTGCCAATTGTGTAAGAGGTTCTTTTTTTTAAGAACATTGCATGAGGTCACCTAATTCTTGATGCAAGTTTGGTTGCGGCATTCTATTGAGTTCGAATCGCAAGAGAATCTCCTTCCATATCCATTTAGTATAGTCACAAGCAAAATAGAGATGATCAATAGTTTCTTCTTGTTGCATGCAAAGGGAGCATCGGTTAACATGATGGATACCTCTTCTTTTCATATTGTCTATTGTAGGTAGTTTATTTAGAAGGGCCTGCCATGTACATAAGGAATGTCTCTGTGATCCCGGTCGATCCCATGTCCAATTGCTTGGGAGCCACTTGTTATTTTTTTGCCTAATTTGATTCCATGCGGATGTGGCACTAAATTTGCCATTGTCATGAAAGCCAAATAAGTACATCTGAAGAGTTGTTCCTGATTGGAATAGCTGTGATAGTCGGCCAAAGTGATAACATTTCAGGAGAAATAGGAGTAGGGAGATACCAGGTACCATTAGCAATGAATTCAGAAACCTTCCAATCTTTAGGAGCCCCAAGGTCTTTTCGTATTCTGTCACCATATAATTGAAATATACTTTTCCATTCACCTAAGGATCGTACCACATATTAGTATTAGTTCCAGTAGAGATTGCGTACGAAATGTGTTTGATTAGACAATTCCTTGCCTTTAAAATTCCTTTCCAAGCTGCAGAGTGATATGTTCTTGTTGAAATTTCCCAAATCGATTCTTTTGAAAGATACCTAGCAGAAACCCATTGTGACCATAAGGAACATTTGTTTTGCAAAAGGTCCCACAATTGCTTTACCAAACATGCTTTATTCCAATCTCTAGTATTTCTCAGGTTCAGTCCCCCTTCATCTTTCGGTTTGCAGATGCTGTCCCAATTTACCATATGCATTGTCTTATCATTTGTGCCATTCCAGAAGAAGTTTATTAATAATCGTTCAATATCGTGGAGAAGTCCAACAAGCAGAAGAAATGCATTAGACCAATATATAGAGTAAGAGTACAACACCGAACGGATGAGTTCAAGTCGTCCTGCTTTTGATAGAAGCCTATTTTTCCAGGAGGAAATTATGTTCTTCCAATCTTTAGGAGCCCCAAGGTCTTTTCGTATTCTGTCACCATATAATTGAAATATACTTTTCCATTCACCTAAGGATCGTACCACATATTAGTATTAGTTCCAGTAGAGATTGCGTACGAAATGTGTTTGATTAGACAATTCCTTGCCTTTAAAATTCCTTTCCAAGCTGCAGAGTGATATGTTCTTGTTTTTTTTTTTTTTTTTTTTTTTTTTTTTTTTTTTTTTTTTTTTTTTTTTTTTTTTTTTTTTTTTTTTTTTTTTTTTTTTTTTTTTTTTTTTTTTTTTTTTTTTTTTTTTTTTTTTTTTTTTTTTTTTTTTTTTTTTTTTTTTTTTTTTTTTTTTTTTTTTTTTTTTTTTTTTTTTTTTTTTTTTTTTTTTTTTTTTTTTTTTTTTTTTTTTTTTTTTTTTTTTTTTTTTTTTTTTTTTTTTTTTTTTTTTTTTTTTTTTTTTTTTTTTTTTTTTTTTTTTTTTTTTTTTTTTTTTTTTTTTTTTTTTTTTTTTTTTTTTTTTTTTTTTTTTTTTTTTTTTTTTTTTTTTTTTTTTTTTTTTTTTTTTTTTTTTTTTTTTTTTTTTTTTTTTTTTTTTTTTTTTTTTTTTTTTTTTTTTTTTTTTTTTTTTTTTTTTTTTTTTTTTTTTTTTTTTTTTTTTTTTTTTTTTTTTTTTTTTTTTTTTTTTTTTTTTTTTTTTTTTTTTTTTTTTTTTTTTTTTTTTTTTTTTTTTTTTTTTTTTTTTTTTTTTTTTTTTTTTTTTTTTTTTTTTTTTTTTTTTTTTTTTTTTTTTTTTTTTTTTTTTTTTTTTTTTTTTTTTTTTTTTTTTTTTTTTTTTTTTTTTTTTTTTTTTTTTTTTTTTTTTTTTTTTTTTTTTTTTTTTTTTTTTTTTTTTTTTTTTTTTTTTTTTTTTTTTTTTTTTTTTTTTTTTTTTTTTTTTTTTTTTTTTTTTTTTTTTTTTTTTTTTTTTTTTTTTTTTTTTTTTTTTTTTTTTTTTTTTTTTTTTTTTTTTTTTTTTTTTTTTTTTTTTTTTTTTTTTTTTTTTTTTTTTTTTTTTTTTTTTTTTTTTTTTTTTTTTTTTTTTTTTTTTTTTTTTTTTTTTTTTTTTTTTTTTTTTTTTTTTTTTTTTTTTTTTTTTTTTTTTTTTTTTTTTTTTTTTTTTTTTTTTTTTTTTTTTTTTTTTTTTTTTTTTTTTTTTTTTTTTTTTTTTTTTTTTTTTTTTTTTTTTTTTTTTTTTTTTTTTTTTTTTTTTTTTTTTTTTTTTTTTTTTTTTTTTTTTTTTTTTTTTTTTTTTTTTTTTTTTTTTTTTTTTTTTTTTTTTTTTTTTTTTTTTTTTTTTTTTTTTTTTTTTTTTTTTTTTTTTTTTTTTTTTTTTTTTTTTTTTTTTTTTTTTTTTTTTTTTTTTTTTTTTTTTTTTTTTTTTTTTTTTTTTTTTTTTTTTTTTTTTTTTTTTTTTTTTTTTTTTTTTTTTTTTTTTTTTTTTTTTTTTTTTTTTTTTTTTTTTTTTTTTCTTTTGCAGGATAGGCTGACAGTGGGTTTTGTGAATGCCAGTGGATATGAGTGGGAGACCCAGATATGTAACTGGTAGACTAACCCCTAGGGTATGTGCAATAACGCCTTTGTCCTCAATGCAAGGGTTAATGTAGACTTTACTTTTTGCATGATTTAACTGAAGGCCAGAAACTATACCAAAATCATTCAGAATAGTAGCCAGGTTTCTTACTGAAGTTGAATCATTCTGAAGAAAGATAAGAAGATCATCTGCAAAGATTATATGTGATATATGAATAAGGCCAGCATGGGATACCTTAATACTGCCATCAGAGACCGCATATTCCAACATACAGCTAAGTCCTTTCATTGCAATAGTAAAGAGATATGGAGAGAGTGGATCGCCTTGTCGGATGCCATTCTTGCTCCCAAAAAAACCAATAGGTGAGCCGTTGAAGAGTATTGAAAACTTTGGAGTTTCTAAGCAACATTGAATCCAATTAACCCATTGCTGAGGGAAGTTCATACCGAGGAGCATCTTATAGATAAAGTTCCTATTAACTGAGTCAAAGGCTTTTCGTAGATCAGCTTTAAAATAGATTTTTGTCCCTCTTGCTTTTGAGTGCAGATCCTTGACCAAGTCATTAGCCAATAGAATATTATGATGTATACTTCTTCCTTTGATGAAAGCAGCTTGATTTGGACTAATTATCTTATGTATTACCTTTTGCAATCTATCTGCTAACACTTTGGAGATGATCTTGTAAATAAAGTTACATAAAGATATGGGTCGATAGTTCTCTAGTGAATCAGCACCTTCATTCTTGGGAATTAGAGAAATAAAAGTGCAATTCATCTCTCTAAGAATATGACCTGAAGAGAAAAAGTGTTGGCAAGCTTTAATCACATCATTACCAATAATAGACCATGTAATGTGGTAAAATTCAGCAGAAAATCCGTCTGGACCAGGGCTTTTGTGCTTTTGTGACTTAAAGACAACTCTTACTATTTCGTCATCTGTAATTGGGGCATTGAGGATAGAAATGGCATCCGAATCAAGCTTTCTAGTTGGCTCCACATGAATATTTATTAGGTTGCCCCTCTTGGTTGAGTAAGGAATAAAAAAATTGCTCAGTGTATGCTTTAACCTCATCTAAATTCTCAATAAGATTGTTATCTTTGTCTCTGCATTTTCTGATGCGGTTAACGGCTCTTCGAATAGCAATGGAAGCATAAAAAAACTTAGAATTGGAATCCCCTAAAGTAAGCCAATTCTGTCAAGACTTCTATTTTGCAAAACTTTCCTCCTGCTTTAAGGCTTGCATGAAGTTATTTCTAGCTTCTATCTCTTTGTCGATAAGATTCTCATCATGAGGCTGAAGTTGCAGCTGATGTTGCATTGCTATTAGTTCCTTTCTGCAAAATTGAACTCGGGTGGTAATATTGCCAAAGGTATTTGTATTCCACTCCTTAAGTGCTGCTTTGCAGGCTTTGAGTTTTTGGCATAAGATGTAAGGGGGGGATCCATGCACATTAACATTCCAAGCTGATTTGATAACATCAAGAAACTGAGGATGAGTACTCCACATGTTAAAGAATCTAAATAGTTTCTTGCCTTTTGGTGTTGCTTTATCTGCGTGTATGTACATTAAAGAAAGATCAGAAAATAATGGAGCATCATACTCGAGAAGTGAATCAGGGTAAACTCTTAACCATTCTTGATTAATCAGACATCTATCGAGTCTGGCCATTATTTTTCTGTTAGCAGCACCTTGATTACTCCAGGAGAGCTAATTACCTACAGATTTCATATCAGTCAATGCAGCAGTATCTATGTAATCATTAAAACTTTGAAGCTGACTTTCTGAAAGCTGTCTACCTTCCACTTTTTCATTTGTGTACCGAACAGTATTAAAGTCACCAAGAACAATCCAAGGTACATTAAAACTGCCATCTGCAATGTTAGTTAGATCAGACCACAGTGTATTTCTTTCTTGCATACTGTTTGAAGCATATATACCAGTGAAATTGAATTGACAGCCATTCTTTTTGTCCTTTACCTTAAGATAGATGAATTGATTAGTAGCAGAAATAAACCAAGCATTAATAGAGTTGGGATGCCATAAGACCCATATTCTACCAAAAGTTTCATTTGAGTCATTGGTAAACAGTTCTGCGTCTGGCCATATTAAATTCTTTTGAGCTTGAACGTGCAATTGTTTAATTGTTGTTTCTACTAGAATAACAATATCACATGCAGTAGACTTGATTATTCTGTTGAGCTCCTGACATTTCTCAGGCTTATTAAGTCCACGAACATTCCAGCATGTTATTTTCATCAGTAATAAACAAATGAAAAAGGTGGTAAGGTATTCATCCTATGACTTTGGATGGACTGTACCATCCTTTTTCTTATCCTTTGGTTTTGTATTTTCCTCCCGTACAATATCCTTACCTTTTATGGCTTTATTCCTGTATTTATCCACTTCATCTACAGCTTGCAGATGTTTAAACTTTAAAATACCTTGAATCATGTGGTCTTGATTGGCAGGGTTTGTTGAAGCATGATAAGATTGCTGCAGCACAATATCCTGGTTAGTACTTGTTGGAGCAGCCTGGTTAGAAAGGCTTGTTGGAGCATGAGTTTGTTGAGACAAAATAACTTTGTTGGCGATGTTTGTTGCAGCCTGAGTTTGTTGAGGAAGAATATCCTTATTGACGAGATTTGTTTGGGCCTAAGTTTGTTGAGCTATTGTGGATAGATCCGATGATATTGGAAGAGATGAAGTTCCTGACTTATGCTTTTTCTGTCCACTAGTACCATGGGAAATTTTTGTTGTGGAAGGTTTCGACGTTATAGGAAGAGATAAAGTTTTGGATTTGTCCTTCTGTCCGTGGTGCTATCCTTGCGAGTTGGAATACTCAATAGTCGTTGCCACCATCGGTGCTACTACCATTAGAGAGGACTCGCTTTGTTGCTGAGGCGCTTGACGTGGTTGATAGACCTTTGTGATCGATTTTGGAGTTTGCTGACAAGCTCCATTTGCATGACCAAAAGATAAGCAACGTTGACATCGTTGTGGCTTCCAGGAATATGAGACATGTACCTTCCAAGTGTTCCCATCAAGATCATGATAGAAAACCTCATTAGGAAGATCTTCGTCGGAAGAAACCAGTACACATGCTCGTGCAAATGCTAATCTCGTCTGAGCTGCTATAGCTTTGTCAATGTAGAGTGGCTGTCCCAGAGTGCTGCATAACTTTGCAATAAAGCGTCGACTCCAAAGATGTAGAGGAAGACCTTGAAAGGATACCCATAATGGAATAGACTGTAGGCTATCTAATTCCAAACGGACATCAGGAGACCAGCATCGTAGAATCATTGGATGGCCGCGAATAGTCCAGAATCCTTCGAGGACCCGTTGCATATCTTCTTCAGAGTATAGCTTGCAAACAAAGAATCCATTCTCTAGCATATGAAGGTCAAATGACAGTATTCCCCATCGAGTTTTGATAAATGAGGATAGTGGGAAATAAGATGTTTTGAGACCTACCACATAGCCAACAATCGCCATAGACCATGTCTCAATAAGCTCTACTGAATCAGCAGTCTCGTATACAGCTATCTTCTTATCAGCCTGAACTTTTGGAGTAAAGAATTCCAAGCTTAGATCCGGACTTCCAACTGGAGCCTTGAAGAGTGTTAGAACCCTTGCAGATTCTACGGTTGGGGTTGATCTCTTTAGGGGATCAGCCTCCTGGAACTCTATAGGGGTTCCTTCCTCCAAGTTGCTGCTCAAAGGCTGCAGAAAATATTCATCTATTGCTTATGAAAAGAGGAGGAATACATAGCTATTTATAGGGCTTCTAAACCCTAACTCCTAATAGGACTTCTACTCAAGACTCCTACTTCTAACCAACTCCTAAATAGGAACTCTATTCAAGACTCCTACTCAAGACTCTTATGTCTGTAAAAACTCCTATTCTTCTCTAAAAATACCTCCAAACCCTAGCCTGCCTCTTCACCTCTTTAATAAGGAGCGGCTTATGTAGTTTTTAACATGAATGCCCCTATCAATTAAACTCTCCTAGCTAGAGTCCTAACAACCCCGGCCCTCTTTCAATCAGCCTTTTCCTCGTAGTGCTGACGATTCATAATTTTGGGAATTTGATCTTCAAGTCGTCAACTCCTAATAGGACTTCTACTCAAGACTCCTACTTCTAACCAACTCCTAATAGGACTTCTACTCAAGACTCCTACTTCTAACCAACTCCTAATAGGACTTCTACTCAAGACTCCTACTTCTAACCAACTCCTAATAGGACTTCTACTCAAGACTCCTACTTCTAACCAACTCCTAATAGGACTTCTACTCAAGACTCCTACTTCTAACCAACTCCTAATAGGACTTCTACTCAAGACTCCTACTTCTAACCAACTCCTAATAGGACTTCTACTCAAGACTCCTACTTCTAACCAACTCCTAATAGGACTTCTACTCAAGACTCCTACTTCTAACCAACTCCTAATAGGACTTCTACTCAAGACTCCTACTTCTAACCAACTCCTAATAGGACTTCTACTCAAGACTCCTACTTCTAACCAACTCCTAATAGGACTTCTACTCAAGACTCCTACTTCTAACCAACTCCTAATAGGACTTCTACTCAAGACTCCTACTTCTAACCAACTCCTAATAGGACTTCTACTCAAGACTCCTACTTCTAACCAACTCCTAATAGGACTTCTACTCAAGACTCCTACTTCTAACCAACTCCTAATAGGACTTCTACTCAAGACTCCTACTTCTAACCAACTCCTAATAGGACTTCTACTCAAGACTCCTACTTCTAACCAACTCCTAATAGGACTTCTACTCAAGACTCCTACTTCTAACCAACTCCTAATAGGACTTCTACTCAAGACTCCTACTTCTAACCAACTCCTAATAGGACTTCTACTCAAGACTCCTACTTCTAACCAACTCCTAATAGGACTTCTACTCAAGACTCCTACTTCTAACCAACTCCTAATAGGACTTCTACTCAAGACTCCTACTTCTAACCAACTCCTAATAGGACTTCTACTCAAGACTCCTACTTCTAACCAACTCCTAATAGGACTTCTACTCAAGACTCCTACTTCTAACCAACTCCTAATAGGACTTCTACTCAAGACTCCTACTAGGGCATCTTCTGTTGGTAGGTTCACCCACTGTATTAGCACTTCAGTAGTGGGTCGTCGTCGTCGAGTCACGATCCATTGATCAATAATGACACTTGGCTGGATCTGGAGTTCTCCTTGAGTAGTCATATTTGGTAGGTGGCTTTGGGCTGTCTCCAAGCACCTAGTTACAACTTTCGTCTAGCTGTCGGTTTGTGGGTGATATTGTATACTCCTTTTCAATTTAGTACCCTGCATATGGAATAACTTTATCCAAAATTTGCTCGTGAAGATGCAAGTAGAATTTGTCATAAGCACAGTGCATCCTTTATAGTGTAATTCTTTTGAGTCCCAATTGTAATGTGCCACGGAGCTTGATGCTTCTTCCAATTTTTTATGATTTTACTGGTCTTTGGATCATCCTGCCATTCCATCTTAATATCCTTAAGGAAGTCACTGGTTGGAAGCGAAATGGCCGAAAGTTCAGCTTGCTCGGCTAGCTGCGAAAGCGCATCTGCAGCAACGTTCTCTTTCCCCTTTTTGTAAGTTATTTCATAATCAAATCTAAGAAGTTTTGTTACCCATTTTTGCTGCTCGGGGGATGATATCTTTTGCTCCAAAAAGTAATTGACGCTTTTATAGTCAGTTTTAATTTGAAATCATCGACCGATCAAGCAGGGTCTCCACCTCGTTGCTGCACGCACAATGGCGGGCATCTCCTTATCATATGTTGACATGTTTTGATGGGAGAGAGACAATGTCTTGCTAGTGTATGCGAGTGGTCGACCATCTTGCATGAGAATGGCTACGATTCTGACTCCAGATGTGTCGGCCTCAATAATGAAGGGTCGATTGGAATCTGGTAGTGCTAGCACCGACGTCGTCGTCATGGCTGCCTTAAGTTTGTCGAAGGCATCGGAGGCTTTGTCCGACCATTGGAAGATATCTTTTTTCAGTAAGGAAATAAGTGGTGCACTGATCTTTTCATAGTTTTTCATGAACTTGCGATTGTAGCCTATTAAACCGAGAAAGCCACGTAGCAATTTTATGTTCCACAAGGTCAGCCGATTCTGCATTGCTCCAATTTTGGAGGGGTCCACTGCCACACCTTCCTCTGATATGATATGCCCATGATATTCTACCTTCTGGCAAAAATTTATAATGGCCGTTGTGTGTTCAAAAGGCGGTTTTCGGTATGTCTTCTTTGCACACTCATATTTGATGATACCCGGATCGAAGGTCCAGCTTTGTGAAGATTTGTGCTCCCTTTCATCTAGCAATTCATCTGCTATTGGAATTGGATATTTGTCCTTGATGGTTATGCCATTGAGGGTTTGGTAATCAATGCACGTTCGCCATGTTTCGTTCTTCTTTCGTACGAAGAGCATCGGTGAAAAGTAGGGGCTGCAACTTGGCCCAATAACTCCTATTTCGGGCATCTCTTTTAGAATCCTTTCTATTTCATCCTTCTGTAGATATGAATATTGATATAGCCAAGTATTTGCAGGAGGTTTGCCCAGAAGAATCGGTATACAATGATCATGCCGATGGGCAAGAGGTAGGTTGCGTGGTTCGTCAAATATATCTGAAAATTCAGCAAGCAAAGGAAGTAGGTTTGGATCTTCAAATTCTATTGGCTCTCCCTTAGTTTGCTGCTCAAGTTATACCAAAAAGCCACTGCATGCTTTATGCAAAACCTTCTCCATTTGTTGTGTGCAAATCGTCATTACGTCGCCCCCATGTTTCCCGTGTTGAATCACCTGTTTCCCTTTACTGTAAAATCTCAAAATTAGTTTCATAAAATTCTAAAAAATTTTGAGCATAGCCTCAGGATCATCAAGAGAAAGGAGGAAGAAATCTGCAATTATCTCTTGGTCCTGCAGTAACAGTTTCTCCCGCGGGCGCCTACGATCACACTTCAAAATCCATCCGTTGGTGAACTTGACGTCAAACCTACTGTAATAATCGATAGGTAAGGCCATCCGGACAGCAACTTTACTATCTAGGAAGTTATTAGTGCTGCCCATGTCAATGAGAACAGTGATTGATTGTTGTTTGAGAAGGCCTTCAACTTTCATCGTTTGCGGGTTTGAGTAGCCGGCTAGTGCATGTACCGTAACTTCGATCGGTTGTGGCTCTTCTTCTGCATCTTCCTTTTCATTATCAAGGCTCTCTTCTAGATGTTCAATGACCTCTTCTTCTACTGGTTCAATCATAAGAAGTCTCTCTTTTCTACAGTGATGCTCGTGGCTCCACGGCTCATCGCGGTGCCAACATAACTCCTCCGTAGATCGCTCCTGAAGCTCTTCTCTTGTCATCATTTTTGGTGCAGGGACTCGGTTGATAGTAGGGGGGGCTGAGGGCTTCTGTATTGTAGGTCGAGAAGCGATCCTAGTCCTATGAGCTTCATGGTTCAATCGCTCCTCTTGATGTCATGCGAAAGAGATGGCTGCCATAAGCGTGTACGGTTGTCGTGCTTGAACTTCTCCCCGGATCTCCGGCTTCAAGCCCTCAATGAAGGTCCCTAGTAGTTGTTTTTGAGACCAATCACAAGTTTGATTAGATAACCTTTCAAACCTAGTTTGGTACTCCTGAATGGTAGAGGTTTGTCGGATCTTTGCTAGTTGTTCGTCAATGTTCTCGTAATCGGTTGGTCCGAAGCGGATTAATAGTCTTTCTTTGAATTGTCGCCATGAGAGGACTCCATGAGTATATTTAAACCAATCAAACCACTGTATGGCATCCCCTTCAAGATGTATAGCTGCAATTTCCACCATAGATGCATCCGCAGTTTTGTGGTACCGAAAATATCGCTCCGTGCGCGAGATCCAACCAATCGGGTCTCCTTCTTCCCATCTAAGGAAGTCCACCCTCATGCGTGGATAGTTCGGATCAATCATATAGCCTCCCCTCCCTTGGAAGTCATCTCTTCGGGCTTGGTACGATTGGGCAGAGCTCTCTTCTTGATGTGATTTCTTCGGGCTTGGTGGTCGGCCCAATCTGAGTTCGGTAAAGAGCGTCCGAATCTTATCCTCTATTTGTGCCTCGAAGGCTTCGAATTTAGCATTGATTGCTGCCTCAGATGCCATAGTACATGCCTCCAAATCTATGATGTTAAGATCTCTCTTTTGTTGTCGGGTTAAAGGCATGTATAGGTTGAGAGAAGTGGTGGTCGAAAGGGTTGGTGGATTGGTGGATGTAGGCTACGGTTTAGGCTTGTTTTGTGGCCGTTTTGGGTGTAGTTTGAGGGTATGGTTTGGTGGAGTTTTAGAGCTATGGATGAAAGTTTTAGATCTATGGTAGAGCATAGCAAAGGTTAGATAGAAATCAGTGGAAGTTTGCTGCAGAATTGTGTTATCTTGTAAGAGCAGAATTGTCGTTGAAGAAACAGCGGTTTCTCGACGAAATTTCCACCAAAAACTTGAGAGATTTGAGGGGGGAATTGATCGTAAAATCTCAGTTTATATGACAGCAAAGATGTCCAATTTAATCAAGAGAATTTCGGCAGTATAATAGCAGAGAAATTGGTGCAAGTCGCGATAGCAGAATTCTCGTCGAAAAATTTCAGCGGTTTGCGACGAAAATTTACAGCAACACAAAATCGTTTTTAGAGGTGAATTCCTTAATAGATGAATTTTAGATGGAAGCCAAATGATCTATGAAATATATAAGAAATTTTGTTTAAAAAGATTGCAAATAGATCGGTTAAGGCAACAATATGCTGCTGAAATTTTTTGCAGCACAGATTTTCAAGTTTCACAAATTGGACGTAAAATATCAATAGTTTATATTGAGAATTTTTCGACGAAACCAAAGGGAAATCCACTGTTAGGAAGTGCTAAAGCTATCATAAAAATTTCATAGAGATTTGGACAGAAAAATGTAGTAGCAAGATCAAACAATTTGTACTATGCAGTTGGAATTTCACAGTGCAGATTTTCAAGTATAGTAGTTTAGACGTAAAAGATTAATGGTTTATATTGAGAATTTTTTGACAAAACCAAAGGGAAATCTGCTATTAGGATGTGTCAAAGATGTCATAAAATTTTTGTAGAGATTTGGATAGAAAAAACACAGTAGCAAGATCAAACAAACTGTGTTGTGCGGCTGAAATTTTATAGTGCAGATTTTCAAGTACAGCAGATTAGATGTAAAAGATCAATAGTTTATATTGAGAATTTTTTGACAAAACCAAAGGGAAATCTGCTGTTAGGAAGTGTCAAATCTGTCATAAAAATTTCATAGAGATTTGGATAGAAAAAACACAGTAGCAAGATCAAACAAACTGTGTTGTGCGGCTGAAATTTTATAGTGCAGATTTTCAAGTACAGCAGATTAGATGTAAAAGATCAATAGTTTATATTGAGAATTTTTTGATAAAACCAAAGGGAAATCTGCTATTAGGATGTGTCAAAGATGTCATAAAATTTTTGTAGAGATTTGGATAGAAAAAACACAGTAGCAAGATCAAACAAACTGTGTTGTGCGGCTGAAATTTTATAGTGCAGATTTTCAAGTACAGCAGATTAGATGTAAAAGATCAATAGTTTATATTGAGAATTTTTTGATAAAACCAAAGGGAAATCTGCTATTAGGATGTGTCAAAGATGTCATAAAATTTTTGTAGAGATTTGGATAGAAAAAACACAGTAGCAAGATCAAACAAACTGTGTTGTGCGGCTGAAATTTTATAGTGCAGATTTTCAAGTACAGCAGATTAGATGTAAAAGATCAATAGTTTATATTGAGAATTTTTTGATAAAACCAAAGGGAAATCTGCTGTTAGGAAGTGTCAAATCTGTCATAAAAATTTCATAGAGATTTGGATAGAAAAAACACAGTAGCAAGATCAAACAAACTGTGTTGTGCGGCTGAAATTTTATAGTGCAGATTTTCAAGTACAGCAGATTAGATGTAAAAGATCAATAGTTTATATTGAGAATTTTTTGACAAAACCAAAGGGAAATCTGCTGTTAGGAAGTGTCAAATCTGTCATAAAAATTTCATAGAGATTTGGATAGAAAAAACACAGTAGCAAGATCAAACAAACTGTGTTGTGCGGCTGAAATTTTATAGTGCAGATTTTCAAGTACAGCAGATTAGATGTAAAAGATCAATAGTTTATATTGAGAATTTTTTGACAAAACCAAAGGGAAATCTGCTGTTAGGAAGTGTCAAATCTGTCATAAAAATTTCATAGAGATTTGGATAGAAAAAACACAGTAGCAAGATCAAACAAACTGTGTTGTGCGGCTGAAATTTTATAGTGCAGATTTTCAAGTACAGCAGATTAGATGTAAAAGATCAATAGTTTATATTGAGAATTTTTTGATAAAACCAAAGGGAAATCTGCTGTTAGGAAGTGTCAAATCTGTCATAAAAATTTCATAGAGATTTGGATAGAAAAAACACAGTAGCAAGATCAAACAAACTGTGTTGTGCGGCTGAAATTTTATAGTGCAGATTTTCAAGTACAGCAGATTAGATGTAAAAGATCAATAGTTTATATTGAGAATTTTTTGATAAAACCAAAGGGAAATCTGCTGTTAGGAAGTGTCAAATCTGTCATAAAAATTTCATAGAGATTTGGATAGAAAAAACACAGTAGCAAGATCAAACAAACTGTGTTGTGCGGCTGAAATTTTATAGTGCAGATTTTCAAGTACAGCAGATTAGATGTAAAAGATCAATAGTTTATATTGAGAATTTTTTGATAAAACCAAAGGGAAATCTGCTGTTAGGAAGTGTCAAATCTGTCATAAAAATTTCATAGAGATTTGGATAGAAAAAACACAGTAGCAAGATCAAACAAACTGTGTTGTGCGGCTGAAATTTTATAGTGCAGATTTTCAAGTACAGCAGATTAGATGTAAAAGATCAATAGTTTATATTGAGAATTTTTTGATAAAACCAAAGGGAAATCTGCTATTAGGATGTGTCAAAGATGTCATAAAATTTTTGTAGAGATTTGGATTATGAAAAGAGGAGGAATACATAGCTATTTATAGGGCTTCTAAACCCTAACTCCTAATAGGACTTCTACTCAAGACTCCTACTTCTAACCAACTCCTAATAGGACTCCTATTCAAGACTCCTACTCAAGACTCTTATTTCTTTACAACTCCTAATTCTCTCTAAGAAATAACCTCCAAATCCTAGCCAGCCTCTTCACCCTCTTTAATAAGACCGGCTTAGATAGGTTTTACATGAATGCCCCTATCAATTAGAACTCTCCTAGCTAGAGTCCTAACATAGAGGCTAGTCCAAGGCCGAGGGTCACTGGAAATAGAGTAGGCTGCCGTGATCTAGAGCGCGACCGGCTTCGATGCTGCTTCGTCGAAGGAGTTTCTCTCTGGAGAGGATATGGAGGAGGAGCAACTTGAGGGGTAACGGTAGGGAGTCTTGCCTCAACCCTCCCACCACCGTCGCCAACCCTAAGGGCCATCGCTGCCATGTTTGATCCCTCTTCTAGTCGCCGCTACGATACCGTCGCCCTAGGGAGATCTGGTCGCTGCCACAGTATCGTCGCCCTTGGGTAGAAGCCGACGCTGCAGGAGATCAGATCACTGCTACAGTAGCATCGCCCTATAGAGATCAGATCGCTGCTCCAGTACCGTCGCCTGTGGGAGAAAGCCAACGCTGCAGGAGTCAGATCGCCCTAGGGAGATCTGATCGCCGCTACAGTATCGTCGCCCGTGAGAGATGACAATGCAGGAGTCAGATCGCCCTTGGGAGATCTGGTCGCCGCTACAGTGTCGTCACCGCTACAGTGTCGTCGCCCCTGATCTGGTCTCCGCTGCTACAGTGTCGCCGCCGCTACAGTCGTTGCCCTAGATCTGGTCTCTGCTGCTACAGTACCGTCGCTACAGTGTTCTTTGATATTCCTTGACTTGCTTGTTGCACATCCTGTATTCGTAGTTGCATTCTTATAGTACTGGTTTGAGTCTTATACTTTGTTTGCTAGGTTACCTATATTCTATATTCCTAGTTGGATTCCCTAGAGGGCATTTTCCGTCTTATTGGGTAGTGTTTCATTCTGACTTGACTACTTGCCTACCCCCGAGTTACATCCTGCTCCCCAGTAGTGAATTCTTCCTTAATTTGTGGGATTCTTACTTGTGAGTTGTTTTCTGTATTTACAAATATGAAGTGGAATTCAGACTTGTCATCCAAGGGCACTAGACGACTATATGCTTCCTTTAAAACAAAAACTCCTGACCTCAAACGTTACTCACCAGGGTAGTAACCAAGCCTTACTTATCTCATCAAAGGAAGGACAAAAGCCTTATTGCCTTGGGTTTGGGTCTTCCGCTCCCGATCTCCAATCTGCCCTATACAGGCTTAGATTGCTGACCTAAAATCTGGTTGACTACCCGGAAACTCCCGCATCTAGGTATTCTACTCCGCTCTAAGAGGGTAGCCCGGAAGCTCCTTGCTTGAAAACGCTTTCAGCACCTTGCTTTCATTCGATATTTGATGTTCAAATTCCGTATTCTTCCCCACGTTATTTGAATGGGGTTTTCCACTTCTCTATTCTCTTACTGCTTAAGTAGCATAGTATAGTATAGAGGAATATATGAAACAAATAGTAAAGAAGAAGATATTAAGCAAACGGCTATTACTTTAAAAGAACGGTTGACCCCCTATTTTGTTGGTCAGGTAGTAAGAATGAAATATCGGAGTAGCAGAGCCGTAAGTCCGGGTCAGGTTCTTTAGTTGGAGTTAGCGAGTTAGAGGCGACAGTCTAATAGGTGAAATACCGAGTGAAAGGCAGGTAGGTGAGAATACCGATGAAACAACGGGAGTCATATTCCAAAAGCAGGTTTTTGCTACAAAAAGCGAATAGAAACTACCTTATTTGAACCCATATTTGCCTAAGAGCATACTAATCTTTCTTATATACATTCACGGAATAATCAATATGAGATGATGGAATGCCAGTTTCAGAGTTAGGCGTGGAAGTAGCCGAGCTAACAAGCAAGAGTTAATACATGGAGGGGGGCAGGCCAAGAGGTGGGATAGTCTGAATTGTATAAAGGAAATGCAGAGGCTAGATCTCAGAAATCAGAATAGGGGTTAGGTGGCTACAGTGAAAGCCCTGTCAGCAATGGTTGGATTCCTTATAAGTAGTTGTAGGCTTCGGAGTGGGTATGAGAGGCGCTTGCTCGATTCTTTCCAGCAGTAGTGATAACCTTGTTCTCAGTAGGTATTGGTCTTCTAGTGAACAGTGCAATTCCCTTTTCTAAGGGGACTTTCTTATAAGTAGTAGTTCGCTCCCTAGTTTCTAGTTAAGGTATCAGAGAGAGTAGCCCCATCCCGCCAAGTAACTCGAGCACAGGCATCGGGCGCGGTATCATAATTGCACCGGCACAAATAGATAAGAATAACCATGGGTCAGTATCATAATTGCACCGGCACAAACACATCTAGAGCAGCTAGTGACTAATAATTCCAGTCAAATAACTCATTCAGTTAGGGACCATTCAATCATTCATGGGCATGGCGAGCAACAATAGCCATAAAGGTGTGTAGGACAACTCGGTCTTCAGGTAACATAGCTCAGTCTTCAATTAGCTAAGCGCATTCATCGCAGGGCCATCTCAAATACTAATTCCAAAAGTGCTGTTTTGATACAAAAATCGAAATAGAACTTGCAGCTTTGACCCTAATTCCCTTAATAAACTAGAAGAGAATATATTCTGAGAAAACAAGAATATCAGTGAAAAGAATCATGAAACTAAGTAGTCAAATGAATAAGGCATTTCATAAGAATCTCAGAAAAGAGAGAATGAAAGCGAAGGAGGGCAGTTCAGGTACTCATTATAGGTATGAGATCGGGAGCCGGGGAATGCAGCTACCACTAATTAGATGGAAACTGGAGCATAGGCATTAACAGCAGTAGTGACTTGGTGCATCGATATAAGTATAGGGAATAAATATAGGGAATCTCAGAAGCGAGGTGGAGCATCGGAATAGGGCAAGCAAGACTGATGGGGCAGGGCGATTCTTAATTCTGATACCTGTGATGTTAGTTGGTGGGTGCAATCTAATAGGGAGAGCTGTTGTCTTAGGCACTTCATAGTTCATCTGTATTATAAGTTCAAGTCTTAGAAGTCGTATTTTTCTTCTGATAGCAGTCGTTTGTTTCTGAATTCTTTGTTTCATTCGATTTTTGGCACTAGTTCCATTCTGGATTCTAAGCCTTCATCTTCTTATTATTAGTTCCATTCTTATTGTTGACGCGATGTATCCTTCGTTTGATTCTTATTCCTATCCGGTGTATCCTGACTTGAGAGTGGAATCCCATGTTGCGCGGGCCATTCTTGTTAGCACGAGTTTCGGCCTTGCTCCTATTAGTTCCATTCTTTATCTCGAGTTCGATTCTTACTTACAAGCGGAATTCTCATAGTACGGGTTTAAGTCTAATAACGCTACTCCAACCACTGAGTGGAAGTTCTGTCTATAGAGCCCTAGAGTGGAGCTAAAGAATTCGAGAGGGAAAGCTCCGTTTGCAAGCAAGGAGTTTAAGAAGTAAGGTGGAAATACAGAATGCAAGAAGTGAGTGGGAGAATGAGAGAAGCAAGTACACAAGACAAGAAGTTCAGTACTAATGGTTACGGGTAAGGCCCACTCCGGGTAGTAAGCGTCGGTAGTCAATGTTGTCTTTACTAGATGCCTCTATCCTGATACGAGCTATAAGACATTTCATGTAAATACGGAATGAAACAAACAAAGAAGTCAGGATACTAATGCTCACATTGAGAATAGAGAGAAGAGAAAAGATCCTAGTAAGAAGAGGGAAGTTTACTAAACACCCGAACAAGCATAGAAAATGCAATGATAAAAATGACTACAGTGCTTAAAAAAACAGATAAACAATAGCCACTTTTTGCTCTAATTACTATAAGCAAACAACTTGAATTACTAGAATCAAACTACTAGCAAATATCATATGACAAAACACATTCTAATATACGAGAATTCATGTTCACCTTAAAGTCTGCCGTTCCTTGCTTTTATTCTGATACCAATAAGGGCAATTCCGCCTTTCCAGCCTTCCATTCTTTTATGCTCCGCTTTCAGGCTGAGTTACCACCCCCTTCAACTTGCCTTAAAGCCTTAGTTCCAGCTCTTCCACTCCTTACTCGTTAGTCGCATTTCGTATATCTTGGTTCATTCTCATGCTTACCACTCTCGTATTAGCACAAAAGACTATTTCCGGAAATGATTACTTTCGAGATCGAGTTTGAGTCCTATACTTACTAGTTGGAAGCTAACCTCTAGGAGTGGACAGCGAGACATTTGGAATAAGGCTTGGGCAGCTGGGGCATACAAATAAATCAGGCTTGTACTACTCAGTTCAATTCTTTGTTCTATGCTTGATTCTTATTAGTAGTGGTGTCGATTCCGGGTAGTACTCGATTCCTAGTTGTTTGTTTGATTCTCCCTTCCTGGGACCTAAATCATAGTTGAGAGCTTGATTCCCCGGCATACAAACTCATTCTTTTACTACTTAGTTCAATTGTAACTTACTCCATGAAAACCTAACCGCCTTTCTTGCATTCTTACTTCTGTCTTTTATTCCCTTAAGTACATACCGCTAATCCTCATACCCTATTAGCACATATGCTATTGCGAATAAGTAGTGAAAGTCCTAGTGTTGAGTTCCAGTCTGCTTTTACTGCCTTCCATTCCCACTTATTAGGTGTTGTCTTAGCGCAATAGGGGAAGTTTGAAAGCAAGGAGGGGCAGACTCAAACTGGAGTAAGTCAGGCTTGTTTCTAGGAGAGCTCTGGAAGGCTTGGCTACTGTCCGCTCTTTGAGTTCTGTCATTCTAGTTTCATTCCTTAGTGTGAGGTCTCGACCTTCTATTCAGGTCTTTGATTCTTTATTTCTAGTTGGATTCTTGTTAGGCGGGTAGTTCAAGTCTGTATTTCGAGCTCAAGTATTAGGAGTCGTAGTTGGCTTCCTATTTATGAGTTCAAGTGAGTTGGGCACTGTTGAATTCCTAGTTTCTGGTTAAAGTCTGATAAGTAGTCGTGGAAGAGTGCAAAGGGAAATGAAGAATGAAAGCAAGGAGTGTAAGCCTAAACTAAGGAGCGGAAGACCCTAGCATAGGAATGAAAGGAACAAGTTGCAGAAGGTAGAGAAAAAGTAAGGCTTGGAAGCTAATGAAATAAGGCTTGTACTACTAAGTGGAATTCTGTATTTAACTCCTTGAGAGCGTTGCCAGGCCCACTACATCCCGATTCTTTGACTAATGAGAGGGAAACTCTGCTATGTGCCACCAATACTCATTCTCATTCTAGCTTTCTTAATTTTTCCATCTGAAAACTCCTTAGTATTTGTATTATCTGCAGGGAGCGGCCGCGTTAGGCCTACCAGACAGGGAGAGGTAGATTGCAAACAATGAACATGGTGCTTAGAGCAGGGAGTGGAAGAGCAACTCGAACTACGCAATAAAGTGGAGTGACAAAAGAGAGAATGAAAGCAAGGAGGGGAAGGCAGGAATGTCAGGCTAAAAGCAAGGATTAGTGGACTCAAACCCATAAACAAGAATTTCCATAAGTAGTTGTTGAGTCAGAGTTTTTAGTTGTTTGTGGTGAAAAAAAAAAAAAAAAAAAAAAAAAAAAAAAAAAAAAAAAAAAAAAAAAAAAAAAAAAAAAAAAAAAAAAAAAAAAAAAAAAAAAAAAAAAAAAAAAAAAAAAAAAAAAAAAAAAAAAAAAAAAAAAAAAAAAAAAAAAAAAAAAAAAAAAAAAAAAAAAAAAAAAAAAAAAAAAAAAAAAAAAAAAAAAAAAAAAAAAAAAAAAAAAAAAAAAAAAAAAAAAAAAAAAAAAAAAAAAAAAAAAAAAAAAAAAAAAAAAAAAAAAAAAAAAAAAAAAAAAAAAAAAAAAAAAAAAAAAAAAAAAAAAAAAAAAAAAAAAAAAAAAAAAAAAAAAAAAAAAAAAAAAAAAAAAAAAAAAAAAAAAAAAAAAAAAAAAAAAAAAAAAAAAAAAAAAAAAAAAAAAAAAAAAAAAAAAAAAAAAAAAAAAAAAAAAAAAAAAAAAAAAAAAAAAAAAAAAAAAAAAAAAAAAAAAAAAAAAAAAAAAAAAAAAAAAAAAAAAAAAAAAAAAAAAAAAAAAAAAAAAAAAAAAAAAAAAAAAAAAAAAAAAAAAAAAAAAAAAAAAAAAAAAAAAAAAAAAAAAAAAAAAAAAAAAAAAAAAAAAAAAAAAAAAAAAAAAAAAAAAAAAAAAAAAAAAAAAAAAAAAAAAAAAAAAAAAAAAAAAAAAAAAAAAAAAAAAAAAAAAAAAAAAAAAAAAAAAAAAAAAAAAAAAAAAAAAAAAAAAAAAAAAAAAAAAAAAAAAAAAAAAAAAAAAAAAAAAAAAAAAAAAAAAAAAAAAAAAAAAAAAAAAAAAAAAAAAAAAAAAAAAAAAAAAAAAAAAAAAAAAAAAAAAAAAAAAAAAAAAAAAAAAAAAAAAAAAAAAAAAAAAAAAAAAAAAAAAAAAAAAAAAAAAAAAAAAAAAAAAAAAAAAAAAAAAAAAAAAAAAAAAAAAAAAAAAAAAAAAAAAAAAAAAAAAAAAAAAAAAAAAAAAAAAAAAAAAAAAAAAAAAAAAAAAAAAAAAAAACACCAAACTCATTCTCATTCTCGCTTCCTACTTTCCATCTGAAACTCCTTAGTATTTGTATTATCTAGCAGGGAGCGCGGTAGGCTACAAGACAGGAGAGGTAGATTCAAACAAGGAAGCATGGGGCTTAGAGCAGGGAGTGGAAGAGACAAACTCGAACTACGCCAATAAAGTAAGGAGTGGACAAAAAAGAGAGAATGAAAGCAAGGAGGGGAAGGCAGGAATGTCAGGCTAAAAGCAAGGAGTAGTGGACTCAAACCCATAAACCAGAATTTCCATAAGTAGTTGTTGAGTCAGAGTTTTTAGTGGCTTTGTGGATGAAGCTAACAAGTAAGACGGAAAGCAAGTAGTGAAAGTTGGAAGCTACAACTAACGAATTAAAGTATGAGTTCGTTCCCAGGAGTGTAAGTTTGGCAAAGGAGTATAAGAATTGAAGGCTGGGGTCTAAGCCTTAGAGTAAGGAGTGGAAGAGTTCAAGGCGAGATATGGAATACAGATGTGAAGTGTTAGATAGGGAGTGACGGAGTGAGATATCCGTCTTGCTTTTGTTGGTGTGAGTTCTGTATTCTTGTATTCATTCCTAGTTCTGAGTTCAAGCCTTGTTGGCATTAGTGATCATCTTCAAAGTGTGCGTTGTTGTCTTGTTATCGGTGGTTTCATTCCAAGTTTCTTGTTTCATTCTTTGACTTATTAGTTTCAGTCGTTAGGGCAGTGTTGGTTTCTTTCTGATTAGTTTCATTCTAGTACTTAGGTGTTTTCATTCTTCTATTGTAGGTAGAGCTCCTTAGAAAGGTCTCCTTGACCCCGTTGCTTGGCCCGTGAAAGTCTTACCAGTACAAGTGCAATTCCTCTTTCTAGGAGACTACGCTTAGAATTGCTAGTTGGCTTCCTAGTGTTGAGTTCTAGTCTATCATAGCACTAGTTCAATTCTGTATTGCAGGGGTTCTAATTCTTGTTAGCCGCTGTTCCATTATTAATGGCATAGTGGGATTCCTCTGTTGATGTTTAAGTAAAATAGTTCAAGTTGCAATCTTCTCCCAATGAGTGGAATTCCAGAAGTAAGGTGAGATTCGCCCCCCGTACTACTAGTATGTTACTTATTAGTGAAATTCCAACTTGCCTTAGCACAGAATCCATTTTTTCTCTGATAACAAGCGAGTTAACCTGGAAAGGAATCCTTTGAGGCTCTAACTTCCCTTACGCGTAGAATGAAATTGAACTAACACACTGTAAACTCTTCCTTTAGTTTAAGAGCACTTGTTTGTTCTTGTTGTGTTGGGCCGAGTAAACAAGATCTTATTGCATTAGCTTCAGCAGATGAGCATTATTTAGTGATTCCCAGTAGTAAGTTGGGTCTGACTTGATTCTTTTAGTAAGTTGGGTCTGACTTGATTCTGGAAAAGACTGCTTCCCGGTGTAGTGAATGCATTGATGCAGAAAAGTTGGAATATAGTCAGTGTGCCACGAGTGACTCCTTTCTTTTGTGACTCTGTCTCCTCCCAGGAAGGGGATTCTCGAGTCTCTTCGTGGTTGAGGTTTAGTAGGAGCGTGGCTTAATAAGGTAGCCCCAGACTCTCAGTATTTGTGAATATGGGTTATGAGACGCTTTTCACAAGCAAACTAGGATACTCGTATTCCAAATCCAATCATTATGGAAAAAGTACACAACTACTGGATTCTAGTAACAACACTCGAAATACTCTGCATCAACAGGCGAACCTCTGATCACTCTTTATTCATACTCAACTCTCAAAAGCACTTGTTTTTGTTCGGTTCGAAAGAAAAGAAAGAATGGATTGAGGCACCCACCCGCTCAAGTAAGCCCTTCGCGTAGCCAATAAGAGCTAACGCGCAACGACAACGGCTTTACGGGTATATGACTCTTTGTACGGATCTCCTCGATTAAAGTCTACTATTGCTGGCTTTTGGTCTACCGCTACTAAATAAAAAACGGCTATTCCTGTCTTGAATTACCCAAATACTGTTAGGATCAAGAGCACTAAGAGGGGGGGGGGGGGGGGGGGGTGAATTAGTGCAGCGGAAAACTTTCGACGATTTAAAACGGCGTTCGTATGATAAGAACGATTTCAATATGAAAGTCGAATCGGAAATTGCTTTAACTTAAGATCAAGTAAAGTGCAGTTAAAGTAAAGCTAAGGAAGTAGTTGCAGTTAAGATAGAGAACAAAATGTAAATGCAAACCGAGATTTACAGTGGTTCGGTCAATCTTGACCTACATCCACATTTGGCTTCCTCGTCCGATGAGGTCACCGACGTCCACTAAAGGCATTCCTTCAATAGGCGAAGGCCAACCACCCTTTTAAAGTTTCACTCCTTTTGACGGGCTTAGGAGACAACCCTTACAGACTTTTCACTCCTCTCTTGAATGATCAAAACTTCGAAGAAAAGAGGGAGAAGAACTTCTAGCCTTTTACAACACTTTTAAGCTCTCAAAATCTCAGAATAAATGCTAAGTTTCGGTGCCCTTTCATGCATAAAAGGGTGGGGTTTATATAGGCCCCAAACTGATTTGAATTTGGAGCTCAAAAATATCATTTCCCATGTTTTCAGGGTCCTGGCGGTACTACCGCCTGATAGAGCTCGGAGACCGAGCTCGGGCGGTACCACCTCCTGACAGGGGCGGTGCTACCGCCCAGTCTCACTCGGAGGCTAAGCCCAGGCGGTGCCACCGCCTGACAGGGGCGGTGCTACTGCCCAGTCTCACTCGGAGACTGAGCCTAGGCAGTGCCACCGCCTGACAAGGGCGGTGCTATCGCCCAGTCTCACTCGGAGACTGAGCCCAAGCGGTGCCACCGCCTGACAGGGGCGGTACCACCGTGTTAGGACTCTAGCTAGGAGAGTCCTAATTGATAGGGGCATTCATGTAAAACCTACCTAAGCCGACCTTATTAAAGAGGTGAAGAGGCCGGCTAGGGTTTGGAGGTTATTTCTTAGAGAAGAATTAGGAGTTGTAAAGGAATAAGAGTCTTGAGTAGGAGTCTTGAATAGGAGTCCTATTAGGAGTTGGTTAGAAGTAGAAGTCTTGAGTATAAGTCTTATTAGGAGTTAGGGTTTAGAAGCCCTATAAATAGCTATGTATTCTTCCTCTTTTCATAAGCAATAGATGAATCTTTTCTGCAGCCTTTGAGTAGCAACTTGGAGGAAGGAACCCCTATAGAGTTCCAGGAGGTCGATCCCCTAAAGAGATCAACCCCAAGCTTAGAATCTGCAAGGGTTCTATCACTTGGTATCAGAGCAGCGTTCTAGGCATCTCGCTGTCCTTCCACAGCCATCCATCATCTCTCCACAGTCGCCCAAAGCAATTCCCACAATTGCTTAAAAGATCATCGCTAAATTCCGCCATCATCTCCACCACCGCAGATCATCCTTTGATCTCCACGTGAATTGCAACAGGTTCTGGTTTCCTACCTTACTACTGCTGCAATTTAATTATCCTTATTCAAAAATCCAAAAAAAAATTTGTTCCTATATTGTTGCATAAACTTTTGGTCGCAAAGTTTTCATCTCTACGACGAAAAATACATTGCAGAATTCTAACCGCATAACATAGTTTGTTTGATCTTGCTACTGCATTTTTTCTATCCAAATCTCTACGAAATTTTTATGACAGATTTGACACTTCCTAACAGCAGATTTCCCTTTAGTTTTATTAAAAAATTCTTAATATAAACCATTGATCTTTTACATCTAATCTGCTGTACTTGAAAATCTGCACTGTAAAATTTCAACCGCACAACACAGTTTGTTTGATCTTGCTACTGCATTTTCTCTATCCAAATCTCTACGAAATTTTTATAATAGCTTTGACACTTTCTAACAGTGGATTTCCCTTTGGTTTCGTCGAAAAATTCTCAATATAAACTACTGATATTTTACGTCCAATCTGTGACACTTGAAAATCTGTGTTGCAGAAAATTTCAGCAGCATATTGTTGCCTTAACCGATCTATTTGCAATCTTTTTGAACAAAATTTCTTATATATTTTATAGATCATCTTGGCTTCCATCTAAGATTGATCTATTAAGAAATTCACCTCTAAAAATGATTTTGTGTTGCTGTAAATTTTCGTTACAAATCGTTGAAATTTTTCGACGAGAATTCTGCTATCGCAACTTGCACCAATTTCCTTGCTATTATACTGCCAAAATTTTCTTGATTAAGTTGGACATCTTTGCTGTCATAAAAACTAAGATTTTCTTGTCAATTCCCTCCTCAAATCTCTCAAGATTTTGGTGAAAATTTCGTCGAGAAACCGCTGTTTCTTCGATGATAATTCTGCTCTTACAAGACAACACAATTCTGTAGCAAACTTCTACTGATTTCTATCAAACCTTTGCTGCCATCTACCACAGATCTAAAACTTTCATCCATAGACCTAAAATTCTACCAAACCACACCCTCAAACTACACCCAAAACAGTCACAAAATAAGCCTAAACTGTAGCCTACATCCACCAATCCACCAACCCTTTCGACCACCACTTCTCTCAACCTATACATGCCTTTAACCCGACAAACAAAAGAGAGATCTTAACATCACAGATTTAGAGGCATGTACTATGGCATCTGAGGCGGCAATCAATGCTAAATTCGAAGCCTTCGAGGCACAAATGGATGATAAGATTCAGACGCTCTTTACCAAACTCAGATTGGGCCGACCACCAAGCCCGAAGAAATCACATCAAGGAGAGAGCTCTGCCCAATCATACCAAGCCCGAAGAGATGACTTCCAAGGGAGGGGAGGCTCTATAATTGATCCCAACTATCCACGCATGAGGGTGGACTTCCCTAGATGGGAAGAAAGAGACCCGATTGGTTGGATCTCGCGCGCGGAGCAATATTTTCGGTACCACAAAACTGCGGATGCATCTATGGTGGAAATTACAGCTATACATCTTGAAGGGGATGCCATACAGTGGTTTGACTGGTTTAAATATACTCATGGAGTCCTCTCATGGCGACAATTCAAAGAAGGACTATTGATCCACTTCGGACCAATCGATTATGAGAACATTGACGAACAACTAGCAAAGATCCGACAAACCTCTACCGTTCAGGAGTACCAAACCAGGTTTGAAAGGTTATCTAATCAAACTTGTGATTGGTCTCAAAAATAACTATTGGGGACCTTCATTGAGGGCTTGAAGCCGGAGATCCAGGGAGAAGTTAAAGCACGACAACTGTACACGCTTATGGCAGCCATCTCTTTCGCACGACATCAAGAGGAGCGATTGAACCATGAAGCTTGGAGGACTAGGATCGCTTTTTGACCTGTAATGCAGAAGCCCTCAGTCCCCTCTACTATCAACCGAGCCACAACCAACCGAAGTTCGGTACATGCACTCACCGGCTACTCAAACCCGCAAACGATGAAAGTTGAAGGCCTTCTCAAACAACAATCGACCACTGTTCTCATCGACACGGGCAGCACTAATAACTTCCTAGACAGTAAAGTTGCTATTCGGATGGCCTTACCTATCGAGTATTATTGTAGGTTTAACATCAAGTTCACCGACGAACGGATTTTGAAGTGTGATCATAAGCACCCGTGGGAGAAACTATTACTACAGGAACAAGAGATAATTACATATTTCTTCCTCCTCCCTCTTGATGATCATGAGGCCATGCTCAGAATTGAATGGTTGATGACATTAGGAGATGTTTCCTGGAGTTTTATGAAACTAATTTTGAGATTTTTCAGTAAAGGGAAATAGGTGATTTTACATGGGAAACGTGGGGGCGACGTAATGACGATTTGCACACAACAAATGGAGAAGGTTTTACATAAAGCATGCAACGGCTTTTTGGTACAACTTGAGCAGCAAACTAAGGGAGAGCCAATAGAATTTGAAGATCCAAACCTACTCCCTTTGCTTGCTGAATTTTCAGATATATTTGACGAACCACACAACTTACCTCTTTCCCATCGGCATGATCATTGTATACCGATTCTTCTGGGCAAACCTCCTGCAAATATTTGGCTACATCAACATTCATATCTGCAGAAGGATGAAATAGAAAGGATTGTAAAAGAGATGCCCGAAATAGGAGTTATTCGGCTAAGTTGCAGCCCCTACTTTTCACCGGTGCTCTTCGAACGAAAAAAGGACGAAACATGACGAATGTGCATTGATTACTGAACCCTCAATGGCATAACCATCAAGGACAAATACCCTATTCCAATAGCAGATGAATTGCTATATGAAAGGGACCACAAATCTTCACAAAGCTGGACCTTCGATCCGGGTATCATCAAATATGAGTGTGCAAAGAAGACATACCGAAAACCGCCTTTCGAACACACAACGACCACTATGAATTTTTACCAGAAGGTAGAATATCTTGGGCATATCATATCAGAGGAAAATGTGGCGGTGGACCCCTCCAAAATGAAAGCAATGTAGAACCGACCGACCTCGAGGAACATAAAATTGTTACATGGCTTTCTGGGTTTAACAAGCTACTACCGCAAGTTCATGAAAAACTATGGAAAGATCAGTGCACCACTTACTTCCTTACTAAAAAAAGATGTCTTCCAATGGTTGGACAAAGCCTTCACTGCCTTCGACAAACTTAAGGCAGCCATGACGACGCCGTCGGTGCTAGCACTACTAGATTTCAGTCAACCCTTCATTATTGAGGCCGACGCATTTGGAGTCGGAATTGAAGCCATTCTCATGCCAGATGGTCGACCACTCGCATACACTAGCAAGACATTCTCTCCCTCCCATCAAAACATGGCAACACATGATAAGGAAATGCTCGCCATTGTGCACGCAACAACGAGGTGGAGACCCTGCTTGATCAGTCAACGATTTCAAATTAAAACCGACTATAAAAGCATCAATTACTTTTTGAAGCAAAAGATATCATCCCCCGAGCAGCAAAAATGGGTAACAAAACTTCTTAGATTTGATTATTCCATATGCAAGGTACTAAATTAAAAAGGAGTATGCAATATCACCCATAAACCGACAGCTAGACGAAAGTTGTAAATAGGTGCTTGGAGACAGCCCAAAGCTACCTACCAAATATGACTACTCAAGGAGAACTCCAGATCCAGGCAAGTGTCATTACTGATCAATGGATTGTGACTCGACGATGACGACCCACTACTGAAGTGCTAATACAGTGGGTGAACCTACCAACAGAAGATGCCACTTGGGAGAACTATGACGACTTGAAGATCAAATTCCCAAAATTCATGAATCATCAGCCTCGAGGACAAGGCTGATTTGAAGAGGGCGGGTTTGTTAGGACTCTAGCTAGGAGAGTCCTAATTGATAGGGGCATTCATGTAAAATCTACCTAAGCCGACCTTATTAAAGAGGTGAAGAGGCCGGCTAGGGTTTGGAGGTTATTTCTTAGAGAATAATTAGGAGTTGTAAAGGAATAAGAGTCTTGAGTAGGAGTCTTATTAGGAGTTAGGGTTTAGAAGCCCTATAAATAGCTATGTATTCCTCCTCTTTTCATAAGCAATAGATGAATCTTTTCTGCAGCCTTTGAGCAGTAACTTGGAGGAAGGAACCCCTATAGAGTTCCAGGAGGTCGATCCCCTAAAGAGATCAACCCCCAAGCTTAGAATCTGCAAGGGTTCTATCACACCGCCCAGCCTCACTCCAAGACTCGGCTGCTAGGCGGTGCCACCGCCGGCCAGGGAATTTGGGTCCAAATGGGTTGATCCATTCGGCCCAATTTGGGTCTGTCAAGGGCCCAATTGCCCCAAGATTAAGTTAATGAGATCACCTCCCATTTCTAACTTAATAATTATGCTAACTACAATATTTTTCAAGACATTTATTGCAACTTGCTCCGGTGCGTCAATCGCTTCTTCCGTCGAGCTTCTGGCGAACTTCCGGCGATCATCCGACGAACCCTCGACGATGCTCCGACGGACTTCTGGCAAACTCCTGGACTTGTGACGATCCACTTGGCGAGTTCCGATGAGCTTCTTTGGCAAGCTCTTGGACTTCTCGGATTTGTTCCCGTAGAACCTCCAATGACCGTCCGGACTTCCGTTGAACTCTCGAACCCCCAACGTGATCATAGTCTTGACTTCGGCGCAACTCCTGTTACATGTCTTACTTTCATCGTAGTTAATCCTGCACACTTATCTTAACATATGGATTAGATAACAAATGACTTCATCATCAAAATCCGAGATTCAACAATCTCCCCCTTTTTGATGATGACAATCAATTGATAACGGAGTTAACTTTAACTCCCCCTATCTATATGCCATACTCAAGATAAGTCATTCTTGAATTCAAAGCCTTTGAATTCAAGAGACATATTGATAAGTTAAGATTGTTTAACCTTATCAATACTTTCATCATGATTCCTATCATGATGTATCTCTTTGAAAATGATGTCAAGGCTTGACATCCTTTTTCAAGTTTTACATTTCAAATGTGAATGATAGTAATGGTAGCAATTCATCATATGGTAAGATATCAACATGTGAAATTATGATGCAAGTTCTTGATATCATAATGCAAATATTTCAAGTGTTTAGCAATCATAGCATTTCAATCATCAATTTACCATATATTTTGATGCAAGCTTTTTTGACATAATTCAAATTCAAATATGGCACTCATAGCATCAATTCATATATTTCTCCCCCTTTATCATCAACAAAAAGGAGAACGATATAAGCAAATTTTAAACACAAGTGAGTGATAGGATACCAATTATACAAACATCTCAAGGAAAGATTAAATCATGCTTCATTTTTACAAGGATCAAGATATGTATGTGAATCAATATCCTTGCAAGTAAAAAATCTTCCTTTTTTTTTTTCAAGAAGGAAATTATAAGAAGGAATCATTTTATCAAATCCATTTTTTGAAAATATTTTTCACATTATAAGCCTATGAAAGATGCATTTGCTAATTGATTCCACATGTCAAAAATCAATGAATCAAACTCGATATGACATATGCTTATGAGAGCTACATTAAGTTCAAAAATTTAACACTTTCACGCATTCGGACAAGGTTTTGCTATAGATTTTTCAATACAATCATGAAGATAAAACATGCTCATTATCATGAAAATTTTTATATCCAAAATACATAATTTCCAACATATTATTAAGGCATGTAATCATGTAAAATCATCATAGCAATTGAGTGATTTGATTATTGAATCAAGAAAGTCTAAAAAATAGATTTAATGATGATAGAACCCTTGCAGATTCTAAGCTTGGGGTTGATCTCTTTAGGGGATCGGCCTCCTGGAACTCTATAGGGGTTCCTTCCTCCAAGTTGCTGCTCAAAGGCTGCAGAAAAGATTCATCTATTGCTTATCAAAAGAGTAGGAATACATGACTATTTATAGGGTTTCTAAACCCTAACTCCTAATAGGACTCTTACTCAAGACTCCTACTCAATTAAGACTTCTACTCAAGACTCCTAATAGGACTCCTACTCAAGACTCCTATTCCTTTACAACTCCTAATTCTTCTTTAAGAAATAACCTCAAAACCCTAGCCGGCCTCTTCACCTCTTTAATAAGGGTCGGTTTAGGTAGGTTTTACATGAATGCCCCAATCAATTAGGACTCTCCTAGCTAGAGTCCTAACAGACCCGCCCTCTTCAAATCAGCCTTGTCCTCAAGGCTAACAATCCATGAATTCTGTGAGTTTGATCTTCAAGTCGTCATAGTTCTCCCAAGTGACACCTTCTACTAGTAAGTTCACCCATTGTATTAGCACTTCAGTAATGGGTCGTCGTCGTCGAGTCACGATCCGTCGATTAATAATGACACTCAACTGGGTCTGGAGTTCTCTTTGGGTAGTCATATTCGGTGGGTGGCTTTGGGCTGTCTCCAAGCACCTGTTTATCACTTCCGTCTGGCCATCGATTTGTGGGTGATACGTCGTACTCCTTTTCAATTTAGCACCCTGCATATGGAATAACTCTGTCCAAAATCTGCTCATGAAGATGCAAGTAGAATTTGGCACAAGCACAATGCATCCTTTATCGTGTAATTCTTTTGAGTCCCAATTGTAATGAGCCACGGAGCTTGATGCTTCCTCCAATTTTTTTATGATCTTACTGGTCTTCGGATCTTCCTGCCATTCTATCATAATATCCTCAAGGAAGTCACTGGTTGGAAGTGAAACGATCGAAAATTCAACTTGCTCGGGTAGCTGCGAAAGCGCATCTGCAACAACATTCTCTTTCCCCTTTTTGTAAGTTATTTCATAATCAAATCCAAGAAGTTTTGTTACCCATTTTTGTTGCTCAGGGGATGATATCTTTTGCTCCAAAAAGTACTTGAGGCTTTTATGATCGGTTTTAATTTGAAATCGTCGACCGATCAAGTAGGGTCTCCACCTCGTTGCTGCGTGCACAATGGCGAGCATCTCCTTATCATATGTTGACATGTTTTGATGGGAGGGAGATAATGCCTTGCTAGTGTATGCGAGTGGTCGACCATCTTGCATGAGAATGGCTTCAATTCTAACTCCAGATGCGTTGGCCTCAATAATGAAGGGCCGGTTAAAATCTGGTAGTGCTAGCACCGGCGTCGTCATCATGGTTGCCTTAAGTTTGTCGAAGGCAGCAGAGGCTTTGTCCGACCATTTGAAGATATCTTTTTTCAGTAAAGAAATAAGTGGTGCACTGATCTTTCCATAGTTTTTCATGAACTTACGATTGTAGCCTATTAAACCGAGAAAGCCACGTAGCAATTTTATGTTCCACGAGGTCAGCCGATTCTACATTGCTCCAATTTTGGAGGGGTCCACTGTCACACCTTCCTCTGATATGATATGCCCAAGATATTCCACCTTCTGGTGATGAAAGCAAAAATTCGTAGTGGCCGTTGTGTCTTCAAAAGGCGGTTTTCGGTATCTCTTCTTTGCACACTCATATTTGATGATACCCGGATCGAAGGTCCAGCTTTGTGAAGACTTGTGCTCTCTTTCATGTAACAATTCATCTGCTATTAGAATAGGGTATTTGTCCTTGATGATTATGCCATTGAGGGCTCGGTAATCAATCCATATTCGCCATGTTTCATCCTTCTTTCGTACAAAGAGCACCAGTGAAAAGTAGGGGCTGCAACTTGGCCGAGTAACTCTTGTTTCGGGCATCTCTTTTATAATCCTTTTTATTTCATCCTTCTGCAGATATGAATGTTGATATAGCCAAGTATTTGCAGGAGGTTTGCCCAGAAGAATCGGTATACAATGATCATGCCGACGGGCAAGAGGTAGGTTGCGCGGTTCGTCAAATATATCTAAAAATTCAGCAAGCAAAGGAAGTAGGTTTGGATCTTCAAATTCTATTGGCTCTCCCTTAGTTTGCTGCTCAAGTTGTACCAAAAAGCCGCTGCATGCTTTATGTAAAACATTCTCCATTTGTTGTGTGCAAATCGTCATTACGTCGCCCCCACGTTTCCCGTGTAAAATCACCTGTTTCTCTTTACTGTAAAATCTCAAAATTAGTTTCATAAAATTCCAGAAAACATTACCTAATGTTGTCAACCATTCAATTTTGAGCATAGCCTCATGATCATCAAGAGGGAGGAGGAAGAAATCTCCAATTATCTCTTGTTCCTGCAGTAATAGTTTCTCTTGCGGGCGCCTACGATCACACTTCAAAATCCGTCCGTCGGTGAACTTGACGTCAAACCTGCTGTAATACTCGATAGGTAAGGCCATCCGGATAGCAACTTTACTATCTAGAAAGTTATTAGTGATGCCCATGTCGATGAGAACAGTGATCGATTGTTGTTTGAGAAGGCCTTCAACTTTCATCGTTTGCGGGTTTGAGTAGCCAGCTAGTGCATGCACCATAACTTCGGTCGGTTGTGGCTCTTCTTCTGCATTTTCTTCTTTATTATCAAGGCTCTCTTCTTGATGTTCAATGACCTCTTCTTCTACTAGTTTAATCATAAGAAGTCTCCCTTTTCTACAGTGATGCTCGCGGCTCCACGGCTCATCGCGGTGCCAACATAACTCCTCCGTAGATCGCTCCTGAAGCTCTTCTCTTGTCATCATTTTTGGTGCAGGGACTCGGTTGATAGTAGGGGGGGCTGAGGGCTTCTGCATTGTAGGTTGAGAAGCGATCCTAGTCCTCTGAGCTTCATGGTTCAAACGCTCCTCTTGATGTCGTGCGAAAGAGATGGCTGCCATAAGCGTGTACGGTTGTCGTGCTTGAACTTCTCCCCGGATCTCCGGCTTCAAGCCCTCAATGAAGGTCCCCAATAGTTGTTTTTGAGACCAATCACGAGTTTGATTAGATAACCTTTCAAACCTTGTTTGGTACTCCTGAATAGTAGAGGTTTGTCGGATCTTTGCTAGTTGTTCGTCAATGTTCTCGTAATCGGTTTGTCTGAAGCGGATCAATAGTCCTTCTTTGAACTGTCGCCATGAGAGAACTTCATGAGTATATTTAAACCAGTGAAACCATTGTATGGCATCCCCTTCAAGATGTATAGCTGCAATTTCCACCATAGATGCATCCGCAGTTTTGTGGTACCGAAAATATCGCTCCGCGTGCGAGATCCAACCAATCGGGTCTCCTTCTTCCCATCTAGGGAAGTCCACCCTCATGCGTGGATAGTTCGGATCAATCATAGAGCCTCTCCTCTCTTGGAAGTCATCTCTTCGGGCTTGGTGCGATTGGTTAGAGCTCTCTCCTTGATGTGATTTCTTCGAGCTTAGTGGTCGGCCCAAACTGAGTTCGGTAAAGAGAGTCCGAATCTTATCCTCCATTCGCGCCTCCAAGGCTTCGAATTTAGCATTGATTGCCTCCCTAGATGCCATAGAATATGTCTCCAAATCTGTGATGTTTAGATCTCTCTTTTGTTGTCGGGTTAAAGGCAAGTATGGGTTGAGAGAAGTGATGGTCAAAAGGGTTGGTGGATTGGTGGATGTAGGCTGCGGTTTAGGCTTGTTTTGTGGCCGTTTTGGGTGTAGTTTGAGGGTGTGGTTTGGTGGAGTTTTAGAGCTGTGGATGAAAGTTTTAGATCTATGGTAGATGGCAGCAAAGGTTTGATAGAAATCAGTGGAAGTTTGCTGCAGAATTGTGTTGTCTTGTAAGAGTAGAATTGTCGTCGAAGAAACAGCGGTTTCTCAACGAAATTTCCACAAAAAACTTGAGAGATTTGAGGAGGGAATTGATAGCAAAATCTCAGTGTATATGACAGTAAGTATGTCCAATTTAATCAAGAAAATTTCGGCAGTATAACAGCAAAGAAATTGGTGCAAGTTGCGATAGCAGAATTCTCGTCGAAAAATTTCAGCGGTTTGCGACGAAAATTTACAGCAACACAAAATTGTTTTTAGAGATGAATTCCTCAATAGATCAATCTTAGATGGAAGCCAAGATGATCTATAAAGTGTAGAAGAAATTTCGTTCAAAAAAGATTACAAATAGATCGGTTAAGGCAACAATATGCGGCTGAAATTTTCTGCAGCACAGATTTTCAAGTATAGCAGATTGGACGTAAAAGACTAGTAGTTTATATTGAGAATTTTTTGATAAAACCAAAAGGAAATCCTCTATTAGGAAGTATCAAATCTATCATAAAAATTTCATAGACATTTGGATAGAAAAAATGCAGTAGCAAGATCAAACAAACTATGCTATGCGGCTGAAATTTTATAGTGCAGATTTTTAAGTATAGCAGATTAGATGTAAAAGATCAATGGTTTATATTAGGAATTTTTTGACAAAACCAAAGAGAAATCTGCCTTTAGGAAGTGTCAATTATGTCATAAAAATTTCGTAGAGATTTGAATAGAAAAAACGCAATAGCAAGATCAAATAGACTGTGTTATGCGGTTAGAATTCTGCAATGTATCTTTTGTCGTAGAGATGAAAACTTTGCGACGAAAAGTTTATGCAGCAATATAGGAACATTTTTTTTTTTGGATTTTTGAATAAGGATAACTAAATTGCAGCAGCAGTAAGGTAGAAAACCAGAACCTGTTGCAATTCACGGGGAGATCAAAAGATGATCTGCGATGGTGTAGATGACAACGGAATTTGGTGACGATCTTTTAAGCAATTGTGGGAATTGCTTTGGGCGGCTGTGGAGAGATGATGGATGGCTGTGGAAGGGCAGCGAGACGCCAAGAACGCTGCTCTGATACCAAGAGATAGAACCCTTGCAGATTCTAAGCTTGGGGTTGATCTCTTTAGGGGATCGGCCTCCTGGAACTCTATAGGGGTTCCTTCCTCCAAGTTGCTGCTCAAAGGTTGCAAAAAAGATTCATCTATTGCTTATCAAAAGAGTAGGAATACATGACTATTTATAGGGTTTCTAAACCCTAACTCCTAATAGGACTCTTACTCAAGACTCCTACTCAATTAAGACTTCTACTCAAGACTCCTAATAGGACTCCTACTCAAGACTCCTATTCCTTACAACTCCTAATTCTTCTTTAAGAAATAACCTCAAAACCCTAGCCGGCCTCTTCACCTCTTTAATAAGGGTCGGCTTAGGTAGGTTTTACATGAATGCCCCAATCAATTAGGACTCTCCTAGCTAGAGTCCTAACAAATGAGTTCAAGCATTCGGACACATTAACATTCCTAATTCTCTTCTAATGAAATTAAATTGTTCTTCACTTAAAGGCTTTGTAAAAATATCAGCTAGTTGATGTTTAGTATCAATGAACTCTATAACTATATCATGATTAGTGACATGATCTCGTATAAAGTGATGTCTAATATCAATATGTTTTGTTTTTGAGTGTTGAATGAGATTCTTTGTTAAACATATAGCACTTGTGTTATCACATTTAATGAGAATATTTTTAAGATGAACTTTATAATCTTCTAAGGTGTTTTTCATCCACACAACTTGTGCACAGCATGCACTAGCTGCTATACTCAGCTTCGGTTGTTGATAGTGCAACCGAGTTTTGTTTCTTAGATGACCAGGAAACAAGAGCATGTCCCAAAAATTGACATGTTCCTGATGTGCTTTTTCTATCTAATCTACATCCAGCAAAATCTGCATCAGCATAAGCAATTAACTCAAACTTCTCGATTTTCGGATACCATAATCCTAGATTTGTGGTACCTTTAAGATATCTAAGTATTCTTTTAACCACTTTGAGATGAGATATCTTAGGGTTCGATTGAAACCTAGCACAAAGTCCTACACTAAACATGATATCTGGTCTAGTTGCAGGGAGGTAAAGTAAACTTCCTATCATACCCTTATAAGTTTTTTGATCGAAGCTTTCTCCACTTTCATCAACTTCTAACTTAGTGGATGTGCTCATAGGTGTTAATAGCTTTTGAGCTTTTCATATTAAATCTCTTTAGCAAGTCTAAAACATATTTAGTTTGACTAATAAAGATACCATTTCTTAGTTGCTTAATTTGTAAGCCTAAGAAAAAGGTTAATTCTCCCATCAAACTCATTTCAAATTCTAGACTCATGGTTTTAGCAAAGGATTCACAAAGAGATTCGTTTGTAGAACCAAAGATAATATCATCAACATAAATCTGAATAATGAGAAAATTATTTTCAAAATTCTTGATAAACAATGTAGTATCAACCTTGCCTTTTGTAAAATTATTTTTAATAAGAAAAGAAGTAAGTCTCTCACACCAAGCCCTTGGGGCTTGTTTTAAACCATAGAGAGCTTTAGTTAATTTAAACACATGATTAGTGAGGCTATTATTTTTAAATCCGGGAGGTTGTTCAACATAAACTTCTTCGAAAATAAAGCCATTAAGAAAAGCGCTTTTAACATCCATTTGAAATAACTTAAAATTATTATTACTAGCATAGGCAAGGAGCATCCTTATGGCTTTTAATCTAGCCACAGGAGCGAAGGTTTCTTCGTAATCGATACCTTCTTCTTGGTTGAAACCTTTGGCTACTAATCTAGCCTTGTTTCTAACCACGATACCATATTCATCTTGCTTGTTTCTAAAGACTCATTTAGTACCAATAACTAAATGGTCATTTGGCCTAGGAACAAGCTTCCACACCTCATTTCTCTCAAATTGATTTAACTCATCTTGCATTGCGATAATCCATGAATCATCTTTTATGGCTTCGTCAATACATTTAGGTTCAATTTGGGAGAGAAAATGCGGCGTTGGCACAAAATTCTTTAAGAGAAGAACGTGTTTGAACCCCCTTAGATGTGTCTCCTAGAATTAGCTCCTTAGGATGAGCATCTACATATTTCCAATCCTTGGGTAAGGATGTTTCGGAAGTGGATGCATCCAAGTTGCTAGTTGGAGAAGGGGTTTCATTTAAATTCAAAGAATCAAAATTAACATCATCATCAAAATCATTTTTCTTGATTTCGGAAATCTCATTGAAAACAACATAAATGGATTCTTCTATAATTAAAGTTCTTTTATTGAATATACGAAAAGCTTTAGAAATAGAAGAATAACCAAGGAAAATTCCTTCATCGGATTTAGCATCAAATTTTCCTAAGGTATCTTTTTCATTCAAGATAAAACACTTGCACCCAAAAACTTTAAAATATGAAACATTGGGTTTTTTGTTATTCCACAACTCATAGGGAGTTTTGGTGAGTAAGGGTCTTACTATAACTCTATTCAAAATATAGCATGCAGTGTTTACGGCTTCGGCCCAAAAATATTTGGGTAGGCTATGTTCATTCAACATGGTTCTTGCCATTTCTTGTAAATTTCTATTTTTTCTTTCTACTACTCCATTTTGTTGAGGATTTCTTGGAGTAGAGAAGTTGTGATTGTATCCATTAAATTCACAAAATTCTTGAAAATCATGATTTTAAAATTCACCACCATGATCACTTCTAATTGACGCAATCATAGAACCCTTTTCATTTTGGACAAGTTTGCAAAACTTGGTAAAATATCTAAAGCATTCATTTTTGTGTTTTAAGAAATAAGTCCATGTGTATCTACTATAGTCATCTACAATGACGAAGGCGTATTTGCTACCTCCTAGACTTGATATAGAGATAGGTCCAAACAAGTCCATATGGATCAATTATAAGGGCCTAGAGGTGCTTATTTGATTCTTAGATCTGAAACTACTCTTAATTTGTTTTCCTAATTGACAAGCATAACACACATTATCTTTGATGAACTTGATATAAGGAATTCCTCTTACAAGTTCTTTGGATGATACTTGAGTGATTAGTTTCATGCTAGCATGACCTAATCTCTTATGCCAAAGCCAAGCATCCTCATTCAAAACCGAGAAACACTTTTCATTACAAAGATCATTGATGTCAATGGTGTATACGTTATTTTGTTTTAATGCAATCATAGATATGTTTTTGTGTGGTTTTTCAACGATGCAAGCATTAGATTCGAATTTGACAATATATCCTTTATCACACAATTGACTAATGCTCAAGAGGTTATGTTTTAAACCATCAACTAACAAAACATCTTCAATAAAGAAGTTGGATTTGTTACCTATGGTTCCTTTGCCAATGATTTTACCTTTGTTGTTGTCTCCGAAGGTGACATAGCCTTCGTCTATGCTAGTAAGTTTAGAGAATTGAGATGGATTTCCGGTCATATGCCTTGAGCATCCACTATCAAGGTACCATCTCTTGCTCCTAGCTTGTGATGATGTATGTTTCTACAAGAAAGGATGATTTTTAGGTACCCATTTACTTTTGGGTGCCTCAAACACTGATCTAAATTATTTATCATGTTGCATAGAGTTTATCGTGGTTCCTTTAGGAATCCAAATCAATTTGTTTAGACTAACTTTCTTGAATGGACAATGATAAGTTCTATGTCCATATTTGTAACAAAAGTTGCAGTTGCTTTGGTGCCGAACATATAAGATAGGGCCTTTAATGAAGGTGGTTGGATTTTGGTGAGGACTTCTCACAAATCCGATTTCACTTCTTTTAGGAACATGACCCTTATTTGTAAGGATCATATTCAAAAACTTGCTACCAACCTCGAATTTCTTCAAGATGTCCTTAAGTAGCAAGTTCTCCTTTTGGAGAGTTTCTAGATCATGACATTTTTTACGCTAAACTATCATGATATTCAATTTCTAATTTGTTGAAATTACAAGTAAGACTATCATGCTCATTTTTTAGCAATTTATATTTTCTACTAATAGTTTTGCATTCATCAAATAAGTCATGAAAGGCATTTAGTAATTCATCAAATGATAAATCTGCATCAATTAAATTTGTTACCTCATCTCCGATGGCCATTAGGGCATAATGAGCAACTTGCTCGGTGTTGGACTCCTCTTCTTCGGATGCGCTTGAGTCATCCCACGTTGCTTTGAGCGCCTTCTTCTTTGGTGTTCTCTTCTTGGCTTGGGGACAATCACTTTTGTAGTGTCCCAGCTTCTTGCATTCGTAGCAAATAACTTGGTCCTTTTTGGGTTCAAATTTATTTTTTGAGTCATTTTTAAACTTGTTTCTTTTAATGAATTTTTTGAATTTCCTTGTTAGAAGTGTCAAGTCATCGTCACAGTCTTCATCACTTGAGTTTTCTCTCAAGTGGTCTTCGAAAGTTCTAAGTGCCATATCTTTCCTGTTCTTTGGAAGGATCTTTTCTTGCTCTTCATGAGCTTTGCAAGTCATTTCGTAGGTCATTAATGACCCGATTAATTCTTCAAGAGGGAAGTTATTTAGATCTTTAGCCTCTTGAATAGCAGTGACTTTAGGGTCCCAACTCTTAGGAAAGGATCTTAGAATCTGTTAGAACCCTTGCAGATTCTAAGCTTGGGGTTGATCTCTTTAGGGGATCAGCCTCCTGGAACTCTATAGGGGTTCCTTCCTCCAAGTTGCTGCTCAAAGGCTACAGAAAAGATTCATCTATTGCTTATGAAAAGAGGAGGAATACATAGCTATTTATAGGGCTTCTAAACCCTAACTCCTAATAGGACTCCTACTCAAGACTCCTACTTCTAACCAACTCCTAATAGGACTCCTATTCAAGACTCTTATTCCTTTACAACTCCTAATTCTTCTCTAAGAAATAACCTCCAAACACTAGCCGGCCTCTTCACCTCTTTAATAAGGGTCGACTAAGGTAGGTTTTACATGAATGCCCCTATCAATTAGGACTCTCCTAGCTAGAGTCCTAACAGACCCGCCCTCTTCAAATCAGCCTTGTCCTCGAGGCTGATGATTCATGAATATTGGGAATTTGTTCTTCAAGTCGTCATAGTTCTCCCAAGTGGCATCTTCTGTTGGTAGGTTCACCCACTGTATTAGCACTTCAGTAGTGGGTCATCGTCGTCGAGTCACGATCCGTTGATCAATAATGACACTTGGCTGGGTCTGAAGTTCTCCTTGAGTAGTTATATTTGGTGGGTGGCTTTGAGTTGTCTCCAAGCACCTATTTACAACTTTCGTCTGGCTGTCGGTTTGTAGGTGATATGCCATACTCCTTTTCAATTTAGTACCCTGCATATGGAATAACTTTGTCCAAAATATGCTTGTGAAGATGCAAGTAGAATTTGTCATAAGCACAATGCGTCCTTTATAGTGTAATTCTTTTGAGTCCCAATTGTAATGAGCCGCGAAGCTTGATGCTTCTTCCAATTTTTTATGATCTTACTGGTCTCTGGATCATCCTGCCATTCCATCTTAATATCCTCAAGGAAGTCACTGGTTGGAAGCGAAACGACCGAAAGTTTAGCTTGCTCGGCTAGCTGCGAAAGCGCATCTGCAACAACATTCTCTTTCCCCTTTTTGTAAGTTATTTCATAATCAAATCTAAGAAGTTTTATTACCCATTTTTGCTGCTCGGGAGATGATATCTTTTGCTCCAAAAAGTAATTGAGGCTTTTATAGTCGGTTTTAATTTGAAATCGTCGACCGATCAAGTAGGGTCTCCACCTTGTTGCTACGTGCACAATGGCGAGCATCTCCTTATCATATGTTGACATATTTTGATGGGAGGGAGACAATGTCTTGCTAGTGTATGCAAGTGGTCGACCATCTTGCATGAGAATGACTCCAATTCCGATTCCAGATGCATCGACCTCAATAATGAAGGGTCGACTAAAATTTCGTAGTGCTAGCACCGGCGTCGTCGTCATGGCTGCCATAAGTTTGTCGAAGGCAGCAGAGGCTTTGTCCGACCATTGGAAGAAATCTTTTTTCAATAAGGAAATAAGTGGTGCACTGATCTTTCCATAGTTTCTCATGAACTTGCGATTGTAGCCTATTAAACCGAGAAAGCCACGTAGCAATTTTATATTCCTCGAGGTCAGCCAGTTTTGCATTGCTCCAATTTTGGAGGGGTCCACTGTCACACCTTTCTCTGATATGATATGCCCAAGATATTCCACCTTCTGGTGATGAAAGCAAAAATTCGTAGTGGCCATTGTGTCTTCAAAAGGCGGTTTTCGGTATGTCTTCTTTGCACACTCATATTTGATGATACCTGGATCGAAGGTCCAGCTTTGTGAAGATTTGTGCTCCCTTTCATCTAGCAATTCATCTGCTATCGGAATAGGGTATTTATCCTTGATGGTTATGCCATTGTGGGTTCGGTAATCAATGCACATTCGCCATGTTTCGTCCTTCTTTCGTACGAAGAGCACCGGTGAAAAGTAGGGGCTGCAACTTGGCCGAATAACTCCTATTTCGGGCATCTCTTTTAGAATCCTTTCTATTTCATCCTTCTGCAGATATGAATGTTGATATAGCCAAGTATTTGCAGGAGGTTTGCCCAGAAGAATCGGTATACAATGATCATGCCGATGGGCAAGAGGTAGGTTGCGTGGTTCGTCAAATATATCTGAAAATTCAGCAAGCAAAGGAAGTAGGTTTGGATCTTCAAATTCTATTGGCTCTCCCTTAGTTTGCTGCTCAAGTTGTACCAAAAAGCCACTACATGCTTTATGCAAAACCTTCTCCATTTGTTGTGTGCAAATTGTCATTACGTCGCCCCTATGTTTCCCGTGTAGAATCACCTGTTTCCCTTTACTGTAAAATCTCAAAATTAGTATCATAAAATTCCAGGAAACATTACCTAATATTGTCAACCATTCAATTTTGAGCATAGCCTCATGATCATCAAGAGGAAGGAGGAAGAAATCTGCAATTATCTCTTGGTCCTGTAGTAATAGTTTCTCCTGCGGGCGCCTACGATCACACTTCAAAATCCATCCGTTGGTGAACTTGACGTCAAACCTACTGTAATAATCGATAGGTAAGGCCATCCGGACAGCAACTTTACTATCTAGGAAGTTATTAGTGCTGCCCGTGTCGATGAGAACAGTGATCGATTGTTGTTTGAGAAGGCCTTCAACTTTCATCGTTTGCGGGTTTGAGTAGCCGGCTAGTGTATGTACCGTAACTTTGATCGGTTGTGGCTCTTCTTCCGCATCTTCCTTTTCATTATCAAGGCTCTCTTCTAGATGTTCAATGACCTCTTCTTCTACTGGTTCAATCATAAGAAGTCTCTCTTTTCTACAGTGATGCTCGCGTCTCCACGGCTCATCGCGGTGCCAACATAATTCCTCCGTAGATCGCTCCTTAAGCTCTTCTCTTGTCATCATTTTTGGTGCAGGGACTCGGTTGATAGTAGGGGGGCTGAGAGCTTCTGCATTGTAGGTCGAGAAGCGATCCTAGTCCTCCGAGATTCATGGTTCAATCGCTCCTCTTGATGTCGTGCGAAAGAGATGGCTGCCATAAGCGTGTACGGTTGTCGTGCTTTAACTTCTCCCCGGATCTCCGGCTTCAAGCCCTCAATGAAGGTCCCCAATAGCTGTTTTTGAGACTAATCATAAGTTTGATTAGATAATCTTTCAAACCTAGTTTGGTACTCCTGAATGGTAGAGGTTTGTCGGATCTTTGCTAGTTGTTCGTCAATATTCTCGTAATCGGTTGGTCCGAACCGGATCAATAGTCCTTCTTTGAATTGTCACCATGAGAGGACTCCATGAGTATATTTAAACCAGTCAAACCACTGTATGGCATCCCCTTCAAGATGTATAGCTGCAATTTCCACCATAGATGCATCTGCAATTTTGTGGTACCGAAAATATCGCTCCGTGCGCGAGATCCAACCAATCGGGTCTCCTTCTTCCCATCTAGGGAAGTCCACCCTCATGCATGGATAGTTGGGATCAATTATAGAGCCTCCCCTCTCTTGGAAGTCATCTCTTTGGGCTTGGTGTGATTGGTTAGAGCTCTCTCCTTGATATGATTTCTTCGGGCTTGGTGGTCGGCCCAAACTGAGTTTGGTAAAGAGAGTCCGAATCTTATCCTCCATTCGTGCCTCCAAGGCTTCAAATTTAGCATTGATTGCCTCCTTAGATGCCATAGAATATGCCTCCAAATCTGTAATGTTAAGATCTCTCTTTTGTTGTCGAGTTAAAGGCAAGTATAGGTTGAGAGAAGTGATGGTCGAAAGGGTTGGTGGATTGGTGGATGTAGGCTGCGGTTTAGGCTTGTTTTATGGCAGTTTTGGGTGCAGTTTGAGAGTTTTAGGGCTATGGATGAAGGTTTTAGATCTGTGGTAGATGGCAGCAAAGGTTCGATAGAAATCAGTGGAAGTTTGTTGCAGAATTGTGTTATCTTGTAAGAGCAGAATTGTCGTCGAAGAAATAGTGGATTCTCGATGAAATTTTCATCAAAAACTTGAGAGATTTGAGGTGGGAATTGATAGAAAAATCTCAGTTTATATGGCAGCAAGGATGTCCAATTTAATCAAGAAAATTTCGGCAGTATAACAGTAAGGAAATTTGTGTAAGTTGCGATAGCAGAATTCTCGTCGAAAAATTTCAACGGTTTGTGATGAAAATTTGCAGCAACACAAAATTTTTTTAGAGATGAATTCCTTAATAGATCAATCTTAGATGGAAGCCAAGATGATCTATTATAAAGTGTAGAAGAAATTTCATTCAAAAAAGATTACAAATAGATTGGTTAAGGCAACAATATGCGGCTGAAATTTTCTGCAGCACAGATTTTCAAGTATAGCAGATTGGACGTAAAAGACTAGTGGTTTATATTGAGAATTTTTTGATAAAACCAAAAGGAAATCTTTTATTAGGAAGTATCAAATCTATCATAAAAATTTCATAGACATTTGGATAGAAAAAATGCAGTAGCAAGATCAAACAAACTATGCTATGCGGCTGAAATTTTATAGTGTAGATTTTGAAGTATAGCAGATTAGACGTAAAAAATCAATGGTTTATATTAGGAATTTTTTGACAAAACCAAAGAGAAATCTGCCTTTAGGAAGTGTCAAATATGTCATAAAAATTTTGTAAAGATTTGAATAGAAAAAATGCAGTAGCAATATCAAACAAACTGTGTTGTGCGGCTGAAATTTTACAGTGCAGATTTTCAAGTACAGCAGATTAGATGTAAAAGATCAATGGTTTATATTGAGAATTTTTTGATAAAACAAAAGGGAAATCTACTGTTAGGAAGTGTCAAATCGGTCATAAAAATTTCGTAGAGATTTGGATAGAAAAAACGTAGTAGCAAGATCAAATAGACTGTGTTATGCGGTTAGAATTCTGCAATGTATCTTTCGTCGTAGAGATGAAAACTTTGCGACCAAAAGTTTATGCAGCAATATAGGAACAAATTTTTTTTTTTGGATTTTTGAATAAGGATAACTAAATTGCAGCAGCAGTAAGGTAGGAAACCAGAACCTGTTGCAATTCACAGGGAGATCAAAGGATGATCTGCGGTGGTGGATATGATGGCGGAATTTAACGACGATCTTTTAAGCAATTATGGGAATTGCTTTGGGCGGCTGTGGAGAGATGATGGATGGCTGTGGAAGGGCAGCGAGATGCCAAGAACGCTGCTCTAATACCAAGTGTTAGAACCCTTGCAGATTGTAAGCTTGGGGTTGATCTCTTTAGGGGATCAGCCTCCTGGAACTCTATAGGGGTTCCTTCCTCCAAGTTGCTGCTCAAAGGCTGCAGAAAAGATTCATCTATTGCTTATGAAAAGAGGAGGAATACATAGCTATTTATAGGGCTTCTAAACCCTAACTCCTAATAGGACTCCTACTCAAGACTCTTACTTCTAACCAACTCCTAATAGGACTCCTACTCAAGACTCTTATTCCTTTACAACTCCTAATTCTTCTCTAAGAAATAACCTCCAAACCCTAGCCGGCCTCTTCACCTCTTTAATAAGGGTCGGCTTAGGTAAGTTTTACATGAATGCCCCTATCAATTAGGACTCTCCTAGCTAGAGTCCTAACAGAATCTTATTTACGAGCTCAAAATCCGAAAAACTTTTGCCGAGTCCTTTTAGGCCATTGACGACATCCGTGAAACGGGTGTACATATCGCCAATAGTCTCGCTCGGTTTCATTCGAAAAAGTTCAAAAGAATATATCAAAGATTGATTTTTGACTCTTTCACTCTACTTGTGCCTTCGTGAGTCACTTCGAGTGTATGCCAAATATCAAATGCGGTTTCATAAACCGAAACACGATTGAACTCATTTTTATCAAGTGCACAAAATAACGCATTCATAGCCTTTGCATTAAGAGCGAAAGTCTTCTTCTCCAATTCATTCCAATCGATCATTGGAAGAGAAGACTTCGAAAATCCATTTTCGACAAGATTCCAAAGTTTAAAATCCATTGAAATAAGAAAAATCCTCATTCGGATCTTCCAATAGGTGTAGTCCGTCCCATTGAACATGGGTGGACGTGTAATAGAGTGGCCCTCTTGATTTCCGACGTATGCCATCTCTCTTGGGTTTTAATCCGATTGAGAGTTAACCCTGCTCTGATACCAATTGTTAGGATCAAGAGCACTAAGAGGGGGTGAATTAGTGCAGCGGAAAACTTTCGACGATTTAAAACGGTGTTCGTATGATAAGAACGATTTCAGTATGAAAGTCGAATCGGAAATTACTTTAACTTAAGATCAAGTAAAGTGCAGTTAAAGTAAAGCTATGGAAGTAGTTGTAGTTAAGATAGAGAACAAAATGTAAATGCAAACTGAGATTTAGAGTGGTTCGGTCAATCTTGACCTACATCCACTTTTGGCTTCCTCGTTTGATGAGGTCATCGACGTCCACTAAAGGCCTTCCTTCAATAGGTGAAGGCCAACCACCCTTTTAAAGTTTCACTCCTTTTGACGGGCTTAGGAGACAACCCTTACAGATTTTTCACTCCTCTCTTGAATGATCAAAACTTCGAAGAAATGAGGGAGAAGAACTTCTAGCCTTTTACAACACTTTTAAGCTCTCAAAATCTCAGAATAAATGCTAAGTTTCGGTGCCCTTTCATGCATGAAAGGGTGGGGTTTATATAGGCCCCAAACTGATTTGAATTTGGAGCTTAAAAATGTCATTTCCCATGTTTTCGGGGTCCTGGCGGTACTACCGCCTTACAGATCTCGGAGACCGAGCTCGGGCGGTACCACCTCCTTATAGGGGCGGTACTACTGCCCAGTCTCACTCGGAGACTGAGCCCAAGCGGTGCCACCGCTTGACAGGGGCGGTGCTACCGCCCAGTCTCAGTCGGAGCGGAGACTGAGCCCAGGCGGTGCCAACACCAGACAGGGGCGGTGCTACCGCCAGTCTCACTCGGAGACTGAGCCATGCGGGCCACCGCATGACAGGGGCGAGCCCAAGCGGTGCCACCGCATGACAGGGGCGGTGCTACCGCCCAGTCTCACTCGGAGACTGAGCCCAAGCGGTGCCACCGCATGACAGGGGCGGTGCTACCGCCCAGTCTCACTCGGAGACTGAGCCCAAGCGGTGCCACCGCATGACAGGGGCGGTGCTACCGCCCAGTCTCACTCGGAGACTGAGCCCAAGCGGTGCCACCGCATGACAGGGGCGGTGCTACCGCCCAGTCTCACTCGGAGACTGAGCCCAAGCGGTGCCACCGCATGACAGGGGCGGTGCTACCGCCCAGTCTCACTCGGAGACTGAGCCCAAGCGGTGCCACCGCATGACAGGGGCGGTGCTACCGCCCAGTCTCACTCGGAGACTGAGCCCAAGCGGTGCCACCGCATGACAGGGGCGGTGCTACCGCCCAGTCTCACTCGGAGACTGAGCCCAAGCGGTGCCACCGCATGACAGGGGCGGTGCTACCGCCCAGTCTCACTCGGAGACTGAGCCCAAGCGGTGCCACCGCATGACAGGGGCGGTGCTACCGCCCAGTCTCACTCGGAGACTGAGCCCAAGCGGTGCCACCGCATGACAGGGGCGGTGCTACCGCCCAGTCTCACTCGGAGACTGAGCCCAAGCGGTGCCACCGCATGACAGGGGCGGTGCTACCGCCCAGTCTCACTCGGAGACTGAGCCCAAGCGGTGCCACCGCATGACAGGGGCGGTGCTACCGCCCAGTCTCACTCGGAGACTGAGCCCAAGCGGTGCCACCGCATGACAGGGGCGGTGCTACCGCCCAGTCTCACTCGGAGACTGAGCCCAAGCGGTGCCACCGCATGACAGGGGCGGTGCTACCGCCCAGTCTCACTCGGAGACTGAGCCCAAGCGGTGCCACCGCATGACAGGGGCGGTGCTACCGCCCAGTCTCACTCGGAGACTGAGCCCAAGCGGTGCCACCGCATGACAGGGGCGGTGCTACCGCCCAGTCTCACTCGGAGACTGAGCCCAAGCCCGGCGATGCTCCGGCGGACTTCCGGCAAACTCCTGGACTTGCGACGATCCACTTGGCGAGTTCCGATGAGCTTCTTTGGTAAGCTCCTAGACTTCTCGGATTTGTTCCGCAGAACCTCCGATGACCGTCCGGACTTCTGTCGAACTCTCGAACCCCCCAATGTGATCATAGTCTGACTTCGGCGCAACTCCTGCTGCATGTCTAGTTTCATCGTAGTTAATCCTGTACCTTATCTTAACATATGGGTTAGATAACAAATGATAATTGACTTCATCATCAAAATCCGAGATTCAACAAATACAAATAAGGTCCATGACTCCAAACTCGCAAACTAAACTGAGACTAACGCCAATAGGGCTTTAACCAGAATACTAGGGCTTACACTGTGACTTAAGCAGACTGACTTCACTAACTGGGAATCAACTATGGGAAATCAAACTATGACTGACAAGATCGATAGAGTGGGACAAGAAATCCACTAGGGCTCGCTGTCGCTGCTACTGGCGGCTCTCACGTGGACCCAACGTCAACAAGCGTCACCTATGCCTGTGGGTCCAACACTCATAAGCGCTGCCCTTGCACGCGGGCGTAATGCCCGCCCGTAGGTGGCCGCCGTGCCTACGGCCCTACCTACGGGCGTCGCTGTAGAGAGCTTGCCTGCACGTGGCTTGCTTGCACGCAGATGGCAGCATTGCCATCTGCGACATATCGACAGAAGATTGGACGTCGAGCCAGATGATCGATCGACGTATCGGCAGAAGGCTTCGAGACATGGGTTCGGGCATCGAGCCAAGAAGAGCAGAAATTGCACTAAGGAAACCAAAGTTGCGTAGGTTAATTAACCGATTGGGCAATAAGCCGTAAGAGAGGATGATGTGCCAATGAATCAGATGAAGCATCGATGAACCAATGACCTAACAGACAATATTTGATTAGCTTTATAGTAATTGTCTAGATCAAAGTAGTTTTTCGGTATAATTGGATTGAAATTGGACCAACTCAATTAAGGGCCAATTGGGCCCAAATTTAGGCTATGTTGGGGCAAGTGAAAGGCCCAAACAAAGACCTAATAGGTGGAACCATCATGACATAGTCTCCGAGACTATGTCTGGCGGTGGTACCGCCATTCTAGGTGATGGTACCGCATAGACTCAGTCTCCGAGACTATCAAACGGTGGTACCGCCAATCTGGGTGGTGGTTGTTGAATCTTGTATTTTGATGATGAAACCACTTGATATATGTTTATGATTTAATTTGCTTTTTGAGTGATGCAGGATGCTTCGATCAGGATGAGACAATTAAAGAAGAAAAATCATGTTGTGCCGGAGGAACATGTCAGAAGATTGGATGTCGGGCTGGTGGATCGGTCGATGTATCGACAAAAGGCTTCGGGCCGTGGATTCAGGCATCGGGCCAAGAAGAGCAAATATTGCGTCAAGAATATCGGAGTTGCAAAGTTAATTGGCCGATTGGGCAATAGGCTACAAGAGAAGACGATGTGCCGAAGAATCGGACGAAGCGTCGAGAGACCAATGACATAACCGGACAACATGATTAATGCTTAGTATTAATTGTCTAATTCAAAGTATGTTTTACATGTGCAGGATTAACTACGATAGCAAGGCATGAAGCAAAATAAAGTCCCGGAGTCAAGGACACGATCACATTGGGAGTTCGAGAGTTCGTCGGAAGTTCTAGAGGAACTAGCAGAGAAGTCTCGGAGCTTTCTAGAGAAGCTTGTTGGAACTCACCAATAAGATCATCGTGAAGTCCAGGAACATGCCGGGAGTCCGCCAGAGCATTGCCGAGGGTTCATTAGATGTTCGCCGGAAGCTCGCCGGAAGAATAGACATAGGGACTTGTTTAGCTTAGCAAATGTCTTAGGATTTCATAGTTAGAACGTAATTAGGCTTGGATTTGGGCCAACCCAATTAGGGGTCAGCTAGGCCCATGTAAGAATTGTGTTGGGCCCAATAAGAAGCCCAAACAGTGCCCAAAGAAGTCTCACCATCGTAGCACAATCTTCGAGATTGTGTCAGGCGGTGGTACCGCCAGTCTAGGCAGTTGTACCACCCCTAGTAGGGTGCCAAGCGATAGTGCCGCCAGTCTGGGCGGTGGTACCGCCAATCACAGCCCCCTAGGCGGTGGTACCGCTAGACTTGGGCGGTGGTACCGCCCAGGACAATGTCAGTCAAACTGACACTAGGGGGTGGTACCGCCCAGTGCAGGCGGTGGTACTGCCCGTACCCAAGGAACCCGGGATGGGAAAGATTTAGGCTCCAAGTTTGAATCAACTTAAAGCCTATAAATACCCCTCCTATCCCTGGTTAAAGCATACAAGCATAGAGAGCCTAAAAGCAAAGAAACGCTGCTGAAATCTTGTATAATTTCCTCTCCCTCTTCTAAAGTGTTAGACTAGTTTGAGAGAGGATTAAGTGAGTGATTGTAAGGGTTGTCTCCTAAACCCGTGAAAAGGAGAAAAGGAGTGTAAAAGGTGATTGGCCTTCGCCTATTAAAGGAAGGCCTCTAGTGGACATCAGTGACCTCGTCAGAGGAGGAAGCTGAAAGTGGATGTAGATCACGATTGACCGAGCCACCCTAAAACTTATTTTGATAAGTAAAAAGTAAATTGATTTTGTGTAAAGTTTCTACAAATAGCTTTGTCTATACCAGTTATAGACGAAGCTAGATAACTCGTAGAGTACTCATGCGGTAGTTATGACTACACATGCTGTAGACTATAACTCTTAACTGTGGCCAACAAATAAAATATAAAGTCCAGATATACCAAGATTTCCTGTGGGTACAGCTTTTAACTTCATGCCCAAGGTTTTTAGCTAATAGCAAAATTGAATTTGATAAGAATATCTTTTTCTCTTCATGTAAAGTGCTCCGTTTTGATATCGTTCTCCATACAAGATCTTGAGTCGCTAATAATCTTTGTCAAGAGCTGAGCATTGTTTGTGTGTTGACACTCAAAGATTCTGCTACATCTTTCTTTCCACATCCACCAAATAGCGCATCTGAAAGTAACCTTTGCCAATTGTGTAAGAGGTCTTTTTCTTGAAAAACATTGCATGAGGTCACCTAATTCTTGATGCAAGTTTGGTTACGGCATTCTATTGAGTTCGAATCGCTGGAGAATCTCCTTCCATATCCATTTAGTATAGTCACAAGCAAAATAGAGATGATCAATAGTTTCTTCTTGTTGCATGCAAAGGGAGCATCTGTTAACATGATGGATACCTCTTCTTTTCATATTGTCTATTGTAGGTAGTTTATTCAGAAGGGCCTGCCATGTACATAAGGAATATCTCTGTGATCCCAGTCGATCCCATGTCCAATTACTTGGGAGCCACTTGATTGTTAGATTCACCTAAAAAGAAAAATACATTATTGGGTTTAAAATCATGAATCTATTTATGAATTTTGTGAACCTCGAAATTGATTTTGATGGTTTGAATCTAATGGGTTTTATCAAAATCACGATCTTGATTTCTTGAAATTTATAACATCAAATCCTTTATGAATCAAGATTTTTCATTAATCATTCTCCTATGATTCTGCTTGATATTTTCTTAAAAGGAGATTGTTAGAACCCTTGCAGATTCTAAGCTTGGGGTTGATCTCTTTAGGGGATCAACCTCCTGGAACTCTATAGGGGTTCCTTCCTCCAAGTTGCTGCTCAAAGGCTGCAGAAAATATTCATCTATTGCCTATGAAAAGAGGAGGAATACATGGCTATTTATAGGGCTTCTAAACCTTAACTCCTAATAGGACTCATACTCAAGACTCCTACTTCTAATTAACTCCTAATAGGACTCATACTCAAGACTCCTACTTCTAATTAACTCCTAATAGGACTCCTACTCAAGACTCCTATTCCTTTTCAACTCCTAATTCTTCTCTAAGAAACAACCTCCTAACCCTAGCCAGCCTCTTCACCTTTTTAATAGGGGTCGGCTTAGGTAGATTTTACATGAATATCCCTCTCAATTAGGACTCTCCTAGCTAAAGTCTTAATAGACCCGCTCTTTTCAAATCAGCCTTGTCCTCGAGGCTGACAATTCATGAATTCTGGAAATTTGATCTTCAAGTCGTCATAGTTCTCCCAAGTGGCATCTTCTGTCAGTAGGTTCACCCACTGTATTAGCACTTCAGTAGTGGGTTGTCGTCGTCGAGTCACGATCCGTCGATCAATAATGACACTTGGTTGGATTTGGAGTTCTCCTTGAGTAGTCATATTTGGTGGGTGGCTTTGGGCTGTCTCCAAGCACCTATTTACAACTTCCGTCTAGCTATCGGTTTGTGGGTGATATGCCATACTCCTTTTCAATTTAGTACCCTGCATATGGAATAACTTTGTCCAAAATCTGCTCGTGAAGATGCAAGTAGAATTTGTCATAAGCACAATGTGTCCTTTATCGTGTAATTCTTTTGAGTCCCAATTGTAATGAGCCACGGAGCTTGATGCTTCCTCCAATTTTTTTATGATCTTACTGGTCTCCGGATCTTCCTGCCATTCTATCATAATATCCTCAAGGAAGTCACTAGTCAGAAGTGAAACGACCAAAAATTTAACTTGCTCGGGTAGCTGCAAAAGCGCATCTGCAACAACATTCTCTTACTAGTCTCCGGATCTTCCTGCCATTCTATCATAATATCCTCAAGGAAGTCACTAGTCAGAAGTGAAACGACCGAAAATTCAACTTGCTCGGGTAGCTGCGAAAGCGCATCTGCAACAACATTCTCTTTCTCCTTTTTGTAAGTTAATTCATAATCAAATCCAAGAAGTTTTGTTACCCATTTTTGCTGCTCAAGGGATGATATCTTTTGCTCCAAAAAGTATTTGAGGCTTTTATGGTCGGTTTTAATTTAAAATCGTCGACCGATCAAGTAGGGTCTCCACCTCGTTGCTGCGTGCACAATGGCGAGCATCTCCTTATCATATGTTGACATGTTTTGATGGAAGGGAGATAATGCCTTGCTAGTGTATGCGAGTGGTCGACCATCTTGCATGAAAATGGTTTCAATTCTAACTCCAGATGCATTGGTCTCAATAATGAAGGGCCGGTTAAAATCTGGTAGTGCTTGCACCGACGTCGTCATCATGGCTACCTTAAGTTTGTCGAAGGCAGCGGAGGCTTTGTCCAACCATTGGAAGACATCTTTTTTTAGTAAGGAAGTAAGTGGTGCATTGATCTTTCCATAGTTTTTCACGAACTTGCAGTAGTAGCCTGTTAAACCCAGAAAGCCATGTAGCAATTTTATGTTCCTCGGGGTCGGCCAGTTCTGCATTGCTTTTATTTTGGAGGGGTCCACTGCCACATCTTCCTCTGATATGATATGCCTAAGATATTCTACCTTTTGGCAAAAATTCATAGTGGCTGTTGTGTGTTCGAAAGGCGGTTTTCGGTATGTCTTCTTTGTACACTCATATTTGATGATACCCGGATCGAAGGTTCAGCTTTGTGAAGATTTGTGCTCCCTTTCATCTAACAATTCATCTGCTATTGGAATAGGGTATTTGTCCTTGATGGTTATGCCGTTGAGGGTTTGGTAATCAATGTACATTCGCTATGTTTCGTCCTTTTTTTGTACGAAGAGTACCGGTAAAAAGTAGGGGCTGCAACTTGGCCGAATAACTCCTATTTCGGGCATCTCTTTTACAATCCTATCTATTTCATCCTGCTATAGATATGAATGTTGATATAGCCAAGTATTTGCAGGAGGTTTGCCCAGAAGAATCGGTATACAATGATCATGCCGACGGGCAAGAGGTAGGTTGCGCGGTTTGTCAAATATATCTGAAAATTTAGCAAGCAAAGGAAGTAGGTTTGGATCTTCAAATTCTATTGGCTCTCCATTAGTTTGCTGCTCAAGTTGTACCAAAAAGCTGCTACATGCTTTATGCAAAACCTTCTCCATTTGTTGTTTGCAAATCGTCATTACGTCGCCCTCACGTTTCCCGTGTAGAATCACCTGTTTACCTTTACTATAAAATCTCAAAATTAGTTTCATATAATTCCAGGAAACATTACCTAATGTTGTCGACCATTCAATTTTGAGCATAGCCTCATGATCATCAAGAGGAAGGAGGAAGAAATCTATAATTATCTCTTGGTGCAGTAACAGTTTCTCCTGCGGGCGCCTACGATCACACTTCAAAATCCATCCGTTGGTGAACTTGACGTCAAACCTACTGTAATAATCGATAGGTAAGGCCATCTAGACAACAACTTTACTATCTAGGAAGTTATTAGTGCTGCCCGTGTCGATGAGAACAGTGATCGATTGTTGTTTGAGAAGGCCTTCAACTTTCATCGTTTGCGGGTTTGAGTAGCCGGCTAGTGCATGTACCGTAACTTCGATCGGTTGTAGCTCTTCTTCTGCATCTTCCTTTTCATTATCAAGGCTCTCTTCTAGATATTCAATGACCTCTTCTTCTACTGGTTCAATCATAAGAAGTCTCTCTTTTCTACAGTGATGCTCGCGGCTCCACGGCTCATCGCGGTGCCAACATAACTCCTCCGTAGATCGCTCCTGAAGCTCTTCTCTTTTTCATCATTTTTGGTGCAGGGACTCGGTTGATAGTAGGGGGGGTTGAGGGCTTCTGTAGTGTAGGTCGAGAAGCGATCCTAGTCCTATGAGCTTCATGGTTCAATCGCTCCTCTTGATGTCATGCGAAAGAGATGGTTGCCATAAGCGTGTACGATTGTCGTGCTTGAACTTCTCCCAGGATATCCGGCTTCAAGCCCTCAATGAAGGTCCCCAGTAGTTATTTTTGAGACCAATCACAAGTTTGATTAGATAACCTTTCAAACCTAGTTTGGTACTCTTGAATGGTAGAGGTTTGTCGGATTTTTGCTAGTTGTTCGTCAATGTTCTCGTAATCGGTTGGTCCGAAGCGGATTAATAGTCTTTCTTTGAATTGTCGCCATGAGAGGACTCTATTAGTATATTTAAACCAATCAAACCACTATATGGCATCCCCTTCAAGATGTATAGCTATAATTTCCACCATAGATGCATCCGCAGTTTTGTGGTACCGAAAATATCGCTCCGCGCGCGAGATCCAACCAATCGGGTCTCCTTCTTCCCATCTAGGGAAGTCCACCCTCATGCGTGGATAGTTCGAATCAATCATAGAGCCTCCCCTCCCTTGGAAGTCATCTCTTCGGGCTTGGTACGATTGGGCAGAGCTCTCTCCTTGATGTGATTTCTTCGGGCTTAGTGGTCGGCCCAATCTGAGTTCGGTAAAGAGCGTCCGAATCTTATCCTCCATTTGTGCCTCGAAGGCTTCGAATTTAGCATTGATTGTCATCTCAGATGACATTGTACATGCCTCCAAATCTGTGATGTTAAGATCTCTCTTTTGTTGTCGGGTTAAAGGCATGTATAGGTTGAGAGAAGTGGTGGTCGAAAGGGTTGGTGGATTGGTGGATGTAGGCTACGGTTTAGGCTTGTTTTGTGGCTGTTTTGGGTGTAGTTTGAGGGTGTGGTTTGGTGGAGTTTTAGGGCTGTGGATGAAAGTTTTAGATCTATGGTAGATGGCAGCAAAGGTTTGATAGAAATCAGTGGAAGTTTGCTGCAGAATTGTGTTGTCGTGTAAGAGCAGAATTGTCGTCGAAGAAACAATGATTTCTCAACAAAATTTCCATAAAAAAACTTGAGAGATTTGAGGAGGGAATTGATAGCAAAATCTTAGTGTATATGACAGTAAGTATGTCCAATTTAATCAAGAAAATTTTGGTAGTATAACAGTAAAGAAATTGGTGCAAGTTGCGATAGCAGAATTCTCGTCGAAAAATTTCAGCGGTTTGCGACGAAAATTTACAGCAACACAAAATCGTTTTTAGAGGTGAATTCCTTAATAGATCAATCTTAGATGGAAGCCAAGATGATCTATAAAATATATAAGAAATTTTGTTCAAAAAGATTGCAAATAGATCGGTTAAGATAACAATATGCTGCTGAAATTTTCTGCATCACAGATTTTCAAGTGTCACAGATTGGACGTAAAATATCAGTAGTTTATATTAAGAATTTTTCAACGAAACCAAAGGAAAATCCACTGTTAGGAAGTGTTAAAGCTATCATAAAAATTTCATAGAGATTTGGATAGAAAAATATAGTAGCAAGATTAAACAATTTGTACTATGCAGTTGGAATTTCACAGTACAGATTTTCAAGGATAGCAGTTTAGACGTAAAAGATTAATGGTTTATATTAAGAATTTTTTGACAAAACCAAAGGAAAATCTGCTATTAGGATGTGTCAAAGCTATCATAAAAATTTCGTAGAGATTTGGATAGAAAAAATGCAGTAGCAAGATCAAACAAACTGTGTTGTGCGGTTGAAATTTTACAGTGCAGATTTTCAAGTACAGCAGATTAGATATAAAAGATCAATGGTTTATATTGAGAATTTTTTGATAAAACTAAAGGGAAATCTGCTGTTAGGAAGTGTCAAATCTGTCATAAAAATTTTGTAGAGATTTGGATAGAAAAAACGCAGTAGCAAGATCAAATAGACTATGTTATGCGGTTAGAATTCTGCAATGTATCTTTCGTCGTAGAGATGAAAACTTTGCAGCGAAAAGTTTATGCAGCAATATAGGAACAAATTTTTTTTTTGGATTTTTGAATAAGGATAACTAAATTGCAGCAGTAGTAAGGTAGTAAACCAGAACCTGTTGCAATTCACGGGGAGATCAAAGGATGATCTGCGGTGGTGGAGATGATGGTGGAATTTAGCGACGATCTTTTAAGCAATTGTGGGAATTGCTTTGGGCGGCTGTGGAGAGATGATGGATGGCTGTGGAAGGGCAGTGAGACGCCAAGAACGCTGCTCTGATACCAAATGTTAGAACCCTTGTAGATTCTAAGCTTGGGTTGATCTCTTTAGGGGATCAGTCTCCTGGAACTCTATAGGGGTTCCTTCCTCCAAGTTGCTGCTCAAAGGCTGCAGAAAATATTCATCTATTGCCTATGAAAAGAGGAGGAATACATGGCTATTTATAGGGCTTCTAAACCTTAACTCATAATAGGACTCATACTCAAGACTCCTACTTCTAATTAACTCCTAATAGGACTCCTACTCAAGACTCCTATTCCTTTTCAACTCCTAATTCTTCTCTAAGAAACAACCTCCTAACCCTAGCCGGCTTAGGTAGATTTTACATGAATGTCCCTCTCAATTAGGACTCTCCTAGCTAGAGTCCTAACAAAGATTTTCTAAATGAATCATAATTTTTTCTTATGAGTTCTTGGATTTATTACTTGATTTTCTTTTAAAACAAGATCTCTTCTTTGCACTCCTATGATTTTTCTTAATATTTTAACTAAAGAAGAGATTTACTATATGAATCATGTCTTTTGGTATTCAAGTGATTTTATCCTTCATGACATGATTTCTTTGTGTTTATGGCTTTCATGGCTTGAAATGTTTTGGAATGATGCATGCAACACTATGATTTTTCCCTTAGATAAAAATGCATGCAACACTGATTTTTGGAAAGAATGTGAAAATCAATAATTATCATTTTTTTATATAGAATGATGATTTGGAATCATACATGTAATGATGATGTTATATACATGATGATTTGGCATTATGCATGCAATACTTTAACTTATGATAATGATACATGTATTGATGAAATATTCATGATAAAATAATTATTTTGACATTCATGAGTTAAATTTTCATCTATGCTATCTACCTTTGTCATGATTTAGAAATTGACGTAAAGGATCTTCCCTTCGTGTTGACAATGACAAAGGGGGAGCAAAACTTGCTAGAAAGCAAATTTGCTAGCTTGCACAATTCAAGAATGAAGCAAAATTTTGCTAGCTTGCACTTTGCAAAGGAAGCAAAAAATGACACTTCTCAAAAGAGAAGGAAGAACTTACTATCTTGAACATCACCAAAATTTGCTACCTTGCATGATGTAAAATTTGCTAGAATTGCTAGCTTGTGATCTAAAGAGAAGCAAAGAGTTGCTATCTCAAAAGAAGCAAAAGTGCTATCTTGCAAATCTCAAGAGAAGCAATGTGTGCTAAGTTACACATTTCAAGAAGAGACAAAAATTGCTATCTTGAACATTACCAAATGTGCTATCTTGCCTATCTCAAGAAGCAAAACATGCTAACATGCACATCTAGCAAACTTGCATATTTCAAGAAGCAAGAGTTGCTTTCTTGAATATCTCAAAACTGCTAGCTTGCATGTTCTAACATGTTGTAAATATTGCTAGCTTGTATGATGCAAAACTTGTCTTCTTTTTCAAACACTTGCTAGCTTGATCATTGTAAAACTTACATATCTACAACTTGATAGCTTGAATATTCTAAGCATGATGTAACACTTGCTAAATTTTCAAGCTTACAAATTGCATGATGATAACACTTGATATTATATTTTTCATGCAATGAGTTGAATTAATATCTAAACACATGAATAGTTGGACTTCTCCTTTTTGTTGATGACAAAGGGGGAGAAGTATGTTGATGTCATGCATGATTTGATCATAACATGTCGCTTGGATTTTTGAATTCAAGAGTTTCTATCAATAAGACATATTGATAGGCGGAGTTTGTTTAAACTCCGGGAGTTAAGGTTAACTCTGTCATCAAGTGGTTGTCATCATCAAAAAGGGGGAGATTATTGAATCTCATATTTTGATGATGAAACCACTTGATATGTGTTTATGATTTAATCTACGTTTTGAGTGACGTAGGATGCTTCGATCAGGATGAGACAATTAAAGCAGGAAAATCATGTTGTGCCGAAGGAACATGTCAGAAGATTAGACGTCGGGCCGATGGATCGATCGACGTATCGACAAAAGGCTTTGGGCCGTGGATTCGGGCATCGGGCCAAGAAGAGCAGATATTGCACCAAGAATATCAGAGTTGCAGAGTTAATTGATCGATTGGGCAATAGGCCACAAGAGAGGACGATGTGCCAAAGAATCGGACGAAGCGTCGAGAGACCAATGACATGACCGAACAACATGATTAATGCTTAGTATTAATTGTCTAGATCGAAGTATGTTTTACATGTACGGGATTAACTATGATAGCAAGGCATGAAGAAAAATGAAGTCCCGGAGTCAAGGACGCGATCACATTGGGAGTTCAAGAGTTCGTTGGAAGTTCGGACGTTCGTCGGAAGTTCTGGAGGAACCAGTCGAGAAGTCTCGGAGCTTGCCAGAGAAGCTCGTCGGAACTCACCAAGAAGATCGTCATGAAGTCTAAGAGCATACCGGGAGTTTGCCGGAGCATCGCCGAGGGTTCGTCGGATGTTCGCTAGAAGTTCGTCGGAATCTCACCGGAAGAATAGACATAGGGACTTGTTTAGCTTAGCAAATGTCTTAGGATTTCATAGTTAGCATGTAATTGGGCTTGGATTTGAGCCAACCCAATTAGGGGTCAGCTAGGCCCATGTAAGAACTATGTTGGGCCCAATAAGAAGCCCAAATAGTGCCCAAAGAAGTCTCACCGTCGTGGCACAATCTTCGAGACTATGTCAGGCGGTGGTACCGCCAGTCTGGGTGGTTGTACCGCCCCTGGTAGGGTGCCAAGCGATGGTACCGTCAGTCTGGGTGGTGGTACCGCTAGTTTGGGTGGTGATACTGCCCAGCACAGCCCCCCAAGCGGTGGTACCGCTAGACCGGGGCGGTGGTACCACCCAGGGCAGTGTCAGTCAAACTAACACTAGGCGGTGGTACTGCCCAGCATAAGCGGTGGTATCGCCCGTACCCAAGGAACCTGGGATGGGAAAGATTTAGGCTCCAAGTTTGAATCAACTTGAAGTCTATAAATACCCCTCCCATCCCTGTTTAAAGCATACAAGCACAAAGAGCCTAAAAGCAAATAAACGCTATTGAAATCTTGTGTAATCTCCTCTCCCTCTTATAAAGTGTTAGACTAGTTTGAGAGAGGAGTAAGTGAGTGCTTGTAAGGGTTGTCTCCTAAACTCGTGAAAAGGAGAAGAGGGGTGTAAAAAGTGATTGGCCTTCGCCTATTGAAGGAAGGCATCTAGTGGACGTCGGTGACCTCGTCGGAGGAGGAAACCAAAAATGGATGTAGGTCACGATTGACCGAACCACTCTAAAATTCGGTTTGCATTTACTCCCTGCAATTTACATTAACTACAAACTGCCTTTAATATGCTCTTACTTCGCTTTCCTAGCATTACCTTTACGAAACATTTTTACGTCGGAAACGATTTTATCAAAAAAAAGTTTTAAACCATCGTAATTTTACCGCTGCTCTAATTCACCCCCTCTCTTAGTGCCGACCCTGATCCTAACAGTGGTACTACCCAAAATAGTCTTTCAGGTGGTGGTATTGCCCAGTGTTAGTGCTGCAAGTGATGGTACTGTCCAGCACAAGCGGTGGTACCGCTAGCACCTAGAAAACCGAGGATGATATACTTTTAGGCTCAAAGTTTGAATCCACTTGAGGCCTATAAATACCCCTCTCATCCTTGGTTAATACACACAAGCACAAAGAGCTTAAAAGTAGGAAAATGCTATAGCAATCACTTGAGAGATCCCCTCCTTTAGTTCTAAGTTTAGAATTCTGTTTAGGGAGGAGTGAGTGCTTGTAAAATATTGTCTCCTAAATCTATGAAAAGGAGAAGAGAAGTGTAAAAGAGTAGTTGATTTTTGCTCGTTGAAATAAGATCAGTATTGGAAGCCAGTGGCCTTGATGGAAGAGAAATCGAGAGTGGATGTAGGTCACGATAACCGAACCACTATAAATATTTAGTTTGCATTGCTATTTTGCTCTTAATTTAATTGCAAACTTAATTATTACTTTCACTACCTTATGAGTACACTTTCAAGTTAACATCTTTCTAAAATGATTTTATCGAGAAAGATATTCAAATTTGATGTTTTTATCCACTGTACTAATTTACCCCCCCCCCCTCTTAGTGTCATTCTTAATCCTAACAGTTGGTATCAGAGTCATGTTTTTTCTTATTTGGTTTAACACCTAAGAGAAATTGCTCTTTTCAGCTTTCAAGAGGGCTTTTCTATCGTTCGTCCTCCCATGTTCAATGGGACGGACTATACTTATTGGAAAACTCATATGAGAGTTTTCTTGCTTTCCTTGAACCTTGATTTATGGAATATTATTAAAAATAAATTTGAAAGGTCTTCTCCTCTAATGGACAATTGGAATGAATTGGAGAAAAAGATTTTCTCTTTAAATACCAAGGCTATGAATGCCTTGTTTTACGCTTTAGATAAAAATAAGTTCAATCGAGTGTCTATTTGTGAAACTGTTTTTAATATTTGGCACACTCTTGAAACCATACATGAATGCACTAGAAGAATAAAAGATTCTAAGATAAATCTTTTGATGTATGATTTTGAATTATTTTATATGAAACCAAGCAAAACCATTGGAGACATGTATGTTCGGAAATCATGGGGGTGACATCACATGCCTAGTGGAAGAATAGAAAACAAAATTCCTAATTCCCAAAGATATGTTTGTGGGCAAAAATCAATGAAATAGAAAATCACATATGAGATAGATTATGTTACCTAGGAAACGTATATCCCTAAATCCCTGTAGATCTCTAGGAGAGGGTGAAGGAGGTCAAGCACTCTCCTCTCTAGCGGTGATCCATATAATAGGGTTACAACAACGCTCCTCAAAACTCCAGGCCTGCTCTAAGATGGAGAGGGGGAGGAGAATATGAGAGACAAGCAAAAGGCTCTAGCTTATGAGCCACTAATTCCCTCTTATTTATAAAGGTCTCCTATCAATTTAACCCTAATGGATCCTATCCTATTGGGTATTAGATCTCCATCCAACTATCCAAGCCTCTTAGATTAGTGGATCTCTATCCAATAATCTCTCATGGGCATTTATTGGATCTCATCCATAGGATCCAATAATTCATGGGCTTATTGGATATCTAATAAGATAGGGAATCCGACAGATATCTTATATCTGAACCTCTACTCATCGCAATGCCTACCATATGTGTGTGACCCTCTAGGCCCAATATCGATGGTCGTAAGTTATACCTATCAGAACTCCTTCTAACTCAGTAAATTATTATCTTCATAATAATTCACTCGACTCATTGACTACAGACGTACTAGGCCACTATGCCGCAGTCCCTAGACAATACAAGATAATCCAATTTATTGGATCTGTCTATCCTCAGTTACCATATACCTATAGTCCCTCATCAATCTAATATCTCAAAGATCGTATACCAAGCATGGTGCTGTCAGACCCATAAGGTTTCTACTCGAGTCTCAATCTAATCGGATTCTCCCAGAGAACACTTTCTCTCTCAATCCGAATGATTCTAGCCAAAGATTTATCGGAGCAAGAACACATAGGACATTCCTCTCATGACACCGAGAGTGGATGATCATCATCGACACTCAATAGGCCTCGTATGGTTGACTACCACTCCCAATGACCGACTATACTAGATTTGGGACATCTAAACCTATAAGTCTTGTATCAAAGAGTGGAGCACTCATACAGGACATCCTTGGTGACTCAAGTCTAAGGACCAGATACACCACTAGGACTATAGAATCATTGTCTAACAATAAAGTATCATCAACAATTCAGCATTCCGTAAGTGGATCAATCAATGAACTCATTCCTCGATAAGCATTTGTATTGTATCCCTAGTGTCCCCACACGAGCAAGTATGAGCTTAGCTATATCCATCATATGAACGGGTATACAATACACTAATATATCAAGTTATCTCGATGACCCTCTCGAGTAACCTATGACAGGGATTATTTAGGATTTCTGTTTAAAGGCGAATCAATATCATAATCGTGATCTCATCATGATCCGATTTTTATTACACAGATCCATATATATGTATGTATATATGTATATGTATGTATATATGTATATGTATGTATATATGTATATGTATGTATATATGTATATGTATGTATATATGTATGTATATATATATATATATATATTTATATATGTATATATATATGTATATATATATATATATATGTATATATATATGTATATATATATGTATATATATATGTATATATATATGTATATATATATATATATATATATATATATATATATATATATATATATATATATATATATGTATATATATATGTATATATATATGTATATATATATGTATATATATATGTATATATATATGTATATATATATGTATATATATATGTATATATATATGTATATATATATGTATATATATATGTATATATATATGTATATATATATGTATATATATATGTATATATATATGTATATATATATGTATATATATATGTATATATATATGTATATATATATGTATATATATATGTATATATATATGTATATATATATGTATATATATATGTATATATATATGTATATATATATGTATATATATATGTATATATATATGTATATATATATGTATATATATATGTATATATATATGTATATATATATGTATATATATATGTATATATATATGTATATATATTGTTCACTATTTATAGAGTTCCACTAGGACTTGGACTCTTAATAATAATTAAATATTAAATAAACCTTTACCCGACTTTAACTGAACTAAACAGACTCAATAAACAACTGAACTAAATAGACTCAATAAACATTATTCAAAACTCAGAAAAAGGGTCCTAACAATTCCTCCCTCTTCAAATTAGTCTTGTCCTCAAGGCTGAGCAGTATCAAACTCGTGGAGCTTCTCTTTCAGCACTTCAATCATAGGCTATCTACAATGTATCATAATCTGTGATCAAGTAAGTATGGTCTCCACTTTTGATAGTGTAAGCAACAAGTCGATCTTTCAATGTAGTAATTGTTGCAAGAAACTTTAGCCTTGTATAATCAATTTTATCTTTGAACATTTGCTACATCAAGTTAAAATCTATCCATCAGTGATCTTTACTTCAAATCTATCATAGCCTTCAATGTGGTAAGCTAATTGGGCTGCAACTTTCCTATCTATAAAATTATTAGTGCTATATGTACCAATCAAAACAGTAACAGGCTAATGCTTCAAAGTTTCTCCGATTTTCATAGTTTGTGGGTTAGCATAGCCAACCAATGCATGCACTATATGTGTGATGGCTTTAATATCTTCATCAGTTTCCATACCTTCATGATTGGAGTCTAACTCTTTTGCTTTCGGTTCCTCTCCAATTGGCTCAATCATCAGAAGTTGCCTTTGTTTATATTGATGCTCCATACTCTACTTTTCATCATAGTACAAACCCTTTGTTGATCTTTCCTTAAGTTCTTCTTGGGTTAGCCTTCGGGTGTCAGGGCTTTGGTTGGGAATAGATGGGGTGTGCTGCTTGTTGCTTGTGATCACTTGTTTATTGACACCTCTATTTCGACGATATTCCATGTTGATTTTTTCCTCATACATGCATGCAAATGAAATCACAGCTATCATGGTGCGGGGTTGACAAGCCTTAACATCACACCGAATCTCCGGATTAAGCCCTTCAATAAATGTACCTAGAAGTTGTCGTTCCGACCAATCTCTAGCTTGATTTGATAATCTTTCAAACTTGTTTTGATATTTCAACACTGTAGAAGTCTGGTGAATTTTGACAAGCTACCCATCAATATTCTCATATTTAGATGGTCCAAAGCGAATAACAAGTCTTCTCTTAAATTGCTCACACGAGGAGACTCCGTGGCAAGTTTCATACTAATCATACCACTGGATTGCATCTCCCTCTAGTTGGATTGAGGCTATTTTCACATTGGATTCTTTTGGAGTTCTATGAAAATGGAAAAAATTTTCTGCCCTAGAGATCCAATTGGTTGGATCTCCATCTTTCCATCTCAGAAATTCCACCTTCATATGTGAGTAGTTTGTGTCATAGTCTTGCATTCAATTCTCAATTCTGATTTCTGATGTTTCTATTTGTGCTTTTATTGAGTTATCGGTTACCATTTCATAAGACTGCAATCTGTAATCTCAACTCATGTTTTTGGTGTCAAGACTAGGGCATCAATCATTGCCCTATTCGATGTTGTTGTTGTGATGCAGTCGGTGGTAGCACTATAGGAATGAAGGGTTGCTGTGAGGATGTGGGGATGTAGCTACGGTCGCTGCGTGGGAGGTAGTGACGCTTGTTGCGGTCGCTGAGTGGAGGGATCGCTATTGTTGAGGGCTGGGAGGCAGTGATGGTGGTGCGGTTGGGGGCAGCATCACCAAGAGCTTGCCGCTATGGTGGTTGCAAAGGAAGAGTTGCTGCCCTGTGTTTCTATTGCTGCGTGAGATGAGAGTGCCGTGGTTGAAAGGCGATGGTTGCAACTACAGTGACCTAAGGAATCGATCATCGAGCAGTCAGGTTGAGTGATGGCAACCGGCAACTACAGCAGTGGAGGCAGAGTAAGAGGGAGGTGGCGTTGAAGCGGCCGAGGCTGAGGCTACAGTGGTGGCAACCAACGACTGCGACAATGATATAAAGCAAGGGGGCTGCGGTAATGGTGCAGAACAAGGGGGTTGAGGCTGCGGCAATGATGCAGAGCAAGGGGGTTGAGGTGTTGAAGTGGCCGGGGTTAAGGCTGCGGTGGAGACGAGAAATCAGTGGCAGATGTCGCCGGCCAGGAATTAGCGGTGACGGTGGCAAGGGGGCTGCGGCAATGGTGCAGAGCAAGGAGGTGGAGGCTGTGGCAATGATGCAGAGGTGCGGCGGGCTGCAGCAGGGGTGCGGGCTACCGGGAAGCAGGGGCGGCGGTACTAGAGAGGAGGAGGTTGGTGGCCGGGGAGCAGCGGCGGCGGTGGAGAAGGAGGAGTCGGCGGTGTCACGGTTGGGAATAAGGGCAATCGGTGAGTTGCCCTGTTTCTATCACTACAGATGTAGAGCAAGGGGGACCGGCGGCTGGGAGGCAATCGGCAGTCGTCGCATGGTGGCTGGCAATGGTGGTGGCTCAGCAACGAAGGAGGGGGGGTGGCATTGAAGTGGCCAGGAAGCAACGGCGGCGGTGGAGGCAACCAGCACATGCGGCAAAAGAGGGACCGGCGGCTACTCTGTTTATATCGCACCATAGAAATAGCAACGCCGATGGTTCACGCGGCTGAAGCTGCAACCAAGGGGAGGCAACGATGGCGGTGTGGCTAGGGCAGTGTCGCTGATGGTGGAAGCCGTGATGGGTGGTCCGCTGGCTGGGAAACGGCGCCGACGGTCCTTCTCGCTCGAGCGAGATGGGGAAGCGAGGAGGAGAGGTCGATGGCCCCGCTAGGGGGGGGGGGGGGGGGGGGAGCAGCGGCGATGGGGTGGTCCGTCGGCCAGGAAGCAGCGGCGGCAGGTGGGCTGGCCGGAAGCAGGGGTGGCTGCGGCTTCTTCTTCTTCTTCTCTCTATTTTTTTTATTTCTTTTAAGATGAAGATTTTTTTTTTAAAGATGAAGATAATTGCAGTGAAGGAGCAACGGCGACGATGGTGGCTGTTGGCTAGGCAGTAGCGACGATGATGGAGAATGGGCAACGGTGGTCATTAGCAAAGACACAAATGTTCCTTCTCGATTGAGAAGGATTGGCGTTCGTGACTGCCGGCTTTACCCTTCCTCACACAAATTTCTTTCCCTCTCTCTCTCTTTTTTTTTTTTTGATGATAGCTATATTAATCACTACACTAAGACTTGGAGTCTTAATAATAATTAAATATTAAATAAACCTCTACCGGATTTTAACTGAACTAAATAGACTCAATAAACAACTGAACTAAACAGATTCAATAAATATTATTCAAAAGCTCAAAAAAGGGTCCTAATAGCATGGTGGAAGAATAGTAAATAAAATCTCATAATTCCCACAGAAAAATAAGGTTACATCGTCATGCAATAATTGGAATTCAAAAACCCACAAAACTGAAAAACTACATGTATAAGAAAGATGTGTTACCTAGAGAGATTGTATATCCCTGAAAACCTATAAATATGTAGGAGAGGATGAAGGAGGTCAACTATCCTCCTATCTAGTAGCGATCCACACAGCAGGGGCTATGAAGACACTCCTCAAATCGTTACCTAAATCTCTTCCTCACGCGTACAACGCAATCAAGAAGTGGTTGCCCCTTCTTGCTGTCCACACACCCCAAATAGGGCTACAATATGAGAAGAAGAGGGAGAGAGGAGAACAGGAGGAGGTAGCCAAAAAGAACCTAGCCCAAGGCTCTTTGGCTCCCACCTATTTATAGAGTCCCCTCGTCAACTTACCCTAGTGGATCCTATCATATTGAGTACTGGATCTCCATCTAACTACTCATGCTACATAGATTAGTGGTCTCTACCCAATAATCTCTTATTGGCTCTTATTGAATCTCATCAATAGGATCCAATAATTCAGGGGCTTATTGGATATCTAATAAGATAGGAGCTCCAACGGATATCTCATATCTGAACATCTACTTGTTGCAACACATACATATGTGTGTGACCCTCTAGGCCCAATATCGGGCTGACCGTGAGTTATACCTATCAGAACTCCTTCTGGCTCAGTGAATTATTATCTCCATAATAATTCACTTGACTCATCGACTACGAACGTACTAGACCACTATGCTATAGTCCCCCGATGATACAAGGGAATCCAATCCATTAGACCTACCTATCCATAGTTACCATGTATCTATAGTCCCTCATCCATCTAATATCCCAAAAACCATATACTAAGCATGGTGCTATCAGGCCCACACGGTTTATACTCGAATCTCGCTCTAATCGGATTCTCCCATAGAACTCCTTCTCTCTTAATCCGAATGACCCTAACCAAGGATTTGTCTAAGCGAGAATACATGGAATATTCCTCTTATGATATCGAGAGCAGGTGATCCTCTATTGACACTCAATAGCCCTCGTAAAGTTGGCTACCACTCCCAATGATCGATTGTGCTAGAATTGAAACTTCTAGGCCTATAAGTCTGGTATCAAACAGTGAAGTACTCATAAAGGTGTTAGGACTCTAGCTAGAAGAGTCCTAATTAAGAGGGGTATTCATGTAAAACCTACCTAAGCTGACTATTGTTAAAGAGGTAAAGAGGTCGGCTAGGGTTTGGAGGTTATTTCTTAGAGAAGAATTAGGAGTTGTAAAGGAATATGAGTCTTGAGTAGGAGTCCTATTAAGAGTTAGGGTTTAGAAGCCCTATAAATAGCCATATATTCATCCTCTTTTGATAAGCAATAGATGAATATTTTTTACGATCTTTGAGCAGCAATTTGGAGGAAGGAACCCCTATAGAGTTCCAAGGAGGTCAATCCCCTAAAGAAATGAACCCCAAGCTTAGAATCTGTAAGGGTTCTAACACCTAGTATCAGAGCAGCATTCTTGGCATCTCGCTGCCCTTCCACAGCCATCCATTAGCCCTCCACAGCTGCCCAAAGCAATTCCCACAATTTCTTAAAAGATCATCGCCAAATTCCGCCATCATCTCTACCACCGCGGATCATCCTTTGATCTCCCCGTGAATTGCAATAGGTTCTGGTTTTCTACCTTACTGCTGCTGCAATTTAGTTATCCTTATTTGAAAATCCAAAAAAAATTATTTTTATATTATTGCATAAACTTTTTGTCATAAAGTTTTCATCTCTACGACGAAAGATACATTGCAAAATTCCAGCTGCATAGCACAGTCTGTTTGATCTTGCTACTGTATTTTTTCTATTCAAATCTCTACGAATTTTTTATGATAGCTTTGACACCTCATAACAACAGATTTCCCTTTGGTTTTGTCAAAAAATTCTCAATATAAACCATTGATCTTTTACATCTAAACTACTATACTTGAAAATCTGTACTGTAAAATTCCAACCGCATAACACAATTTGTTTGATCTTGCTACTACGTTTTTTTGTCCAAATCCCTACGAAATTTTTATGATAGATTTGACACTTCCCAATAGTGGATTTCCCCTAGATTTTGTTGAAAAATTCTTAATATAAATAACTGATCTTTTACGTCCAATTTTCTATACTTGAAAATCTATGCTGTAGAAAATTTCAACCACATATTGTTGCCTTAACTGATCTATTTGTAATCTTTTTTAAATAAATTTTTTTATACACTTTATGGATCATCTTAGCTTCCATCCAAGATTGATCTATTTAGAAATTCATCCAAAAAATGATTTTGTGTTGCTGCAAATTTTCGTCGCAAATCGCTGAAATTTTTTGATAAGAATTTTGCTATCGCAACTTGCACCAATTTCTTTTCTGTTATACTACCAAAATTTTCTTGATTAAATTGGATATCCTTGCTGTCATAGAAATTGAGATTTTGGTGTCAATTCCCTCCCCAAATCTCTCAAGTTTTTAGTAGAAATTTTGTCGAGAAATCGCTGTTTCTTCGACGACAATTCTGCTCTTACAAGACAATAAATACCTGTAGTAACTTCCACTGATTTCTATCAAACCTTTGCTGCCATCTATCATAGATCTAAAACTTTCATCCATAGCCCTAAAACTCCATAAAACCACACCCTCAAACTGCACCCAAAACAGCCACAAAACAAGCCTAAACCGCAGCCTACATCCACCAATCTACCAACCCTTTCGACCATCACTTCTCTCATCAACCTATACATGCCTTTAACCTAACAACAAAAGAGAGATCTTAACATTATAGATTTAGAGGCATATACTATGGCATCTGAGGAGGCAATCAATGCTAAATTCGAAGCCTTCAAGGCGCGAATGGAGGATAAGATTTGGATTCTCTTTACCGAACTCAGTTTGGGTCGACCACCAAGCCTGAAGAAATCACATCAAGGAGAGAGCTCTAACCAATCGCACCAAGCCCGAAGAGATGACTTCCAAGAGAGGAGAGATTCTATGATCGATCCCAACTATCCATGCATGAGGGTGGACTTCCCTAGATGGGAAAAAGGAGACCTAATTGGTTGGATCTCACGCGTGGAGCGATATTTTCGGTATCACAAAATTGTGGATGCATCTATGGTGGAAATTACAGCTATAATCTTGAAGAGGATGCCATACCATGGTTTGACTAGTTTAAATATACTCATGGAGTCCTCTCATGGTGACAATTCAAAGAAGGATTACTGATTCGCTTCGGACCAACCGATTACAAGAACATTGATGGACAACTAGTAAAGATCCGATAAACCTCCACCATTCAGGAGTGCCAAACCAGGTTTGAAAGGTTATCTAATCAAACTCATGATTGGTCTCAAAAATAGCTATTGGGGACATTCATTGAGGGATTAAAGCCGGAGATCCGGGGAGAAGTTAAAGCACGACAACCGTACACGCTTATGGCAGCCATCTCTTTTGCACGATTTTAAGATGAGCGATTGAACCATGAAACCCGGAGGACTAGGGTCACTCCCTGACTAGCAATACTAAAGCTCTCAGCCCCCTCTACTGTCAACCAAGTCCCTGCACCAAAAAGGTTGACAAGAGAAGAGCTTTAGGAGCGATCAACAAAGGAGTTATGTTGGCACTACGACGAGCCGTGGAGCCACAAGCATCACTATAGAAAAGAGAGACTTCTTGTGATTGAACCAGTAGAAGAAGAGGTCATTGAACATCGAAAAGAAAACCTTGAACATAAAGAAGAAGATATAAAAGAAGAGTCACAACTGACTGATGTTACGGTACATCCACTAGCCGACTACTCAAACCCACAAACGATGAAAGTTGGAGGCCTTCTCAAACAATAACCGATCACTGTTCCCAACGACATGGGTAGCACTAATAACTTCCTAAATAGTAAGGTTGCTGCTTGGATGGTGCTCCACATCGAAGGTTGTAGCAAGTTCGACATTAAGGTTGCCAACGGAAGAATCCTAAAGTGCGACCAAAGATGCTCGCGGGTGAAACTGTTACTGCAGGATCAAGAGATAATTGTATATTTCTTCCTCATCCCTCTTAATGATTATGAGGCCATGTTTAGCATCAAATGGTTGACGACATTAGGTGATGTTTCCTGGAACCTTGCGAAACTAATTATGAGATTTTACAATAAAGGGAAATAGGTGATATATTTGCACACAACAAATGGAGAAGGTTTTGCATAAAGCATGTAGCGGCTTTTTGGTATAACTTGAGCAGCAAACTAAGAGAGTGCCAATAGAATTTGAAGATTCAAACCTACTTCCTTTGCTTGCTGAATTTTCAGATATATTTGACAAATCACGCAACCTACCTCTTACCTGTCGGCATGATCATTGTATACCAATTCTTCTGGGCAAACCTCTTGCAAATACTCGACCATATCAGCATTCATATCTGCAAAAGGATGAAATAGAAAGGATTGTAAAATATATGCTCAAAATAGGGGTTATTCGGCCAAGTTGTAGCCCCTACTCTTCACCAGTGCTCTTCGTACGAAAGAAGGACGGAACATGACGAATGTGAGTTGATTAACGAGCTCTCAGTGGCATAACTATTAAGGACAAATACCCTATTCCAATAGTAGATGAATTGCTAGATGAAAGGGACCTTTGATCCGGTATCATCAAATACGAGTGTGCGAAGAAAACATATCGAAAACCACCCTTTGAACACACAATGACCACTATGAATTTTTGCTTTCTTCAATAGAAGATGAAATATCTTGGGCATATCATATCAGAGGAAGGTGTGACAGTGGACCCCTCCAAAATTGGAGCAATGCAAAACTGGCCGACCTCGAGGAACATAAAATTGCTACGTGGCTTTCTCGGTTTAATAGGCTACAATCACAAGTTCATGAAAAACTATGGAAAGATCAGTGCACCACTTACTTCCTTGCTGAAAATAGATGCTTTCCAATGGTTAGATAAAGCCACCACTGCCTTCGACGAACTTAAAGCCGCAGTGACGATAATGCTTGACTTCGGCAAGACTTTTGTTATTGAAGCCAATGCCTTCGGAGTCAAAATTGGTATTGTAATAATGCAAGATAGCTACCCCCTCGCTTATACTAATAAGGCATTATCTCTTTCCCATCTCAAAATGACTGTTTATGACAAGGAGATGCTTACGATTGTGCATGCGGTGGCCAAATGGAGATCGTACTTGATCGATCGATGCTTTCAAATCAAGACCAACCATAAAGGCCTAAAATATTTCTTGGAGTAGAAGATATCTTCCCTCGAGCAGCAAAAATAGGTAACAAAGCTTCTTGGATATGATTATGAAATAACTTACAAAAAGGAGAAAGAGAATGTTGTTGTAGATGCGCTTTCACGGCTACCCAAGCAAACTAAAATTTTGACCATTTCACTTTTGACCAGCAACTTCCCTGAGAGTATTAAGAGGGAATGGCAGGAGATCTCCAAACCTAGTCGAGTGCCATTATTGATTTATGAATAGTGACTCGACAACGACGACCCACTACTGAAGTGCTAATACAATGGGCAAACTTACCAGCAGAAGGTGCCACTTAGGAGAACTATGATGACTTGAAGATCAAATTCCCAGAATTCATGGATTATCAATCTCGAGGACAATATTGATTTGAAGAGGGCGGGTCTGTTAGGACTCTAGCTAGGAGAGTCCTAATTGAAAGGGGTATTCATGTAAAACCTACCTAAGCCGACCCCTATTAAAGAGGTGAAGAGGCCGACTAGGGTTTGGAGGTTATTTCTTAGAGAAGAATTAGGAGTTGTAAAGGAATAAGAGACTTGAGTAGAGTCCTATTAGGAGTCTTGAGTAGGAGTCCTATTAGGAGTTAGGGTTTAGAAGCCCTATAAATAGCCATATATTCATACTCTTTTGATAAGTAATAGATGAATATTTTCTGCAACCTTTGAGTAACAATTTGGAGGAAGGAACCCCTATAGAGTTCTAAGGAGATCGATCCCCTAAAGAGATCAACCACAAGCTTAGAATCTACAAGGGTTCTAACAAAAAGACATTCTTGGTGTCTCAAGTTTAAGGACCAAATATATCATTGACACTATCGAATCACATTTTGACAATAAGGTATCATCAACCATCTAACTTTTTGTGAGCGGATCAATCAGTGAACTCATTCTCCAATAAGCACCTACACTGTATCTCTAGCGTCCCCATACGAGCAGCTGTGAGACCAGCTATCTCTATCATATGGATGGGTATATAGTATACCAATCTGTCCGATTGTCTCGATATTCCTCTCGAATAACTTATGAACAAGATTATTTAGGGTATGTGTTTAAAGATGAATCAGTCTCATTATCGTGATTTCATTATGATCTAATTCTCATTGCGTAAATTTATGGACATCATAATATATATATATATATATATATATATATATATATATATCTGCAACAAGTAATATAAAGTGATAAAATACCAAAAAATATAATAAGCAAAAAAAAATTATGTCATGTTACACGTGCCATCACTCAGATGATTGGCTTGCAGGGCACCTATGACTAGTAATCTCCCACATGACCTAAGCCAATCACTTATGTGTCTAATCCCTATCAGACTCTTATGACTCTCAATGACAATATAAGATAATGGCTTTATCAATGGATCTGCGATTTTTCTTTGATGGAACTCTTTCTATTACAATATCTTCTCAAGCCACGATCTCTATGATTAGTGGAACCTCCTCAGAATATGCTTAGACTTCTGAATATATTCATGCAACAAGTAATATAAAGTGATAAAATACCAAAAAATATAATAAGCAAAAAAATTATGTCATGTTACACGTGCCATCACTCATATGATTGGCTTGCAGGGCACCTATGACTAGTAATCTCCCACATGACCTAAAGCCAATCACTTATGTGTCTAATCCCTATCAGACTCTTATGACTCTACTCTCAATGACAATATAAGATAATGGCTTTATCAATGGATCTGCGATATTTTTCTTTGATGGAACTCTTTCTATTACTATATCTTCTCAAGCCACGATCTCTATGATTAGGTGGAACCTCCTCAGAATATGCTTAGACTTCTGATGAGACCTGGGTTTCTTCGCTTGAGTAATTGCCCTACTATTGTTGTAATATAAGGGAATCAACTCCTCGTTGCCCAGCACAACTCCCAAATCTATGATAAACTTTTTTATCTAGACTACCTCCTTTGCTACCTCTACTATAGCAATATACTCCACCTCTGTAGTCGAGTCAACAATAGTATCTTGCTTAGAACTCTTCCAGCATAGTGCTCCTCCATTCAAAGTGAACACATACCCTGAATTTGACTTAATTTCATCGATAGCGGAATGGAAACTCGAGTTTGTGTAGCCCTTAGCCCTAAGGCTACTACCTCCATATATTAGTAAAAGATCTTTAGTCCTTTTTAAGTACTTAAAGATTTTTTGATAAGTAAAAAGTAAATTGATTTTGTGTAAAGTTTCTACATATAGCTTTGTCTATACCAGTTATAGACGAAGCTAGATAACTCGTAGAGCACTCATGCGGTAGTTATGACTACACATGCTATAGACTATAACTCTTAACTATGGCCAACAAATAAAATATAAAGTCCAAATATGCCAAGATTTCTTGTGGGTACAGCTTTTAACTTCATGCCCAAGGTTTTTAGCTAATAGCAAAATTGAATTTGATAAAAATATCTATTTCTCTTCGTGTAAAGTGCTCCGTTTTGATATCGTTCTCCATACAAGATCTTGAGTCTCTAATAATCTTTGACAAGAGCTGAGCATTGTTTGTGTGTTGACACTCAAAGATTCTACTACATCTTTCCTTCCACATCCACCAAATAGCGCATCTGAAAGTAACCTTTGCCAATTGTGTAAGAGGTCATTTTCTTGAAAAACATTACATGAGGTCACCTAATTCTTGATGCAAGTTTGGTTGCGGCATTCTATTGAGTTCGAATCGCTGGAGAATCTCCTTCCATATCCATTTAGTATAGTCACAAGCAAAATAGAGATGATCAATAGTTTCTTCTTGTTGCATGCAAAGGGAGCATCAGTTAACATGATGGATACCTCTTCATTTCATATTGTCTATTGTAGGTAGTTTATTCAGAAGGGGCCTGCCGTGTACATAAGGAATGTCTCTGTGATCCCGGTTGATCCCATGTCCAATTGCTTGGGAGCCACTTGTTATTTTTTTGCCTAATTTGATTCCATGCGGATGTGGCACTAAATTTGCCATTGTCATGAAGCCAAATAAGTACATCTGAAGAGTTGTTCCTGATTGGAATAGCTGTGATAGTCGGCCAAAGTGATAACATTTCAGGAGAAATAGGAGTAGGGAGATACCAGGTACCATTAGCAATGAATTCAGAAACCTTCCAATCTTTGGGAGCCCCAAGGTCTTTTTGTATTCTGTCACCATATAATTGAAATATACTTTTTCCATTTACCCAAGGATCGTACCACATATTAGTATTAGTTCCAGTAGAGATTGCGTACGAAATGTGTTTGATTAGCCAATTCCTTGCCTTTAAAATTCCTTTCCAAGTTGCAGAGTGGTATGCTCTTGTTGAAATTTTCCAAATCGATTTTTTTGAAAGATACCTAGCAGAAACCCATTGTGACCATAAGGAACATTTGTTTTGCAAAAGGTCCCACATTTGCTTTACCAAACATGCTTTATTCCAATCTCTAGTATTTCTCAGGTTCAGCCCCCCTTCATCTTTCGGTTTGCAGATGCTATCCCAATTTACCATATGCATTGTCTTATCATTTGTGCCATTCCAGAAGAAGTTTATTAATAACCGTTCAATATCTTGGAGAAGTCCAACAGGCAGAAGAAATGCATTAGACCAATATATAGAGTAAGAGTACAACACTGAACCGATGAGTTCAAGTCGTCCTGCTTTTGAAAGAGTACTTAAAGATTCACTTTATTACTTTCTAGTACTCCAAGCTTGGATTCGCTTGATACCTACTCCTGACACTCAAAGCATGCGTTATATCAGACATAGTATTGCGCCTTTTCTTTAGGAGTCTTTGGGGACATACTCCTAGAAAGCAATATCCCATGTCTCATCGGTATAAGACCTCTCTTGAAATTTTTCATACCAAACCTTTTGACAATGATGTCTATGTACTTGGATTGGGATAAGCCAAGCATCCTCTTAGATCTATCTCTATAGATCCGAATCCCCAAGATGTAAAATGGTTCCCCAAAGTCCTTTAAGAAGAAGTGTCTAGAAAACCAAGCCTTTACTATAGAGAGTATTCTTACATCAATCCCAATGATCAAGATATCAACCACATATAACACCAAGAAAGTGATAACACTCCCACTTACCTTCCTGTATATACAAGACTCGTCTTTATTCTTAACGAAGTCATAAGATTTGATCATCTCATCAAATCTTATGTTTTAACTTCGAAAAGCTTATTTTAGTCCATAAATGGACCTAAGCAATCTACAAATATTAACTGGGCTATCCTTAAACACGAATCCCTCAAACAGTATCATATACACCTCCTCCTCGAGGTTGCTATTGAGAAATACGTTTTTCACATCTATTTGCTAGATCTTATAATCATAGTATGTCGTAATAGCTAACAAAATTCAGATAGATTTCAGCATGGCTATGGGTGAGAAGGTTTCGTCATAGTCAATACTTTACCTTTAATGATACCCCTTAGCCACTAGCCTTGCTTTATAGATCTCTATCATTTTATCTACTCTGATATTCTTCTTGAAGATCCACTTGCAACCAATGGGTATAATACCCTTAGATGCATAAACTAGGTTCCAAACCTTATTGGAGTACATAGAATCCATCTTAGAATTCATGGCTTCTTGCCACTTCCCAAAGTCTATAATTGTAATAGCCTCCTCGTAGGTCTAAGAATCAATATCCTTTCTTCTAATATATCTCACATATCTATTAAAAGAATGGGATACTCTATCGGACCTACGTAAAGTTGAAACTTGTGTGCTAGGTACCTAAACAAACTTAGGTTGTGGAGTGATGCTTGAGTTAAGTTCTCCAACCTTGCTCAACTCTATTATGCTCCTACTATCTCTGCTAAGAATGTGTTCTTTTTCAAGGAACACAGCTCTCTTGGCTACAAAGACCTTTTGATCCTCGAGGTGATAGAAATAATACCCACAAGTTTCCTTGGGGTATCCCATGAACTTGCACTGCTCCGTCTTGGATTCCAACTTATCGGGGTTATATCTTTTAACATGGGCAGGGCAGCCCCAAATCTTAACAATCTAGAATTGGGCTTCTTCCCTTTACATATCTCATATGGTGTAGACACTACCGACTTAGTTAGAACTCTATTCAGAAAGTAAGCTATAGTCTCTAGGGTATATCCACTGAGTAAGATGGGTAGGTCGGTGAAATTCATCATGGACCACATCATATCTAATAATGTATTATTTCTCCATTCAGATATACCTTTGGGCTGAGGTGCATAAGGAGGTGTCCATTGGGATAGAATCTTATGGTCCTTGAAAAACTAGGTGAACTCTATACGTAAGTTCTCACCTTGATTTGATCGAAGAGTCTTAATACTCTTTTCAGTCTAGTTCTCTACTTTATTCTTATACTCTCTGAATTTCTTGAAGGCCTTAGACTTATACATGTTAGGATCAATCTGGCACTAAAGGGTGGGGGGGGGTAAATTAGTGTAGCGATAAAAATTACGTAGATTTAGAAAATTTTATTCAATAAAATCATTTCGACAAAGCCCGTATCGAAAAGTAATGAAAGTAATGATGAGTAAATGTAAAGTGTAGAGTGCAGCTAGGTAACAAAAGAAAGTAGTAAGGAAAGAACACACCAGATTTATAGTGGTTTAGTCATTGTGACCTACATCTACTTCTGATTCCTCCTCTATCGAGGTCATTGGTGTCCACTAATGGTCTTTCTTCAATAGGCGAAGACCAACCACCTTTTTACAAAGTTTTTTTCTTTTCACAGGTTTAAGAGACAACTCTTACAAGCCTCACACCTCTTCTCTAATGATTACAAAGCTAAAAAAAGAGGAGAAGGACCCTTAGCACTTTTACAATACTTTTACATCCCAATGCTTAAAGATTTTTTTATACTTTTCTGCTTTTTTTGTTACCCTTTCATACATAAAGGAGTCAGGTATTTATAAGCTCCAAAGGTTTCTGAATTTGGGCTAAAAAGTGTCTCATCCTGGATTTTTAGGGTACTAGTGGTGCTAAGCAGTACCACCACCTAACACTCTAACACTAGTGGTACCACCACCTAGTCTGGCGGTGCTATCACTTGATAGAGCCTCGGAGACTGGGCTCTAGTGGTACCACCACTTGACAGCATTAATTGCCGGTGGTACCACCACCCAGTTTGGGCGATACCACCACCCAGACCACTTGAGAGGTTGAGCCTCAAGCGGTTCCACCACCCACCCTAGGTAGTGCCATCGCCTAGCAAGGCTCTAAGTGGCCGAGCCAGCCTTCCATCTAGCCCAACTCAACCCTATTTTGGGCCCAATTGGCCCCTAATTGAGTTAGTGGGATTATCTCTCAATTCTAACTCAATCTAAGTTCTAACTACGATAATTAAGATATTAACTAAGCAATCTTTGTCCAGTATGTCAATCAAAAGTCTCGATGAACTTCCGATAAACTTTCAGCATACTTTTGGTGAACTCCCGATGAATTCTTGGGGCGAACTCCTAACAAACTCTCGATGACCTCCAGATGAACTCTAGGAGATCTTTTGGTGAACTCTCGATGACTTCTCGACAAGCTCCCGATGAACTCTCGATGAACTCTCGGTGAGCTCCCGATGAACTCTCGATGAACTCTCGATGAGCTCCCGATGAACTCTCGACGAGGTTCCGGCATATCGTTTGAATCTTCGTCATATCGTTTGATCTTTAACTCTAGCCCATCATTTGCTTTATGCCTTATTCATTATTGTAGTAAATCCTACAACACTTATCTCAACATATGGATTAGATTAATAATTTATCAATTGATTTTATCATCAAAATTCAAGATTCAATAATCTCCCCCTTTTTTATGATGACAATCAATTGATGACGAAGTTATCCTTAACTCCCCCCTATCTATATGCTATATTGAGATAAGCAAACTTGAATTCAAAAGGAATCATAACCTTTGAATTCAAGTAAAACAATTTCGATCACAAGGATCAAATGCAATATATCAAATCAAAATTTCATATGTTTGTGCATCATTATAGTTTCCAATTAAAACATGCACAATTTTAAAATCTTACATTTCATCATCACTTCATGCATGATACCAAAAATAAATCAATCATCACTATGGGCATATCATATATGATATTAAAGCATTCATGATACATCATTTTGGGCATAACATTCAAGATGCTAAGACATTAAAATTTTTAAGCATTTATCACTTCATGCATTAAATCAGCATTTTGATCATGATACCAAACATTCATTATTTCTCCCATGCATGATACTAAAGTATTCAGGATACATCATTTTGAGCATAACATGCATGATGCTAAGACATTAAATTTTTAAGCATTTATCACTTCATACATTAAATTAATATTTTAATCATGATACCAAATATTCATCATTTCTCCTCCTTTGTCATCAACAAAAAGGAGAATGATTCAACAATGCAAGTGTTTTAAACTATTCAAGTAAATTTTACACCAATTTATCCAAGCTAGCAAAAATGAGAAGTTAAGCAAAAACTTTACATGATAATTGCTTTTGCTTTTTGAAATGGGTAAGCTAGCATTTTTGCTTTAGATGTACAAAAGCTTTTTAGTTCTTCTTGAGATATACAAGTTTCTTTCTTCCTTTTTCATAAAAATAAAAAGAACAGGAAGAAGAGTAAGGGAGGAATTCATTCTCCATGAAAAAAATCAAGAACCAAATTCATGAAAGTTAAGTTTCATTGAATCAAGCTTTTACTATTGCAAAGAGAGAGGATTCATCATAAAGGATCAAGATGTCCATGCCAAAAAATCAAATCCCTATTCTTACAAATGATCATCACATACTAAGAGTCTATGAATAAAAATTCTTCTTTCGTGAGTAGAGTGAGGAAGAATTCATAGGAATGGATTATCAGATGAAGGATCAAAAATTCATGAATTAAGGCTCTTCTTTTGCAAATTGAAAGTGGAAGGATTCATATGAGATGATCTCAATTTAAAAAGAAAATTTAAGTTATAAAAAATCGAGAAATCCAAAAAATATACAAGAGGAACTCATGCATTCAGAAGATTTACCATGCCTAATTCTCTTCTAATAAAATCAAATTGTTCCTCATTCAATGGTTTTGTAAAAATATCTACTAATTGATGCTTTATATCAATAAATTCTAAAGATATGTTATGATTATTAACATGATCTCTAATAAAATGATGCCTAATATCAATATCTTTAGTTCTAGAGTGTTGAATGAAATTTTTTGTTAAACATTTTGCACTAATGTTATCACATTTTATAGGTATATTTTTTAAGTAAATTTTATAATCTTCTAAAGTATTTTTCATCTAGATAACTTATGCACAACATGCACCTACTGCTATATACTCAGCTTTGGTTGTAGATAATGCAACCAAGTTTTATTTCTTGGGACCAAGAGATAAATGTGTGACCTAATAATTGATATGTTCCGGATGTGCTTTTTTTATCTATTTGACAATCAGCAAAATCAATATCAGCATAAGCAAGTAACTCAAAGTATTTAAAATTTGGATACTATAGTCCTAGATTAGGAGTTCCTTTTAGATATCTAAAAATCATTTTAACATCTTTTAAGTGAGATTGCTTTGGATTATATTGAAATCTAGTACATAGTCCAATACTAAACATGATATCGGGTCTAGTGTTAGGACTCTAGCTAGGAGAGTCCTAATTGATTGGGGCATTCATATAAAACCTAGCTAAGCCGACCCTTATTAAAGAGGTGAAGAGGCCGGCTAGGGTTTGGAGGTTATTTCTTAAAGAAGAATTAGGAGTTGTAAAGGAATAGGAGTATTGAGTAGGAGTCCTATTAGGAGTCTTGAGTAGAAGTCTTAATTGAGTAGGAGTCTTGAGTAAGAGTCCTATTAGGAGTTAGGGTTTAGAAACCCTATAAATAGTCATGTATTCTTACTCTTTTGAGGGCAATAGATGAATCTTTTCTGCAGCCTTTGAGCAGCAACTTGGAGGAAGGAACCCCTATAGAGTTCCAGGAGGTCGATCCCCTAAAGAGATCAACCCCAAGCTTAGAATCTGCAAGGGTTCTAACACTTGGTATCAGAGCAGCGTTCTTGGCGTCTTGCTGCCCTTTCCACAGATGTCCATCTTCCCTCCACAGCCGCCCAAAGCAATTCCCACAATTGCTTAAAAGATCGTCACTAAATTCCGCCATCATCTCCACCACCGCAGATCATCCTTTGATCTCCCCGTGAATTGCAACAGGTTCTGGTTTCCTACCTTACTGCTGTTGTAATTTAGTTATCCTTATTCAAAAATCCAAAAAAAAAATTTGTTCCTATATTGCTGCATAAACTTTTCGCCGCAAAGTTTTCATCTTTACGACGAAAGATACATTGCAGAATTCTAACCGCATAACACAGTCTGTTGATCTTGCTACTGTATTTTTTTCTATCCAAATCTCTACGAAATTTTTATAACAGATTTGACACTTACTAACAGTAGATTTCCTTTTGGTTTTATCAAAAAATTCTCAATATAAACCATTGATCTTTTACATCTAATCTGCTGTACTTGAAAATCTGCACTGTAAAATTTCAGTCGCACAACACAGTTTGTTTGATCTTGCTACTGCATTTTTTCTATTTAAATCTCTACGAAATTTTTATGACATATTTGACACTTCCTAAAGGCAGATTTCTCCTTGGTTTTGTCAAAAAATTCCTAATATAAACTATTGATCTTTTACGTCTAATCTGCTATACTTAAAAATCTGCACTATAAAATTTCAGCCGCATAGCATAGCTTGTTTGATCTTGCTACTGCATTTTTTCTATCCAAATCTCTACGAAATTTTTATGATAGATTTGATACTTCCTAATAGAGGATTTTCTTTTGGTTTTATCAAAAAATTCTCAATATAAACCATTGATCTTTTACATCTAATCTGCTGTACTTGAAAATCTGCACTGTAAAATTTCAGTCGCACAACACAGTTTGTTTGATCTTGCTACTGCATTTTTTCTATTTAAATCTCTACGAAATTTTTATGACATATTTGACACTTCCTAAAGGCAGATTTCTCCTTGGTTTTGTCAAAAAATTGTTTGATCTTGCTACTGCATTTTTTCTATCCAAATGTCTATGAAATTTTTATGATAGATTTGATACTTCCTAATAGAGGATTTTCTTTTGGTTTTATCAAAAAATTCTCAATATAAACCACTAGTCTTTACGTCAATCTGCTATACTTGAAAATCTGTGCTACAGAAAATTTCAGCCGCATATTGTTGCCTTAACCGATCTATGTGGAATCTTTTTGAACGAAAGTTCTTCTACACTTTCTAGATCATCTTGGCTTCCATCTAGATTGATCTATTAGGAATTCATCTCTAAAAACAATTTTGTGTTGCTGCAAATTTTCATCACAAACCGCTGAAATTTTTCGACGAGAATTCTGCTATCGCAACTTACAGCAATTTCCTTACTGTTATACTGCCGAAATTTTCTTGACTAAATTGGACATCCTTGCTGCCATATAAACTGAGATTTTTCTGTCAATTCCCACCTCAAATCTCTCAAGTTTTTGATGGAAATTTCATCAAGAATCCGCTATTTCTTCGACGACAATTCTGCTCTTACAAGATAACACAATTCTACAGCAAACTTCCACTGATTTCTATCGAACCTTTGCTGCCATCTAACATAGATCTAAAACCTTCATCGGTAGCCCTAAAACTCCACCAAAGCACACCCTCAAACTGCATCCAAAACTGCCACAGAACAAGCCTAAACCGCAGCCTACATCCACCAATCCACCAACCCTTTCGACCATCACTTCTCTCAACCCATACTTGCCTTTAACCCGACAACAAAAGAGAGATCTAAACATCACAGATTTGGAGGCATATTCTATGGCATCTAGGGAGGCAATCAATGCTAAATTCGAAGCCTTGGAGGCGCGAATGGAGGATAAGATTCGGACTCTCTTTACCGAACTCAGTTTGGGCCGACCACTAAGCTCGAAGAAATCACATCAAGGAGAGAGCTCTAACCAATCGCACAAAGCCCGAAGAGATGACTTCCAAGAGAGGAGAGGTTCAATGACTGATCTCAACTATCCACGAATGAGGGTGGACTTCCCTAGATGGGAAGAAGGAGACCCGATTGGTTGGATCTCGCGTGCAGAGCGATATTTTCGGTACCACAAAACCGTGGATGCATCTATGGTGGAAATTGCAGCTATACATCTTGAAGGGGATGCCATACAATGGTTTCACTGGTTTAAATATGCTCATGGAGTTCTCTCATGGCGACAATTTAAAGAAGGACTATTGATCCGCTTCGGACCAACCGATTACGAGAACATTGACGTTCTAGCAAAGATCCGACAAACCTCTACCGTTCGGGAGTACCAAACCAGGTTTGAAATGTTATCTAATCAAACTCGTGATTGGTCTCAAAAACAACTATTGGGGACCTTCATTGAGGGCTTGAAGCCGGAGATCCGGGGAGAAGTTAAAGCACGACAACCGTACACGCTTATGGCAGCCATCTCTTTCGCACGACATCAAGAGGAGCGATTGAACCATGAAGCCCGAAGAACTAGGATCGCTTCTCAACCTACAATGCAGAAGCCCTCACCCCCCCCTACTATCAATCAAGTTCTTGCACCAAAAATGATGACAAGAGAAGAGCTTCGGGAGCGATTTACAAAGGAGTTATGTTGGCATTGCGACAAGCCGTGGAGCCGCGAGCATCGCTGTAGAAAAGGGAGGCTTCTTATGATTGAACCAGTAGAAGAAGAGGTCATTGAACATCCAGAAGAGAGCTTTGAACATAATGAAGAAGATGTAGAAGAAGAGCCACAACCAACCGACGTTACGGTACACGCATTAGCCGGCTACTCCCACCCTCAAATGATGAAAGTTGGAGGCCTTCTCAAACAACAACCGATCACTGTTCTCATCGACACGGGCAGTACTAATAACTTCCTAAACAGTAAGGTTGCTACTCAGATGGCACTACATATAGAAGGTTGCAGCAAGTTCAATGTAAAGGTTGCTGACGGCAGAATCCTAAAGTGCGACCAAAGATGCCCGCAGGTGAAACTATTGCTGCAAGACCAAGAAATTATGACCAATTTCTTCCTCCTCCCTCTTGATGATCATGAGGCCATGCTTAGAATTGAATGGTTGATGACATTAGGTGATGTTTCCTGGAATTTTATGAAACTAATTTTGAGATTTTACAGCAAAGAGAAACAGGTGATTCTACACGGGAAACGTGGGGGCGACGTAATGATGATTTGCACACAACAAATGGAGAAGGTTTTGCATAAAGCATGCAGTGGCTTTTTGATACAACTTGAGCAGCAAACTAAGGGAGAGCCAATAGAATTTGAAGATCCAAACCTACTTCCTTTGCTTGCTAAATTTTCAGATATATTTGACGAACCGCGCAACCTACCTCTTGCCCATCGACATGATCATTGTATACCGATTCTTCTGGGAAAATCTCCTGCAAATATTTGGCTATATCAACATTCATATCTGCAGAAGGATGAAATAGAAAGGATTATAAAAGAGATGCTCAAAACAGGAGTTATTCGACCAAGTTGCAGCCCCTACTCTTCACCAATGCTCTTCGTACGAAAGAAGGACGAAACATGACGAATGTGCGTTGATTACCGAACCCTCAACGGAATAACCGTCAAGGATAAATATCCTATTCCAATAGCAGATGAATTGCTAAATGAAAGGGAGCACAAATCTTCACAAAGCTGGACCTTCGATCCGGGTATCATTAAATATGAGGGTGCAAAGAAGATATACCGAAAACTACCTTTTGAACACACAACGGCCACTACAAATTTTTGCTTTCTTCACCAGAAGGTGGAATATCTTGGGCATATCATATCAGAGGAACGTGTGATAGTGGACCCCTCTAAAATTGGAGCAATGCAAAACTGGCTCACCTCGAGGAACATAAAATCGCTACGTGGCTTTCTTAGTTTAATAGACTACAACCGCAAGTTCATGAAAAACTATGGAAAGATCAATGCACCACTTATTCCCTTACTGAAAAAAGATATCTTCCAATGGATGGACAAAGCCTCCGCTGCCTTCGACAAACTTATGGCAGCCATGACGACGACGCCGGTGCTAGCACTACCAAATTTTAACCGACCCTTCATTATTGAGGTCGATGCATCTGGAATCGGAATTGGAGCTATTCTCATGCAAGATTGTCGACTACTCACATACACTAGCAAGGCATTATCTCCCTTCCATCAAAATATATCAACATATGACAAGGAGATGCTTGCCATTGTGCGCGCAGCAACGAGGTGGAGACCCTACTTGATCGGTCGACGATTTCAAATTAAAACTGACCATAAAAGCCTCAAGTACTTTTTGGAGCAAAAGATATCATCCCCTGAGCAACAAAAATGGGTAACAAAACTTCTTGGATTTGATTATGAAATAACTTACAAAAAGGGGAAAGAGAATGTTGTTGCAGATGCGCTTTCACAACTACCTGAGCAAGCTAAATTTTTGATCGTTTCACTTTCGACTAGCAACTTCCTTGAGGATATTAAGATGGAATGGCAAGAAGATCCAGAGACTAGTAAGATTATAAAAAAATTGGAGGAAGCACTAAACTCCGTGGCTCATTATAATTGGGACTCAAAAGAATTACGCTATAAGGGACGCATTGTGCTTGTGCCAAATTCTACTTGCATCTTCACAAGCAGATTTTGGACAGAGTTATTCTATATGCAGGGCACTAAATTAAAAACGAGTACGACGTATCACCCACAAACCGATGGCCAGACGGAAGTGATAAACAGGTGCTTGGAGACAGCCCAAAGCCACCCACCGAATATGACTACCCAAAGAGAACTTCAGACCCAGTTGAGTGTCATTATTAATCGACGGATCGTGACTCGACGACGACGACCCATTACTGAAGTGCTAATACAATGGGTGAACTTACTAGTAGAATGTGTCACTTGGGAGAACTATGATGACTTGAAGATCAAATTCACAGAATTCATGGATTGTTAGCCTTGAGGACAAGGCTGATTTGAAGAGGGCGGGTCTATTAGGACTCTAGCTAGGAGAGTCCTAATTGATTGGGGCATTCATGTAAAATCTACCTAAGCCGACCCTTATTAAAGAGGTGAAGAGGCCAGCTAGGGTTTGGAGGTTATTTCTTAAAGAAGAATTAGGAGTTGTAAAGGAATAGGAGTCTTGAGTAGGAGTCCTATTAGGAGTCTTGAGTAGAAGTCTTAATTGAGTAGGAGTCTTGAGTAAGAGTCCTATTAGGAGTTAGGGTTTAGAAACCCTATAAATAGTCATGTATTCTTACTCTTTTGAGGGCAATAGATGAATCTTTTCTGCAGCCTTTGAGCAGCAACTTGGAGGAAGGAACCCCTATAGAGTTCCAGGAGGTCGATCCCCTAAAGAGATCAACCCCAAGCTTAGAATCTGCAAGAGTTCTAACATCTAGTTACTGTGAGGTATAATAAACTATCTATCATACCCCTATAAGTTTTTTGATCAAGACATTCTCCATTAGTGTCCATATCTAGTTTTGTAGAAGTGCTCATTGGTGTATTAATAGCCTTAGCATTATCCATATTAAATCATTTTAATAGATCTAAAGCATATTTTGTTTGACTAATAAAAAAATCATCACTAAGTTGTTTAATTTGTAAACCTAAGAAAAAAGTTAATTGCCCTATCAAACTTATTTTGAATTCATAGCTCATACTATTGGCAAAAGATTCTTAATAATGAGAAAATCATTTTCGAAATGTTTGATAAACAATGTAGTATCAACCTTGTCTTTCATTAAATTATTTTGAATAAGAAAAGAACTAAACCTCTCATACCAAGACCTAGGGGCTTGTTTTAATCCATAGAGAGTCTTAGTCAACTTAAACACATGATTCAGAAAGTTAGCATTCTCAAATCTGGGAGGTTGTCCAACATAAACTTCTTTAGAAATAAAATCATTAAGAAAAATATTTTTAATATCTATTTGAAACAACTTAAAATTATTACAACTAGCATAGGCAAGGAGAATCCTTATTGCTTCAAGTCTAGCCACAAAAGCGAAAGTTTCTTCATAATTGATATATTCTTCTTAGTTAAAACCTTTGGCCACTAATCTAGCCTTATTTCTAACCATGAAACTAAGTTTATCTTGCTTGTTTATGAAGACCCATTTAGTACCAATTACAAAATGGTCACTAGGTCTAGGAACAAACTTCCACACCTCATTTCTCTAAAATTGATTTAATTCCTCATACATTTAAATACTTCCAATCCTTAGGTAAGGATTCTTTGGAAGAAGATGCATCTAAGTTGCTAGTGGTAAGAGAGGCTTCATTCAAATTTAAACCATCAAAATCAAAATAATCATCAAAATCATTTTTCTTAGATTCGGAAACCTCATTAAAAATAACATGAATAGATTCTTCTATAACTAAAGTTCTTTTATTAAACACACAAAATACTTTAAAAGTAGAAGAATAACCAAGAAAAATGCCTTCATCAGATTTTGCATCAAATTTTCCTAAGGCATCTTTTTCGTTTAAAATAAAACATTTACAATCAAAAACTTTAAAATATAAAACATTAGGTTTTTTATTATTCCACAACTCATAAGGAGTTTTGGAAAGTAATGGTCTTACTATAATCCTATTCATGACATAGCATGGCATGTTAACAACTTCGGCCCAAAAATATTTAGGTAAGCTATATTCGTTTAATATAGTTTTTACCATTTCTTGTAAACTTCTAATTTTTTCTTTCAACTACTCCATTTTATTGTGGGTTTCTTGGAGCAAAGAAATTCTGGTTATACCCATTTGATTCATAGAAGTTTTGGAAATCACGGTTTTGAAACTCACCACCATGATCACTATGTATAGATGAAATCATAAAGCCTTTTTTTATTTTGAATAAGTTTATAAAATTTTAAAAAATACTTGAAACAATCATTTTTGTGTGCTAAGAAGTATGTTCAAATGTATCTACTATAATCATCAATAATTACAAAGGCGTATTTACTACCTCTTAGGCTTATTGTATCAACTGGTCCAAATAAATCTATATGGATCAATTGCAATGGTCTAGAGATGCTTATTTGATTCTTTTACTTGAAACTACCTTTTAATTGCTTTCCTAGTTGATATGCATCACACACTTTGTCTTTGACAAACTTGATACTAGGGATTCCTTTTTCAAGTTCTCTAGATAAAATTTCAGAGATTAGTTTCATGCTAGCATGACCTAACCTCCTATGCCAAAGTCATGCATCATCGCTTAAAGCCGAAAAGCACATTTTATAACAAAGATCATCAATGTCAATAGTATACATGTTATTATGTTTTAAGGCAATCATAGATGTATTTTTGTTTAGTCTTTCAACAATGCAAGCATTAGATTCAAATCTTATAATATATCCTCTATCACACAATTGACTAATACTAAGAAGATTATGCTTTAAACCATCTACTAATAATACATCTTCAATCAATAGGTTTGATTTGTTACCTACGGTTCCTTTGTAATGATTTTACCTCTATTGTTGTCTCCGAAGGTGACAAACCCTTCGTCTTGGCTAGTGAGCTTAGAGAATTGAGTTGGATTTCCAGTCATATGCCTTGAGCATCCACCATAAAGGTATTATCTTTTGCTTCTAGCTTGTGATTGTAGACATATCTACAAGAAAGGGGAATTTCTTTTAGCTATCCATTTAACCTTGGGTTCCTCATAAATAAATCTACCTAACTTATCATTTTACATTAAGTCATTTAAGGTTCCTTTAGGGACCCAAATTAACTTATATTGACTATATATCTTATATGGACATTTAGGAGCATAATGTCCAAATTTGTAACAAAAGTTACATTTGTTTCAGGGTGGAACATGCAAAGTTGGGACTTTGATAAAGATGGTTGGTTTTTGGTGAGTGTTACTCAAAGCCAATTCCATCTCTTCTATGAACATGATTCCTTTTTGCTATGATCATGTTTAAGGATTTGCTTACTATTTCAAATTTTTCTAAGGTTTCATGTAGTAGCAAATTGTTCTTTTTAAGCATCTCTAATTCTTCACATTTTGTACAAGAAGGTAATATTTTATTATTATGCTTAATATTTAAACTATTGAATTCACTAACAAGAGAGGCATGCTCCTTTTTTAATAATTTATACTTTTTATTAATTATTTTACATTCATCAAATAAATCATGAAAAGCATTCAACAATTCATCAAAGGATAAATAATCGTCGATTGAGTTACATAGCTCGTCGCCAAGCACCATTAAAGCATAGTTAGCAACTTCTTTGTTGGTTGGCTCCTCGTTTTCGGATGCGCTTGAATCATCCCAAGTAGCTTTTAGCGCTTTTTTCTTCTTCCATTGCTTCTTCTTCATTTCGGGACATTCACTTTTGAAGTGCCCCGGCTTCTTATATTCATAGCATATCATTTGGTCGTTTTTAGGTTTATTTTTATATTTAATATCATGTTTAGTTTTGTTCCTTTCAATGAATTTTTTAAATTTTCTTGTTAGAAGTGTCAAGTCATCATCATCATCATCATCATCATCATCATCATCATCATCATCACTTGAGTTTTCTCTTAAGTGGTCTTCTTGACTTTTAAGTGCTATATCCTTCCTGTTCTTTGGAAGGTTATTCTCAAGTTTTTCATGTGCATTGCATGTCATTTCGTAGATTATCAAAGATCTGATAAGTTCTTCGAGTGGAAAATTTTTCAAGTCCTTGACTTCTTAAATTGTGGTTACTTTAGGATCCTAACTTTTTTGAAGAGATCTTAATATCTTGTTGATAAGTTTAAAGTTAGAAAATTTTTTATTAAGTGCTTTTAGATTATTGACGACATTTGTAAACTAGGTGTACATGCCTCCAATGATCTCGCTTGGTTTTATGCGAAACAATTCATAACTATGAATTAAAAGATTGATTTTTGACTCCTTATCTCTACTCGTGCCTTTGTGTGTGATTTCAAATGTATGCCAAATGTCATAAGTCTTTTCGCAAATAGAAACTTGATTGAATTCATTTTTCTCCAAAGCACAAAATAAATCATTCATAGCTTTGGTGTTCAAAGAGAAAATCTTTTTCTCCAAATCATTCCAATCATTCATTGGAAGAAAAGACTTTTAAAATCTATTTTCAACGATATTCCATAACTCGAAATCCATAAAAATCAGAAAAATCCTCATTCTAGTTTTCCAATAAGTGTAGTCCATTCTATTGAACATGGGAGGACATGTGATAGAATGTCCCTCATAATTATCGACAAAAGTCATCTCTCTTGGGTTTTAAACCAAATTGAGAGTAACCTCACTCTGATACCAATTGTTAGAATCAATCCGATACTAAGAGGGGATGAATTAGTGCAATGATAAAAATTATGGTTATTTAGAAAATTTTGTTCGATAAAATTGTTTCCACAAAGCCCGTATCAGAAAGTAATGAAAGTAATGACTTAGACTAAATGAAAAGTGTAGAGTGTAGCTAAGTAATGAAAGAAAGCAATAAGGAAAGAACACACCAGATTTATAGTGGTTTGGTCGTTATGACTTATGTCCACTTATGATTCCTCCTTCGTCGAGGTCACTGACATCTACTAATGGTCTTCCTTCAATAGGCGAAGACCAACCACCTTCTTATAAAGCTTTCTTCTTTTCACGGGTTTAGGAAACAACCCTTACAAGCCTCATACCTCTTCTCTAATGATTACAAAGATGAAAAAAGAGGAAGACCCTTACCACTTTTACAATACTTTTACAACCCAATACTTAAAGATTTTTTCACACTTTTTTTTTTTATTTTTGTTGCCTTTTCATGCAAAAAGGAGTAGGGTATTTATAAGACCAAAAGTTTCTGAATTGGAGCCAAAAATTATCTCATCTTGGATTTCCAAGGTACTAGCGGCACCATCGCCTAACACTCTAACACTAAGTGGTACCATCACCCAATCTGGTGGTACTACTACTTGACAAAGCCTCGAAGACTAGGCTCTAGCGGTACCACAGCCTAACAAGGTGGTATCACTGCCTGATAGCATTAACTGTTGGTGGTACTACCACCCAGACCACTTGGGAAGCTGAGCCTTAAGCAGTTCCATCGCTTATCCTAGGCGGTGCCACCACCTAGCACGGCTCCAAGTGGCTAAGTGAGCCTTCCATCTGGCCCAACTCAGCCCTACTTTGGGTCCAATTGGCCTCTAACTTAATTAGTGGGATTATCTCCCAATCATAACTCAAACTAAGTTCTAACTATGATAATTAAGGTATTAACTAAGCAATCTTTGTCCGGTATGTCAATCATTCTTCTAGTGAAGTCTCGATGAACTTTCGGTTAACTTTCGACATGCTTTTGGTGAACTCCTAATGAATTCTTGGCAAACTCCTAACAAACTCTCGACAAGCTCCCAATGAACTCTTGGTAAGCTTTTGGTGAACTCCCGACAACTTCTCGGTGAGCTCCTAATGAACTCTCGACGAACTCATGGCGAGCTCCTGATGAAGTCTCGGCGAGCTTCTAACACATCATGTGAATCTTCATCATATCATTTGATCTTTGACTCCGGCCCAACGTTTGCTTTGTGCCTTATTCATTATCGTAGTCAATCCTGCAGCACTTATCTCAACATATGGATTTGATCAATAATTTATAATTGATTTCATCATCAATTTGAGATTCAATAGTACATCATCAAGTACACATGTCCATACGTTAAGAAATCGTTAGTAAAAATAATGAAGTAGGAGTAATCACCTATGGCATGAGTTGATATGAGACCACATACATCACTATGTATGAGTTCCAACAACTTAGTGGCTCTCTCTCCAATTCCACTAAATAAAGAGTTTGTCAGTTTTCCATAAAGGCAAAGCTCACAAGTTGTATATGATTCATAGTCGAATGGATCTAGATATACATCCTATCCTTCCCTCATAAATATGACCTAGCCTATAATGCCATAGGTATGCATTGTTCACCTCATCTCATTTTCTCTAGACACACTTATATTCATGATATGTGGAGCAGTGTATAGCATAAACAAACCATTATGCAATGTTCCTCTCGTAATGATCTTATTATTTAATAATATTTAATAACCATTGTTCTCAAAAATTAATTTATATCTACTAATTGTCGGACAAAAAATAGAAATAATATTTTTGATAATAGAAGAAACAAAATAGCATGCATCCAATGTAATAATAGCTCCATCAAGCAGACATAGAGTGACCTTGCCAACGGCTATTGCAGTAACTTTTGCTCTATTGCCCATGTTGAGATCCATCTTACCTCTCACCAATCTCTTATGTCTTATTAGAACTTGCAATGAATTATAAATATGATAAGCACTACCGGTATCTAATACCCATATGTTATCATATGAATATGATAAATGGAGATTGATCATGAATGTACCTGAAGCTTCTCTAAGCTTTTATTTCGCCCTCTTAGTAAGGTACTCTTTGTAATTCTTTTTACAATGCCCATCTTTACTGTAGTGGAAGCACTAGCCTTTATTCTTTATTGGGTTCTTCTTAGCAACATTTGTTTTACCTAGTCTACCCTTGCCTTTTCCCTTCTTAAGGGACTTTTCTGCCTTCCTTTTCTTTATAGTCTCACTAGTATAGAGAATTGGCTTCTCTTTCTTGATAGTGTTCTCTATCTCCCTCAACATATTAAGGAGCTTAGAGAGAGTCACCACAAGCTTATCTATATTAAAATTCATTATGAACTAAGAAAAGGAATCTGGTAGGGACTAAAGCATAACATCCACACATAAGTTATCCTCTAGGACCATTCCTAAACCCGTGGGTTTCTCTATCTACTCAATCATCCTTAGGACATGGCTGAGTCTGTATCCCTTCAGTCATCCTAGCGTGGAAGAGGCTCTTTGATATCTTATATCGCTAAGTCCTTCCCTATTCCTTAAACAGTTTACGAACATATAGGAGAATAGATATGTCATCCATCTTTTCATGCTATCTTTGTAACTCAAGAGTCATGGAGCTCAACATGTAACATTGAGCAAGAGTGGAGTCATCTATATACTTCACATAGCGAGCAATCTTATCCTCACATGCCCCTTCCTCAAGACATACATGATTTTCTCCACTATGAGAATTATTCTCAAGTTATGGAGCCAATCCGTGTAGTATGGACTAGTGAGGCAGTTGACATCAAGTATGCCACGTAAGGGATTTGAAAGTAACATTTTTTGAATATAAACATGTAGCAAAAATAAATAACATGTAGACTTTGTAAACAATAAACAACTAAAATATGATCTTCTATCTTAATTTACTCCCACTATTTTCTCGCGAAGTACACAACTCCCTCCGGTATGTGAATCGGAGATCTCCAACAGATCTCCAGTAGGGATCGAGATTCAATTGGCATCTCAACGTAAGCTCGAGGGACTCGACCAATTAAATTAAGCCCAAAAGGTTGGCAACTCTTGCTGATCATAGCTCCTTGTGATTCCCATCTTGTTCGACTTCCGAACCATCATAGTCTCGAGGGACTCGACCAACCGTGATATCCAATTAAATCAAGACCATTGTTACAAGATAAGTTGGATTCAATGATATGCCCTCAAAGGACTTGACCAAGTACACCATGTCCTTAGGTCACCAGTGACATCTCTATGTCATAGGCAAGATCTCAAATCGTAATATAGGTGAGCCTCGAGGGACTTGACCAATTCAACCTATGTTGGGAATCAATTTCTTCCTATAATGATGGAAGGCCACATAGGTCAATCTAATTGCCATACGTTTACTGACTTAATATTATCGAGAGTGGAGATTTTGTTTCAGTCTCCTAATATAATGTGTCACATAAATACATATTTAATATATATCTATATCGCATGCAAACGTATATACATATCTAATATGTGTATAAATAATCACACATCTCATGAGCAATCACACCAGATGATCATGGACCATAGTCTAATGTGATCAGGCCTGAGCCAGTGGGCTAATCACTCACATCAAGATCTATGTATGCAGCAACGCATCTCCATGCCATATGATCATCCATCTCATCCTCGTCAATTCCGTCGACATCTCGACGCATCTCTAGGCATCGCTATCATCCGTTTTGGCCTCGTGGGTTCCGGTATCGCCTCCACACTCCTGCTATGTCTCCTCATGTGATTACAACTTAATAATGGGCACGCAGGCCCAACAATAAATAAGAATAAAATTGGAGGCTCATAGGCCCCAATAATAATAATAATTACATCACATGTACACACACATCACACGGTCCATGATCATCCGTCCACATTATATATCACATGTACACATCATCACCATGTAGGACTACTAGATAATAATTATAATAATTAATTAAAATATTTAATTAATTATTCTGTAGTATTTTGGGAACCCTACCATAGGGTGCCCTAAAATAGTAGGTAGTTCCTTAAGTGGCCAGGAAATCTCAACCACTAAGGACACCCTTGTGGTTAGGAATCCTAGGCCACAAGGCTGCCTTATGTGGCTAGGAAACCCTGGCTGTAGGATAGCCTTGGGTGGGTAGGAAAACTAGCTGCCTACTTGCCATATGCAACCAGGAGTCCTATAGTGTCCCCTATAGCCAGGAAACCTGGTTGTAGGGGCTGCCATGCAACAGGTTGAGAGCAACCTTGCTGCTCTCATTCCTGCTGCTTTTGGCCAGGTCAAGAGTAGCAAATTGGAGCTCTCGACCTATGCTAAAAGTAGCCTTGGGCCAATCCCTGTTGCTGCCCTTTCTTCCCCATTGGTGTCAACTTCTTTGACATCAAAAGCCCTCTCTAAAACACCCTTTAATAGTAAGAAAAGGTGCATCATAGATTTAAAAACTATGATAAAAAATCACAGCAATTGTGCAAAATAATTTTTATGCGATTGAACACAACATACGTAGTTTAGAAACCAATCTATTGCATGAGCAACCTGCCTTTGATACCATTGTTGAGAAATCCGGGGTGACATCACATGTGTAGTAGAAGAATAGTAAATAAAATTCCAGAATTCTCATAGAAAAATAAGGTTTTATCCTCGTGTAAAGATTGGTGCATAAAAACCTGCAAAACCAAAAAGCTACATGTATAAGAAAGATGTGTTACCTAAGGAGATCGTACATCCCTAAAAACCTATAGATCTATGAGAGAGGATAAAGGAGGTCAACTGTTCTCCTATCCAATGGTGATCTATATGGTAAGAGCTGCGAAGATGCTCCTCAAATCGCTACCCAAATCATTTCCTCGCACGCACCATGCAATCAAGAAGGGGTTGCCCCTTCTTACTATCCACATGCTCTAAATAGGGGCTGCAGTATAAGAAGGAGAGGGAGAGAGAGAATAGGAGGAGGCAGTCAAAAAGAACTTAGCCCATAACCCTTTGGTTCCCGCCTATTTATAGAGGCCCCCTATCAACTTACCTTAATGGATCCTATCATATTGGGTACTAGATCTCTATCCAACTAATCATGCTACCTAGATTAGTGGGTCTCTACCTAATAATCTCTCATTGGCTCTTATTGGATCTCATCCATAAGATCTAATAATTCAATGGCTTATTGGATATCCAATAAGATATGGGCTTCAGCGGATATCTCATATCCAAACCTCTACTCGTCACAACACCTACCATATGTGTGTGACCCTCTAGGCCCAATATCGAGCTAGCTTTGAGTCATACCTGTCAGAACTCTTTCTGGTTTAGTAAATATTACTATCTCCAAAATAATTCACTTAACTCATCGATAACAGATATTCTAGGTTACTACGTCGCAATCCCCAAACAATACAGGGGAATCTAATCCATTGGACCTATCTATCCTCAGTTACCGTGTATCTATAGTTCCTCATCCATCTAATATCCCAAAGATCATATACTAGTCATGGTACTATCAGTATGTGTGTAACCCTCTAGGCCCAATATTGAGCTGGCAATGAGTTATATATATCAAAACTCCTTCTGGCTTAATGAATTATTATCTCTATAATAATTCACTCGACTCATCAACTAGGGACAAACTTGTTGAATCTCATATTTTGATGATGAAATCAATTGATAAAGTTATGATCTAATGTAGATTTAAGTGATGCAAAACTATCTTCGATCAGAAAAGACAAATCGATTGAATCAAAAGAATCAAACGTTAGGCCGGAGTGGAATATGTCAAAAGATTGGACGTCGGGCAAGAGAATCGGTCGACATACTGGCAAAAGGACTTCGTGTTGTGAGTTCGGGCATCAGGCTGAAGGATCGGACATTGTGCCAAGGAGATTAGAAGTTATTAGAGGTCAACATGCCAATTTAGCAATACACTAAAGGAGAGGATGATGCACCAAAGGATCGAACGAAGCATCGGATGAACCAATGATATGTCGGACAATATAGAATTCTAGTCTTATAATCAGTTGTCTTAATTGGTCATAGTTAGGTTGTAATTAAGTTGGTTTCGAGTGTAACCATGCCAACTCAATTTGAGGCCTGTTAGGCCTGAGTTAGGACTATTTTGAGCCAAGTGAAAGGCCCATTTAATGACCCAAGGTTAGGTAGAACCAACTATGAGTTGAAAAAGTCAAGAGCATACTTTTTCAAGTTGTCAGGCGATGGTACCGCCTAGACACAATCTCCCAAACTACATCAGGCAATAGTACCGCCTAGACATAGTCTCCCAACGCCTAGACACAATCTCCCAAACTACATCAGGCAATAGTACCGCCTAGACACAATCTCCCAAACTACATCAGGCAATAGTACCGCCTAGACACAATCTCCCAAACTACATCAGGCAATAGTACCGCCTAGACACAATCTCCCAAACTACATCAGGCAATAGTACCGCCTAGACACAATCTCCCAAACTACATCAGGCAATAGTACCGCCTAGACACAATCTCCCAAACTACATCAGGCAATAGTACCGCCTAGACACAATCTCCCAAACTACATCAGGCAATAGTACCGCCTAGACACAATCTCCCAAACTACATCAGGCAATAGTACCGCCTAGACACAATCTCCCAAACTACATCAGGCAATAGTACCGCCTAGACACAATCTCCCAAACTACATCAGGCAATAGTACCGCCTAGACACAATCTCCCAAACTACATCAGGCAATAGTACCGCCTAGACACAATCTCCCAAACTACATCAGGCAATAGTACCGCCTAGACACAATCTCCCAAACTACATCAGGCAATAGTACCGCCTAGACACAATCTCCCAAACTACATCAGGCAATAGTACCGCCTAGACACAATCTCCCAAACTACATCAGGCAATAGTACCGCCTAGACACAATCTCCCAAACTACATCAGGCAATAGTACCGCCTAGACACAATCTCCCAAACTACATCAGGCAATAGTACCGCCTAGACACAATCTCCCAAACTACATCAGGCAATAGTACCGCCTAGACACAATCTCCCAAACTACATCAGGCAATAGTACCGCCTAGACACAATCTCCCAAACTACATCAGGCAATAGTACCGCCTAGACACAATCTCCCAAACTACATCAGGCAATAGTACCGCCTAGACACAATCTCCCAAACTACATCAGGCAATAGTACCGCCTAGACACAATCTCCCAAACTACATCAGGCAATAGTACCGCCTAGACACAATCTCCCAAACTACATCAGGCAATAGTACCGCCTAGACACAATCTTCTAGCCTTTCAGTGCTTCAACCCAATCTAGTTTTTCAGTGTGTGACAAGCTACCTGAAAAACTTATATAACAATGGGGTAAGCATAAAGAGCTCAGCAAGCGGACTAACATATCCATGGCGGCAGGAGAATTCAAGCAGGCTTAGTATCAAGACAACAAAAGCAGAAATACAAGTGTTCATTTGAAATCATCTCTTTTGGTATAAAAATCACAAGTGTTTGATCATTCAAAAACAAGCGTTAGACATAACAATACGAGAAAGGAAATTGGAGCATTTCATTGGCAAAATAAGCATTTAGGCATGTATCAAATGGCACCTGAAGCATTTCAGTGTATATCAAAGGCATAAGAGTGTTTGAGAGCATAACAATGACATACGAAACACTCCAAAGTATAACCAGTGAACAAATAGTAAATACCAAAAATACAAGCTTGTATGTCATTTTTGAGATAGCATGCATTCCATTTTTATCCAAAGCATAAATATAAACTCATTAGCAAAGCTTTGGATATCATATCAAAAATATAGAGGGCACTGTGGGACCACATACATAATGTGATTCATCCATTTCAGGATGACCACCAAGCATAAGTCTCCCACGTCTGGGAGCTCCATCCGCCCACGTCTGAGTGAAGTCAATGGGGCCGGCAGAGCATCGCGAGCTCTATGCATAACTCCTTTTACCATTTCTGGCAAAGGTTCACAATATCTCACAAGACACCAGAGTCCAAAAGGGTAGCATGAACAATGACATTGGCACATATCGGAAGCACATGCGGAAACAACGGAAATATGCATGTGCCTTTATCAAACAAGGAAATTCAAACAAAACATTACATAATAAATTTCAGACATATAACAATTTCAGGATGAATAATACAAGAATTTTCAAAGGACTGTAGAAGAATTTAATAGAAATCGAACTTCCAATAGAATGAGACTTGAATAGGCAAAATTCAACAAAGTTTTCAATTCTGGCAGAATTCAAATGGTACATTTCCTGATTTGTTTGAGTGACCAAGCATGATCCAATTCACTAAAAATAGGTGTTAAAAGAAAGATATGCGAATCTAGTTCCCAAGAATCAAGTTTTTTTCATAATTCAGAATTTTCACTAGAGAGTTATGAGCAATTTAGTAACAGAAGGTCAGAATTGATCATCTCTGTTTTGCAGAATAGATAGCATCAATTGAAATAGATGTTTCGTTTCAGAAGGCAAACGTACTTCAAAATTTCCAAACTAAGTGTCAAAAGAAAGATATGCGAATCTAGTTCGAAAGAATTAAGTTTTGCATAATTCAGAATTTTCACTAGAGAGTTATGAGCAATTTAGTAACAGAAGGTCCGAAATTACAGTCCCTATTTTGTAGAATCTATAGGGTTAATTGCAATAGAAGTCATATTAGGAATTTCGACTCTAAATCATTCAATCTAGGTATCAAAATAAAGATCTTCGAGTCTACTTTCAAACGGAATAGGTTTTTCCTAAATCAGAGTTTAGTACAAAAAGTTAGGATCAAAATAATGCATGAAGGTCAGATTACCGAAAATTACAAATTCATGGCTTTGTATCAAAACGAAAGAAATGTTTGGTTCTTAGCTGAAATCTTTCAAATTTTGTAGAATTAAAAAGAAAACAGAGATTAGGATTCTGTTGGATGGGGTTAGAATACTTGTTGCCTTTGAGAATTATGACCTTAAATGAGAAGATTTGAACAAGAAACCTCAAAGCGCCAATTTTTTTCTTCTTCTCCTCTTTTTTTCTCTTCTTCTTTTTTTCTTTCCCTATTCTTCCACACAGCTATCTTCTCTGGTTCCTTGAGAATGAAGGCAGAGAGGCTTAAACGGTGGGATTTGTAATTTTGTATATTTTACAGTTTAGTCCTTGTATTATTATATTTACGATTAGGTCCTTAGGGTTTACATATAGGTCCTTTTTTTTTTTTGAACGGATCCCCAAATTTTATAAATAAATTCTCAGATTTATACTTTGGCTCTTTTATCAAATTAAAATTAGTTCTTACACTACAACTATAAATTTATACGAAAATTTAAAAATGAGGGATGTTACACTTTCCCCCCCTAAAAAAAATTTAGTCCTCTAAATTTATCATACCTCTATCGATGAAAAGATGAGGATAAACCTTTTTCATTTCCTCTCTAGCTCCCAAGTTGTCTCCTCTCCAGAATGATGTCTCCAAATTACTTTAACTAGAGGAATAATCCGATTTCTTAGGATCTTTTTCTTCTTATCAATAATCTGGGTGGGCTCTTCCACATAAGATAAATCTTTATCGATCTTCATCAGCTCATACTTAATGATATGAGAGGGATCAGGTATATACTTTCTAATCATTGAAACATGAAATATATTATGGATATGGCACAACGATGGTGGCAAGGCAATCCTGTAAGCGATAGAACCAACCCTCTCAAGGACCTCAAAAGGTCCAATAAATCTTGGGCTTAACTTTCCTTTCTTCCCAAATCTTACAATGCCTTTAGAAGGGGAGACCTTTAAGAACACAAAATCTCCGATTTCAAACTCTATATCTCGTCTTCTATTGTCAGCATAACTTTTTTGACGACTTTGAGCAGTTTTCAACCTTTCTTTTATAACTTGAATTTTCTCAGTAGTTTCTTGTACCTTGTCTGGTGCTAACAACTTTCTGTCACCAACTTCCTCCCAACATATAGGGGTTATGCATTTTCGTCCATATAAAGCTTCATAAGGAGCCATCTTAATACTCGAATGATAACTATTATTATAAGTGAACTCAATAAGTGAAATATCTTTATCCCATTCACCTTTCCAATCCATAACATAGGCTCTAAGCAAATCCTCAAGTGTTTGAATTATTCTTTCTGACTGACCATCAGTCTGAGGATGATATGTAGTGCTAAACTTAACTTTAGTTCCCATAGATTCCTGTAATCTTCTCCAGAATCTAGAGAGAAATCTGGAGTCTCTATCAGAGATGATCTCTTTTGGAATACCATGAAGTCTTACTATTTCACTGACATATAAATCTGCAAGTCTGTCCAGCGAATAAGTCATATTAATCGGTAGGAAATGTGCAGATTTTGTTAGCCTAACAATGATAACCCAAATAGCATCATGCTTTCTAGAGGTTCTGGGTAGTCCTGAAACAAAATCCATAGTAACGCATTCCCATTTCCATTCAGGAATATCTAAAGATTGCAACAACCCTCCAGGTCTTTGGTGTTCTCCTTTGATTTGTTGACAAGTCAAACATTTTGAAACATATCTTGCAATTTCCTTCTTCATGCCTTCCCACCAATAATGACTTCAGAGATCTCTATACATGTTAGTGCTCCCAGGATGCATTGTGTACTTTGAAGTATGACTTTCCTTTAGGATTTGGTTCTTGATGTCTGGTTCATTGGTATACAACTCTATCCCCAAATCTCAATAGGCCATCCTTTTGTAAACTTGAATTTTCTCAGTAGTTTCTTGTACCTTGTCTGGTGCTAACAACTTTCTGTCACCAACTTCCTCCCAACATATAGGGGTTATGCATTTTCGTCCATATAAAGCTTCATAAGGAGCCATCTTAATACTCGAATGATAACTATTATTATAAGTGAACTCAATAAGTGAAATATCTTTATCCCATTCACCTTTCCAATCCATAACATAGGCTCTAAGCAAATCCTCAAGTGTTTGAATTATTCTTTCTGACTGACCATCAGTCTGAGGATGATATGTAGTGCTAAACTTAACTTTAGTTCCCATAGATTCCTGTAATCTTCTCCAGAATCTAGAGAGAAATCTGGAGTCTCTATCAGAGATGATCTCTTTTGGAATACCATGAAGTCTTACTATTTCACTGACATATAAATCTGCAAGTCTGTCCAGCGAATAAGTCATATTAATCGGTAGGAAATGTGCAGATTTTGTTAGCCTAACAATGATAACCCAAATAGCATCATGCTTTCTAGAGGTTCTGGGTAGTCCTGAAACAAAATCCATAGTAACGCATTCCCATTTCCATTCAGGAATATCTAAAGATTGCAACAACCCTCCAGGTCTTTGGTGTTCTCCTTTGATTTGTTGACAAGTCAAACATTTTGAAACATATCTTGCAATTTCCTTCTTCATGCCTTCCCACCAATAATGACTTCAGAGATCTCTATACATGTTAGTGCTCCCAGGATGCATTGTGTACTTTGAAGTATGACTTTCCTTTAGGATTTGGTTCTTGATGTCTGGTTCATTTGGTATACATACTCTATCCCCAAATCTCAATAGGCCATCTTTTGAAACTTGAAATTTTGGCTTCAATTCCTTTTCTACTTCATTCCTCAAATAAATTAAGCGTGGATCTCGTAATTGTCCTTCTTTAATTTGTTGAGTAAGATCATATTGCACTTGAATGGAGGCCATCAATATCATTGAGTCTTGCTCTTTCCTCATAGTATTCAAATCAAAATTTTCTTCTAATAACTTCCATTGCTTCACGACTAGACTAGCCATAAAATTTGTAGATTTTCTACTAAGTGCATCAGCCACAACATTGGCTTTGCCCGGGTGATAACGGATGGCACAATCATAATCCTTTAGAAGTTCTATCCATCTTCACTGCCTCATGTTTAACTCTTTCTGAGTGAAAATATATTTTAAACTCTTGTGGTTAGTAAAGATTTCAAATTGCCGCCCATACAAGTAATGTCTCCAAATCTTTAGGGCAAAAATAATTGCTGCCAATTCCAAATCATGAGTTGGATAATTCAGTTCATAACCTTTTAGTTGTCTAGAAGCATAAGCAATCACTCTCCCTTCCTGCATCATAACACATCCCAGGCCCTTTTCTTGAAGCATCAGTATAAACTACAAATCCCTTACTACCACTTGGAATAGTGAGAATAGGGGCACTAGTCAATCTTCTTTTTAACTCTTGAAAACTTTTCTCACAATTATCATCCCATACAAATTTCACATTCTTTTTAGTGAGTTTGGTGAGAGGTTGAGCGATTCGAGAAAATCCCTCCACAAATCTCCTGTAATAACCAGCCATGCCCAAGAAGCTTCTGACTTCTGTTACATTTGTTGGTACTTCCCAATTAACTACAGCTTCTACCTTCTTTGAATCAACAGATATGCCCTTCCCTGAAATCACATGGCCTAAGAAAGCAACTTCATTCAACCAAAATTCACATTTGCTGAACTTTGCATACAACTTCTTTTCTCTTAGTATGGACAATACATTTCTCAAGTGTTCCTCATGCTCTTGATTACTCCTTGAATACACCAATATGTCGTCAATGAATACAATTGCATAGTCATCTAAAAGTGGTTGAAATATCCTATTCATTAGTTCCATAAAAGTTGCAGGGGCATTAGTCAAACCAAAAGGCATCACCAAGAATTCATAGTGACCATATCGGGTTTTAAAAGCTGTTTTTGGAATATCCTCCTTGATCTTCAACTGATAATAACCTGACCTCAGGTCAATCTTAGAGAATACTTGTGCACCTTGCAATTGATCAAATAAATCATCAATTCTAGGTATGGGATACTTGTTTTTGATGGTCACTTGATTCAACTGTCTATAATCAATACAAAGCCTCAATGTTCCATCCTTCTTCTTCACTAATAATACCGGAGCACCCCATAGTGAAACGCTAGGTCGTATGAAACCCTTATCTAATAATTCTTGTAGTTGCTTCTTTAATTCCTCTAGCCCGAGTGGTGCCATTCTATAAGGAGGCTTCGATATTGGGGTTGTCCTAGGGACTAAATCAATAACAAATTCACCTTCTCTGTCTAGAGGTAGTCCAAGCAAATCCTCTGGGAATACATCAGGGAACTCTTAAGCCACGAAAATTTCATTCATGTGAGTTTCTTGTTCTGAATGTTCCTTTATACATATAACATAACAAGAACATCCCTTCTACATAAGGCGTTGAGTTTGAAGTGCCGATATTAAGCAAAGAGGCAAATCATGCCTAATACCCTCAAAGTAGAAGATAGGTTGATTTGGTATGCAGAAAGTAATTATTTTTGTATAGCAATCAATACTAGCATGATAGGAAGATAACCAATCTATACCCAGTATAATATCAAAACCTTGGATTTCTAGGAGTATCAAATCGGCAAGGAGTACATGTTCTCCGATAGAAATCAAACAAGATGGATAAACTAGATTTGTAGTCAAAGAATCCCCAACAGCAGTAGTTACGTGTAGCAAATAATCCAGTGGTTTAGGTTGAATGCCCAAGTGATAAGCAAAATATTGTGAAACAAAAGATAAGTTGGAACCAGGATCAAACAAAACTTTTGCATTTCTATTAGAAACATGTAGAATACCTTCAACCACTGATTTAGAGAGTCTGGAATCTTGTTCTGTGATAGCATATACTCTAGCATGGGTCGTTGGCTTAGGGGTTAGTGGCTCTTTCTTCTTGTTTAATGGGCAGTCCCTGACTTTATGATCTAACTTTCCACAGGCAAAATAGGCTCCAATCACCCGAAAACATTCACTTGTTTCATGATTACGTCCACATTTTTCACATGACTGAGTCCTCTGCAGTGGTTTCCCTTTCTCAAATCTAGATGTCTTGATCCTCTTATTACTAGCTTCATATTCATTTTCCCTCTTGCTTTTACTAGTGAATCTGTCCTTTTTGTTCTTGCCCATGATTTCCTGAATTTCCTCCATGTCTATCTCAATTTTTAAAGCTCTTTCTACCGTATCCGCATATGTTTGTAGTTTTAAAGCAAACATTTGACTTTTTATTGCTGGCCGTAATCCCCTTTCAGACCTTTTTACTTTTCAAGATTCATCATCAGTCATATGTGTAGCAAACCTAGAGAGCTCAGTGAATTTAGATTCATACCTTGTAACCGTCATATCTCCCTGAATAAGATTCAAGAACTCCAATTCTTTTTGATCTCTTATACAGTCTGGAAAATATTTATCGTTAAACTTTTCTTTGAATACCTTCCATGTTATTGGCTCATGTTTGGCTTCAAAAATCCTCTTAGTCATTCTCCACCAGTGTTCAGCCTCTCCTTCCAGCATAAAGGTAGCAAGAGAAACTTTCTGATCATCAAGGTAATTTAAGACATCAAATATTTTCTCTATCTGCATCATCCATCATTCTGCCGCCATTAAATCAGACTCACCACTAAAACTGGGAGGACTAAGCTTCTTAAACTGTTCAATTCCCAACCCCATCTGGTTTGATGTCCCTATTCCATTATTTCTTCCTTGTTGGACATGTTGTTGTTGTTGTTGTTGTTGCTGCATCACTTGTGCCATAGTCTCCAAAGTCCGCATGATACCACTCAATTGATCAGCAGTAGATGCAACAGGAGAACCAGATGATCTCGTCATCCTTGCTTCCTAAAACATCAAAAGAAAGATTTTCTTTGATCAATCTCTAAATGAAAATCAATAAACCTCCATTTTTTTTTTTCATCAAGTATATCAAAAAAAATTCTTAGTGATTCTCAAATCATGCTCTGATACCAACTCTGTCACGCCCCCCGAATTTAATCCATTCAGGAGATGTGACCCTGTCTAAAATCAATAATATTATAATTCATCATCACAAATCAATCCAGGATCCAATCTAACATTTAAGGATACTAAGAACCATTCAAATCAATATTCACAATTTATAAACCTGTACATTTCATAAATCATACTCCACATCACTTAGAGATTCATAAAATCCAAAGGCAACTCAACTAAACATCAACCACAACACAAATCTATATTCGTAAAAATATATACCATCACAAAAATATTATTCACCATGAGTTCATATACTTATACAACATAAGCTTATCATTCCAAAAACATGAGCAGTTCTTTAAACTTTTACAACACATAAGTATCAATATATCCTTAACATTACATCAGAAGTAAAGTATACTATACAACAAAAACCTATCAACCAATAAAGATTAGTCCAAAATCTTCTAGCCTTTCAGTGCTTCAACCCAATTCTAGCTTTTCAGTGCGTGACAAGCTACCCAGAAAAATTTATATAACAACGGGGTGAGCATAAAGAGCTCAGCAAGCGACTAACATATCCATGGCGGCAGGAGAAATTCAAGCAGGCTTAGTATCAAGACAACAAAAGCAGAAATACATGTGTTCATTTGAAATCATCTCCTTTGGTATAAAAATCACAAAGGGTTTCCTCATTCAAAAACAAGCGTTAGACATAACAATACGAGAAAGGAAATTGGAGCATTTCATTGGCAAAATAAGCATTTAGGCATATATCAAATGGCACTTGAAGCATTTCAGTGTATATCAAAGGCGTAAGAGTGTTTGAGAGCATAACAATGACATACGAAATACTCCAAAGTATAACAAGTGAACCGAATAGTAAATATAAGCTTGTATGTCATTTTTGAGATAGCATGCACTCCATTTTTATCCAAAGCATAAATATAAACTCATTAGCAAAGCTTTGGGTATCATATCAAAAACATAGAGGGCACTGTGGGACCACATACATAATGTAATTCATCCATTTCAGGATGACCACCAAGCATAAGTCTCCCACGTCTGGGAGCTCCATCCACTCACGTCTGAGTGAAGTCAATGGGGTCGACAGAGCATCGCGGGCTCTATGCATAACTCCCTTTACCATTTCTGGCAAAGGTTCACAATATCCCACAAGACACCAGAGTCCAAAAGGGTAGCATGAACAATGACATTGGCACATATCGGAAGCACATGCGGAAACAACGGAAACATGCATGTGCCTTTATCAAACAAGGAAATTTAAACAAAACATTACATAATAAATTTCAGACATATAACAATTTCAGGATGAATAATATAAGAATTTTCAAAGGACTGCAGAAGAATTTAATAGAAATCAAACTTCCAATAGAATGAGACTTGAATAGGCAAAATTCAACAAAGTTTTCAATTCTGACAGAATTCGAATGGTACATTTCATGATTTATTTGAGTGACCAAGCATGCTCCAATTCACTAAAAATAGGTGTTAAAAGAAAGATATACGAATCTAGTTCCCAAAGAATCAAGTTTTTTCATAATTCAGAATTTTTACTAGAGAGTTATGAGCAATTTAGTAACAGAAGGTCAGAATTGATCATCTCTGTTTTGTAGAATAGATAGAATCAATTTAAACAGATGTTTCAAAAGGCAAACGTACCATTTCTGGCAAAGGTTCACAATATCCCACAAGACACCAGAGTCCAAAAGGGTAGCATGAACAATGACATTGGCACATATCGGAAGCACATGCGGAAACAACGGAAACATGCATGTGCCTTTATCAAACAAGGAAATTTAAACAAAACATTACATAATAAATTTCAGACATATAACAATTTCAGGATGAATAATATAAGAATTTTCAAAGGACTGCAGAAGAATTTAATAGAAATCAAACTTCCAATAGAATGAGACTTGAATAGGCAAAATTCAACAAAGTTTTCAATTCTGACAGAATTCGAATGGTACATTTCATGATTTATTTGAGTGACCAAGCATGCTCCAATTCACTAAAAATAGGTGTTAAAAGAAAGATATACGAATCTAGTTCCCAAAGAATCAAGTTTTTTCATAATTCAGAATTTTTACTAGAGAGTTATGAGCAATTTAGTAATAGAAGGTCCGAAATTATAGTCCCTATTTTGTAGAATCTGTAGGGTTAATTGCAATAGAAGTCATATTAGGCATTTCGACTCTAAATCATTCAATCTAGGTATCAAAATAAAGGTCTTCGAGTCTACTTTCAAACGGAACAGGTTTTGCCTAAATCAGAGTTTAGTACAAAAAGTTAGGATCAAAACAATGCATGAAGGTCAGATTACCGAAAATTACAGATTCATGGCTTTGTATCAAAATGAAAGAAATGTTTGGTTCTCAGCTGAAAACTTTCAAATTTTGTAGAATTGAAAAGAAAACAGAGATTAGGATTCTGTTGGATGGGGTTAGAATACTTGCCTTTGAGAATTATGACCTTAAATGAGAAGATCTGAACAAGAAACCTCAAAGCCCCAATTTTTTTCTTCTTCTTCTCCTCTTTTTTTTTTTGAACAGATCCCAAAATTTTATAAATAGAAGGTCCGAAATTATAGTCCCTATTTTGTAGAATCTGTAGGGTTAATTGCAATAGAAGTCATATTAGGCATTTCGACTCTAAATCATTCAATCTAGGTATCAAAATAAAGGTCTTCGAGTCTACTTTCAAACGGAACAGGTTTTGCCTAAATCAGAGTTTAGTACAAAAGTTAGGATCAAAACAATGCATGAAGGTCAGATTACCGAAAATTACAGATTCATGGCTTTGTATCAAAATGAAAGAAATGTTTGGTTCTCAGCTGAAAACTTTCAAATTTTGTAGAATTGAAAAGAAAACAGAGATTAGGATTCTGTTGGATGGGGTTAGAATACTTGCCTTTGAGAATTATGACCTTAAATGAGAAGATCTGAACAAGAAACCTCAAAGCCCCAATTTTTTTCTTCTTCTTCTCCTCTTTTTTTTCTCTTCTTCTTTCTTTCTTTCCCTGTTCTTCCACATAGCTGCCTTTTCTGGTTCCTTGAGAACAAAGGCAGAGAGGCTTAAACGGTGGGATTTGTAATTTTATGCATTTTATAGTTTAGTCCTTGTATTATTATATTTACGATTAGGTCCTTAGGGTTTACATATAGGTCCTCTTTTTTTTTTTGAACAGATCCCAAAATTTTATAAATAAATTCTTAGATTTATACTTTGGCTCTTTTATCAAATTAAAATGAGTTCTTACACTACAAGTAGAAATTTATACGAAAATTTAAAAATGAGGGATGTTATAATAGAGTCTCTTCCTCCTAGGGTTAGAAGTTTTCTGAGGGAGGAGTGAGGTCTAAAAGAAATGTATAAAGGTTCTCTCCTAAGTTTGTTAAATGGAGAAAGAGTTGTAAGGATAGTTGATCTTCGCCCATTAAAAAGAAGATCAATAGTGAAAGTCGATAGTCTCGAGTGAAGAGAAATCGGGAGTGGACATAGGTCACGACAACTGAACCACTATAAATCTGGTGTGCTCTTTTCTTTTATTATTTACTTTTATTACAAACTACTTTACTTTCTCATTACATTATTATGAACATTTTCAAGTTAAACATTTTTATGATATGGGCTTTATTGAATGAAACTTTTGAATCTACGTTGTTTTCTCAAAAGTACTAATTCACCCCCCCGCTCTTAATATCAATTTTGGTCCTAACAATTGGTATTAGAGCTAAGTTTTTCTTATTTGGTTTAACATATAAATAATGGCTTTTACCGATAATCTAGAGAGTTACTCTATGTTAGGACTCTAGCTAGGAGAGTCCCAATTGATAGGGGCATTCATGTAAAACCATTATTAAAGAGGTGAAGAGGCCAGCTAGGGTTTGGAGGTTATTTCTTAGAGAAGAATTAGGAGTCTTGAGTAGGAGTCCTATTAGGAGTTGGTTAGAAGTAGGAGTTTTGAGTAGGAGTCCTATTGAGTTAGGGTTTAGAAACCCTATAAAAAGTCATGTATTCATCCTCTTTTAAGAGGCAATAAATGAATATTTTCTATAGCCTTTGAGCAGCAACTTGGAGGAAGGAACCCCTATAGAGTTCCAGGAGACCGATCCCCTAAAGAGATCAACCCCAAGCTTAGAATCTGCAAGGGTTCTAATACTTGGTATCAGAGCAGCGTTCTTGGCATCTCGCTGCCCTTCTATAGCCATCAATCATCTCTCCATAGCCGCCCAAAGCAATTCCCACAATTGCTTAAAAGATCGTCGCCAAATTCCACCGTCATCTCCACCACCGCGGATCATTCTTTGATCTCCCCACGAATTACAATAGGTTCTGGTTTCATACCTTACTGCTGCTGCAATTTAGTTATCCTTATTCAAAAAAAAAAAATTGTTCCTATATTGCTGCATAAAATTTTCGTCGCAAAGTTTTCATCTCTACAACGAAAGATACATTGTAGAATTCCAACCGCATAGCATAGTTTGTTTGATCTTCCTACTATATTTTTTCTGTCCAAATTTCTATGAAACTTTTATGATAGCTTTGACACTTCCTAACAGTAGATTTCCCTTTTGTTTCATTGAAAAATTCGTAATATAAACCGCTGATCTTTTACATCCAATCTGCTACAATTGAAAATCTATGTTGTAGAAAATTTCAGTCGCATATTGTTGCTTTAACCGATCTATTTGTAATATTTTTTGAACAAAATTTCCTATACACTTCATAAATCATCTTGGCTTCCATCTAAGATTGATCGATTGAGGAATTCATCTCTAAAAACGATTGTGTTGCTGCAAATTTTCGTCGCAAACCGCTGAAATTTTTCGACGAGAATTCTACTATCGCAACTTGCACCAATTTCCCTGCTATTATACTGCCAAAATTTTCTTGATTAAATTGGACATCTTTGCTGTCATATAAACTGAGATTTTGCTATCAATTACCTCCTCAAATCTCTCAAGTTTTTGGTGGAAATTTCGTCGAGAAACCGCTATTTCTTCGATGACAATTCTGCTCCTATAAGACAACACAATTCTGCAACAAACTTCCACTGATTTCTATCAAACCTTTGCTGCCATTTACCACAGATTTAAAACTTTCATCCATAGCCCTAAAACTCCACTAAACCACACCCTCAAACTGCACCCAAAACAGCCACAAAATAAGCCTAAATCGTAGCCTACATCCACCAATCCACCAACCCTTACGACCATCACTTCTCTCAACCTATACATGCCTTTAACCCGACAACAAAAAAGAGATCTTAATATCACAAGTTTGGAGGCATATAGTATGGCATCTGAAGAGGCAATCAATGCTAAATTTGAAGCCTTCGAGGCACGAATAGAGGATAAGATTCAGACTCTCTTTACCGAACTCAGTTTGGGCCGACCACTAAGCCCGAAGAAATCACATCAAGGAGAGAGCTCTAACCAATCGCACCAAGCCCGAAGAGATGACTTCCAAGAGAGGGGAGGTTCTATGACTGACCTCAACTATCCACGCATGAGGGTGGACTTCCCTAGATGGGAAGAAGAAGACCCGATTGGTTGGATCTCGCGTGCGGAGCGATATTTTCGGTACCACAAAATCGTGGACGCATCTATGGTGGAAATTGTAGCTATACATATTGAAGGGGATGCCATACAGTGGTTTGACTGGTTTAAATATACTCATGGAGTGCTCTCATGGCGACAATTCAAAGAAGGACTATTGATCCGCTTCGGACCAACCGATTACGAGAACATTGATGAACAACTAGCAAAGATCTGACAAACCTCTACCATTCAGGAGTACCAAACCAGGTTTGAAAGGTTATCTAATCAAACTCATGATTGGTCTCAAAAATAGCTATTGGGGACCTTCATTGAGGGCTTGAAACCAGAGATCCGAGGAGAAGTTAAAGCACGACAACCGTACACGCTTATGGCAGCCATCTCTTTCACACAACATCAAGAGGAGCAATTGAACCATGAAGCCCGGAGGACTAGGATCGCTTCTCGACCTACAATGCAGAAGCCCTCACCCCCCCCTACTATCAATCAAGTCCTTGCACCAAAAATGATGACAAGAGAAGAGCTTTGGGAGCGATCTACGAAGGAGTTATGTTGGCACCGCTATGAGCCATGGAGCCACGAGCATCACTGTAGAAAAGAGAGACTTCTTATGATTGAACTAGTAGAAGAAGAGGTCATTGAATATCTAGAAGAGAGCCTTAATAATGAAAAGGAAGATGCAAAAGAAGAGCCACAACCGACCGAAGTTACGGTACATGCACTAGCCGGCTACTCAAACCCGCAAATGATGAAAGTTGAAGGCCTTCTCAAACAACAATTGATCACTGTTCTCATTGACACGAGCAGCACTACTAACTTCGTAGATAGTAAAGTTGCTGTCCGGATGGCCTTACCTATCGATTATTACAATAGGTTTGATGTCAAGTTCACCAACGGACGGATTTTGAAGTGTGATCGTAGGCGCCCGTGGGAGAAACTGTTACTGCAGGACCAAGAGATAATTGCAGATTTCTTCCTCCTCCCTCTTGATGATCATGAGGCTATGCTCAAAATTGAATGGTTGACAACATTAGATAATGTTTCTTGGAATTTTATGAAACTAATTTTGAAATTTTATAGTAAGGGGAAACAGGTGATATTGCACGGGAAACGTGGGGGCGACGTAACGACGATTTGCATACAACAAATAGAGAAGGTTTTGCATAAAGCATGTAGCAACTTTTTGGTACAACTTGAGTAGCAAACTAAGGGAGAGCCAATAGAATTTGAAGATCTAAACCTACTTCCTTTGCTTGCTGAATTTTTAGATATATTTGACGAACCGCGCAACCTACCTCTTGCCCATCGACATGATCATTGTATACCAATTCTTTTGGGCAAACCTCCTGCAAATACTTGGTTATATCAGCATTCATATCTGTAGAAGGATGAAATAGAAAGGATTATAAAAGAGATGCCCAAAACAGGAGTTATTTGGCTAAGTTGCAGCCCCTACTCTTCACCGGTACTCTTCGTATAAAAGAAGGACGAAACATGGCGAATGTGCATTGATTACCGGACCCTCAACGGCATAACCATCAAGGACAGATACCCTATCCAATAGTAGATGAATTGCTAGATGAAAGTGTTGCGGGGGGCAACTGTTTAAGCCGTGGCCTCGGGGCCGATGCGGCTCGGTTCGGGGGTCCGGATGTCGGGGATCTCGCGCGGCGTCCCTCGAGGTCTCCCGGCGGCCGGGCACGGTGGTTCGGGTCGGGACGGGAGGTCGGGTCGGGAGGTCGGGACGGGAGGTCGGGTCGGGAGGAAGCTCCGCCGCAGCGCCAGGGAGAGGCGACGCCGTCTCGCACCTGCACACAGGTCGGGCCGGGGGCTCGGCCCGACCCCTCTGACGATCAAGTTAGCGATGTGGAGAGGGTGGTTTTGAAGGTGTTCTTGTGTTCTCCCCCCTGTTCGTTTAGAACTCTGGGGTATTTATAGATGAGTTTGATGTTATCTGATGTGGCTGCTTGCAGGGGTAGGACGGTACCTCTGATGGCGTCTGACATTGCCACTAGGGTTGCGTGGAGAACCGAGGTACCGCAGGGTATGGGCGAGCTTTGACCGTTGCCTGCTTTTGTCTCGGCCGGGTGTGTGGGGTCAAACGAGGAGGCTGTCGTCTGAGGAAAGCTAACGTCCGAGCACATCACGTCACCCTTATTGCCTTCCTGGGGTGCAGCGCCTATCCACGTGTGGCTGACATTGTCGTCCGTCAGGTCTACCATTTTTTCCCATATCATATTCCCCCCCCGAAAGGAGCTATGCGTCGGTAGTCGTACAAGGGGAGTCCGATGCATGGCTTCAGTCTTTAGGTGGGTTGGCCGTGCGGATGCGGTCTCGGGGAGCATGGAGCCGAGGAGCACGACGCAGGCGGGCTATGGAGCCGAGGAGCACGACGCAGGCGGGCTGGCCGCGCAGGTGTAGTCTTGGGGGGCATGGAGCCGAGGAGCCGAGGAGCACGACGCAGGCGGGCTAGCCGCGCAGGTGTGGTCTCGGGGGGCGTGGAGCCGAGGAGCCGAGGAGCACGACGCAGGCGGGCTGGCCGCGCAGGCGTGGTCTCGGGCAACATGTAGCCGGGGAGCACGACGCGGGCGGGCTGGCCGCGCAGGTGTGTCTCGGGTCATGGGGTCGAGGAACACGACGCAGGCGGGTAGGCCGCGCAGGTGTGTCTCGAAGGCCATGGAGCCGAGGAACACGACGCAAGCAGGCAGGCCGCGCAGGCGTGGTCTCGGGCAACGTGCGACCGAGGAACACAGCGCAGGAGGGCAGGCCGCACAGGCATGGTCTCGGGCAACATGTAGCCGCGGCGTTTGGATTCATAAGGGTTTAAGCCGGGGCTAATCGCGAGCCGAAAAGGGGGTCAGGCAGGTACTAAACCTTTGCTCAGAAGAGACTGAGGCGGGGCTTAGATTTCTTTTCATGAGTACATCGAGTAGCCACCGCGGATGCTTGGACTCTCTTATGGAGCCCGCGGTTGGAGGTCATCACGTCCCCTCGCAGCCGCCCAGGCCTCCGCTGCGATGTATTGGTTAGCCCGTTGGAGCATCTATGGCACCGCCGTGGGAGGTCGCTCCGCGAGGGACCAGAGGAATCTGGAAGGTTGCAAGCCTATCATGAATGCCTACACTAACAGAGAGGGGTGAGTGTCCGGTAAGCACCGAATTTGCGTGGCAAAGCGATCCACAAAATGTGGGAGGGGCTCATCCTCCCTTTGTTTGAGTCCGAGGAGCAGTGCCGCGGAGGGCTTTGGCCAGGCATGGGCTACGAAGTGGAGCTCAAAGTCCTTAACGAGCTGGCCGAAGGAAGTGATCGTTCCGGTCTTCAGGCCGCTGTACCATATGCGGGCCGGACCCCTCAGGGTCGTGGGAAACGCCCTGCACATTAAAGCGTCCGACGTTCCATACAATGCCAGTTGGGCACGGAAAGCGGCGACATGGTCCGCCGGGTTAGTGGAACCGTCGTATGCGTCCAAAGAAGGGAGTCGGAAGTTCGGGGGAACCGCCTGATCTCGTATCTCGGGCGCGAACGGAGATCCTCGGAGTGTGTCCTCCTTGAGCTCTCCCTTTGAGTTGTGAAACTCCTCCTCTACTTCATTGAGCCGCTGAATAAGGAAGCATAGCTGGGCTCGCAGGGAGTCCGTTGACTCTAGAGATAATACCTCGGGTTCCGGGCGGCCGCTCGGGTTTGCCATCACTGGATCCTCGAGAGGAGCCGGTCGGACCCGAGGCAAAGTGGGAGGGTCTGGAAGCGTCATGTGGGCCCGAGCGGGTGGCTCACGTTGCCGCAGCAGCTGGGTTGCTGACGGGTGCAGCGGATGAGGAATAAGCGAGATAATGGTTTGCACCATACCCGTCAGAGCTCGGACTTGAAGAGCGAGGGCCTGAAAGACCTCGGGTGATACCGGCGAAGGGGCGCTCAGGGCGCCCTCGGGCGGAAATAGATCCGAGTTGTTGAATGAACGCCAGTAGCGTTCCGAGGTCGCGGGGAGGTCGTCAGCCCGCGGCCCGTCACTCAAGGGACGCACGACCTGCGCCCCTGCTAAGAACGATCCCTCGGCAGGGAGTTCATCGGGACCAGTCTGAGGATCCCTCGACATTCGGGCCCTTCCTCTAGCGCCAAAATGTTGCGGGGGGCAACTGTTTAAGCCATGGCCTCGGGGCCGACGCCGCTCGGTTCGGGGGTCCGGATGTCGGGGATCTTGCGCGGCGTCCCTCGAGGTCTCCCGGCGGCCGGGCACGGTGGTTCGGGTCGGGACGGGAGGTCGGGTCGGGAGGAAGCTCCGCCGCAGTGTCACGGACAAACTTTGAAACAGGATGTTTGATGCAATGCTCATGTATGTCCGTGTTTTGTGGGTTTGTTCATGCTCTGCACAGCAGGTTGAGGGACGGTCGAAGGCTAAGAGTCCCATTTGTGTGGGTTTGATGGCCATTTTAGGCTTGTAAATAAAGGTTGTGTCATGTGGACACTTGTGAGAGATTTTCGATCTGTAGTGGGCCATTTTACCCCTTTGTTGTGCAACTGTTCAGAGCTTGTAAAGTTTGTTTGTAATTTGCATTGTCTAAGAAGTGTTTACGGAGATGATTGCTTGTGGATCCCGAGTGAGGCGGTTTCTCTAACCCGTTTTCTCTTTTGTAGGTCCTAAGGGACCATGGGAGGTTTCGGGGAGGCTGACTTTTGCGGACGGACACGCAAGGGTGCCGCACGACTTAGGCAAAACCAGCTAAGTCCGTGACAGATGGTATCAGAGCGGGACAAGCACTCATAAAAACACTTAGCATGCAAACGTGGGGGACCTAGCGGGGCTACATTGAGGGCAGCCAGCACACGCGATCGTTTTGAGGAAAACGAGCATGGCGATGTAGGGAAATAGAGTCGCTAAGAGGAGCGAGCATCTGAGATTGGCATTCAGAGGAATGGCCAACCCTTCGCGTGAGAGGCACCACGAGGACGAGCAAGCTGGGAAGAATGCGAAGCGCACAAAGGTTGGGATGGTTGAGTTTGAGCTATGGCTCAACGTTGGCAACTATACTTGATGGTGCTCAAGGCAAGCGAGGCGCTTGGTAAAGGATGAGATCATGCAAGGTGGAATGAGTTGCTCAGCGACCGAAAGAGTTGTGCAAAGCTCACAGAGGTGAGGGGAATTGCTAACTCGAAAAATTCGGTACTCATGCAAGGGCTTGTATGCGGATGACGGAATGTTCGTGACCATCCCAAGGCGACCGAAACTCGGCTCCATGGAGCATTGAAACTTTCTCTTCGGCATGTGAAGGATACGTCCGTAGGAGGCTGAAGTGTGCAGCGAGTTCAGCATGTTGCTAGGCCTTGAGTGGTGCAGTGCGGGCTGTATTGACGTGGAATCACAATCTAGCAAGTGTGTTTGTAGGAGGCAGAACAATGCGCAGTTTGTTCAGCAAATCGGAGTAGTCCAAGGGGATGGTGGTCTCCGAAACAAAGAGAGATGTTGCTCCAACGGGATGGATATCCAGGAGGGATAAATCCCGACTCTCCAGAGGGAGAATCACGTGCAATAGACTGCACATGTTGAGGAGTAGTACCTCAAAAACAACAACTTCACGAAGCTCAATGGACCGAGCAAGCGGCGAGGAGTCGTCGTATGATCTCGCTTGAGAGAATGCATCGGTGGATGCATTGCGAGATCAAGTGGGGGAGCGACCCAAAGCAACACAAATGAAGGCACACTTGGAGTCGATATATAGATCAGACTCAAGGGAGGGCTGACCCGTGGAATGGTGGGCGCGAGGGCCACCATCAACTCAATGACAAAAACGAGGAGCAAAGCAACTTGGGTGTAACTTAGCGAAGTACCCAAGCCGCATGAAGTGAGTCGGCATAGAAGTGGGAACATGGAGCGGAGGCGCAGAGCTTTCCTTAGACAGAGGTCAAGGACATGAACTCTTGTAGAGGCAAGAGCAGGATCATGTTGTTCCATGGGTCCTTTATTTCTGATAGAGCGGACTCGGATTGCATGGTGCCAAAGACGAAGGGAGCTTCTAGGCACATGCACCTTATCTCGAAGAAGCATTTGATGGAGGAACTGAGGCGACTCAGCTTGCGGAGGCAAAGTTGGGTTCATAAGGCCTTGGCACGGGGCAAGAGGACGCGGAGGCGGGTACTCTTGAAGAATATGCCACAGTGTTGCCATTCAAGTTGCCATGAAAGGGAGCGGTGCACAGCGGAGATTGTGCTGGTAGGGGCAGAGGCCCAGGATCCAGACAATGGTGCACTAATTGCAGCGAAGTCGGTGGACTTCGGGAGCTACTAGGCAATGGACTGTCCTAGAGCGGTGCTTCGTCTAGGTGTGACCCAAGAGCGGGTGGACGAAGGTCGATTGCCAAAGGAGCGAACACAATTGAAAGTGGAAGAGGCCCTGCAATGTGGTGGCAGAGACCACAAATGGAGGGACCACAATTCGAGTTCATTCCACAAGGATCAGAAGGCAATAGAGATGTCACCAGGAGGCGACATGGTGCAGCGGATCGTGGTGGAACAGTTTGTGGCAATGCGATACACACGGGTTAAGTCCCGTGAGGGACTTATCATACGGAGGTATGATCAGGAGCTACTGGCAGCTCCACTTCGGTGAACAACACGACGGTAAGAAGGGCTATGGATTCAAGGAGTGAAGGCCATGGTACCGCAGAGGCGGGTCTTCCGTGCGTGCATCGAATTTTGCATCGGATGAAAGCCTTGGTCATCAGCATATGGGGGCTGTGTTCTACCAACGGAAAAAGTTCGAATGCAAGTACCAGTGAGTCCCATGAGAGGGACTTGATCATGCAGAGGTATGATTGAAGCAGCTGGAGAGTTTGACTGCTCCAGAACTATATTCGCTTAAGGGAGCCCGACAAGTCAGAGGACAAGGTCGAGTAAGCGAACGTTGCGACCAAGGAAGCTAAGGAGAACAGAATTGGTGTAAACTCTACAACATGATGGCAGAGGCCATGCATGGGAGTTGCAGTCTGTCTTTCCATCGACCAAAGGGAGCTGCTTAAAGAACACAGAGGTGTTGAAGCAGGCGGTCGAAAGGGGCGAGGAAGCGATGACGAGTCCAGAGGGACTTAGCTACCCAAACTCAAGCATCAGTTAGTATGGAGGTGGACTCGGAGGAGTGCCACAGAGACATATCTACTGATCGGGAAGAAAAGGGATGCAGAGGCGAAGCGACGGATAGTAGGGCCATGGGCATGGCAGCGCCATGGTACCGCAAAGGCGGGACTTCCGTGAAAGTCATTGATCCCTTGCTCTCGTGGAGGGAGAGCGCTTGGTCGTGAAAGGGGCCGAGGAGGTGGAGCATGCAGAGGCAATCTCCAAGTACCGAGACAAGGCTGAAGGGCGGAGGCCAAAGAACTTCGTAAGACCAGTGTCAACGAGCTTCTCATCAAGATAGCCAAAAGTGAAGAACTTCGGGTCATGCAAGAGTGCACGACCAAGGAACGAAGCAGGCAGTATGCGGTGCTGTACCTTTGCTACTCAGTGGAGTAGGCGGCAGGGCTGATGGAGAAGGCGGTACAATCCCAGAGGCGACCAAATCTATCAGAGAATTACTCCAAGTTGGGGTGAAAACTTCCGGCATTCTAGAAGTTCGATGGCATTGAGGAGGTGAATCACAGTAACTAACTCAATGCAAGGAGTGCAAACACTTCAAGTGCTTCAGAAGTGTGAGCAAAGAGCGGGCGAAGGCCAGTAACCAGCTCGATGCATGGAGTACAACCTCGAGGAGGCGGGCGAAGTCAAGTAACCTTTGCCTTCTCAACTACTAAGAGAATGGGTGAAACCGAGTACCCCAATTCTCTTATCTATCCAACAGAGGAGCTCTGCACAAGTTCAAAGACCCTTCGAAGATAATGGAAGACAATAGTTGTCAAATCCTCACCAACGGTGATCAGTGCTATTGAGAGTAGATTGTCCGCTTCATTTCCCAACGAAATGCCAATCGAAAGTAGAAGTGATGCGAACCTACTTGGATGAGGCAACTAAGCGAAAGAAGAGTCAATGGACAGATTTTGTGGAGGAAGGACCCAAAACTTCAGAAGTTTGCGAGAGGATGCTCGTTAAAGCTCCAACAAGCATCCACCCAGTTCAAGCAGCATGTGGAATTTTGAGAGACTGGCGCAGAAAGGATGGTCTTTTCCTTCATCTGGAGGATCCGCAGGAACCAATAAGGATCAACACAACTCAGCCAACCCCACACCATATTTAGAGTCATTGGCGAGTTGAAGCAGGATGGCGGATCAAAGATTCGACTACTCAAAAACAGCAGCGAAGAGCAGCTGGGAGCAAAGAGCGGGCGAAGGCCAGTAACCAGCTCGATGCATGGAGTACAACCTCGAGGAGGCGGGCGAAGTCAAGTAACCTTTGCCTTCTCAACTACTAAGAGAATGGGTGAAACCGATTCCGAAGTGATGCGAACCTACTTGGATGAGGCAACTAAGCGAAAGAAGAGTCATGGACCATATTTGTGGAGGAAGGACCCAAAACTTCAGAAGTTTGCGAGAGGATGCTCGTTAAAGCTCCAACAAGCATCCACCCAGTTCAAGCAGCATGTGGAATTTGAGAGACTGGCGCAGAAAGGAGGGTCTTTTCCTTCATCTGGAGGATCCGCAGGAACCAATAAGGCATCAACACAACTCAGCCAACCCCCACACATATTTAGATCATTGGCGAGTTGAAGCAGGATGGCGGATCAAAGATTCGACATACTCAAAAACAGCAGCGAAAGAGCAGCTGGGAGCCAAGAGGCGCGTTGCAGCTGGAGCAGAAGATTGAAGACTCAGCAAAGGCAAGCAGTTGCAGTGTCGACAAAGGCTTCGACGAGGACGTCGAAGGAATAAGTGGGGGAGAATGTCACGGACAAACTTTGAAACAGGATGTTTGATGCAATGCTCATGTATGTCCGTGTCTTGTGGGTTTGTTCATGCTCTGCACAGCAGGTTGAGGGACGGCCGAAGGCTAAGAGTCCCATTTGTGTGGGTTTGATGGCCATTTTAGGCTTGTAAATAAAGGTTGTGTCATGTGGACACTTGTGAGAGATTTTCGGTCTGTAGTGGGACATTTTACCCCTTTGTTGTGCAACTGTTCAGAGCTTGTAAAGTTTGTTTGTAATTTGCATTGTCTAAGAAGTGTTTACGGAGATGATTGCTTGTGGATCCCGAGTGAGGCGGTTTCTCTAACCCGTTTTCTCTTTTGTAGGTCCTAAGGGACCATGGGAGGTTTCGGGGAGGCTGACTTTTGCGGACGGACACGCAAGGGTGTCGCACGACTTAGGCAAAACCAGCTAAGTCCGTGACAGCAGCGCCAGGGAGAGGCGACGCCGTCTCGCACCTGCACACAGGTCGGGCCGGGGGCTCGGCCCGACCCCTCCGACGATCAAGTTAGCGATGTGGAGAGGGTGGTTTTGAAGGTGTTCTTGTGTTCTCCCCCCTGTTCGTTTAGAACTCTGGGGTATTTATAGATGAGTTTGATGTTACCTGATGTGGCTGCTTGCAGGGGTAGGACGGTACCTCTGATGGCGTCTGACATTGCCACTGGGGTTGCGTGGAGAACCGAGGTACCGCAGGGTATGGGCGAGCTTTGACCGTTGCCTGCTTTTGTCTCGGCCGGGTGTGTGGGGTCAAACGAGGTCGCTGTCGTCTGAGGAAAGCTGACGTCCGAGCATATCACGTCACCCTTATTGCCTTCCTGGGGTGCAGCGCCTATCCACGTGTGGCTGACATTGTCGTCCGTCGGGTCTACCATTTTTTCCCATATCAGAAAGGGAGCACAAATCTTCACAAAGCTGGACCTTCGATCCGAGTATCATCAAATATGAGTATGTAAAGAAGACATACCGAAAATCGCATTTCGAACATACAACGGCCACTACGAATTTTTGCTTTCTTCATCAGAAGGTGGAATATCATGGGCATATCATATCAGAGGAAGGTGTAGCAGTGCACCCCTCCAAAATTGGAGCAATGCAGAATTGGCTGACCTCGTGGAACATAAAATTGCTATGTGGCTTTCTCGGTTTAATAGGCTACGTGGCTTTCTCGGTTTAATAGGCTACAATCGCAAGTTCATGAAAAACTATGGAAAGATCAGTGCACCACTTATTTCCTTACTGAAAAAAGATATCTTCCAATGGTCGGACAAAGCCTCTATTGCCTTCGACAAACTTAAGGCAGCCATGATGACGACGCCGGTGCTAGCACTACCAAATTTCAACCGACCCTTCATTATTGAGGTCAATGCATCTGGAGTCGGAATTGGAGCCATTCTCATGCAAGATGGTTGACCACTCGCATACACTAGCAAGGCATTATCTCCCTTCCATCAAAATATGTCAACATATGATAAGGAGATGCTCGCCATTGTGCGCGTAGCAACGAGGTGGAGACCCTACTTGATCGGTCGACGATTTCAAATTAAAACTGACCATAAAAGTCTCAAGTACTTCTTAGATTTGATTATGAAATAACTTATAAAAAGAGAAAAGAGAACGTTGTTGTAGATGCACTTTCACAACTACCCAAGCAAGCTGAATTTTCGGCCGTTTCACTTCCGACTAGCAACTTCCTTGAGGATATTAAGATGGAATGGCAGGAAGATCCGAAGATTAGTAAGATTATAAGAAAATTGGAGAAAGCACCAAACTTCATGGCTCATTACAATTGAGACTCAAGAATTACACTATAAAGGACGCATTGTGCTTGTGCCAAATTCTACTTGCATTTTCACGAGCAGATTTTGGACAGTCAGGGCTCATTACAATTGAGACTCAAGAATTACACTATAAAGGACGCATTGTGCTTGTGCCAAATTCTACTTGCATTTTCACGAGCAGATTTTGGACAGAGTTATTCTATATGCAGGGTACTAAATTGAAAAAGAGTACGATGTATCACCCACAAACCGACGGCCAGATGAAAGTGGTAAACAGATGCTTGGAGACAGCCCAAAGCCACCCACCAAATATGACTACCCATGGAGAACTTCAGACCTAGTTGAGTGCCATTATTGATCAACGGATCGTGACTTAACGACGATAATCCATTACTAAAGTGTTAATACAATGGGCGAACTTACCAGTAGAAAGTGCCACTTGGGAGAACTATGATAACTTGAAGATCAAATTCCCAAAATTCATGGATTGTTAACCTCGAGGACAAGGCTGATTTAAAGAGGGCGGGTCTGTTAGGACTCTAGCTAGGAGAGTCCCAATTGATAGGGGCATTCATGTAAAACCTACCTAAGTCGACCCTTATTAAAGAGGTGAAGAGGCCAGCTAGGGTTTGGAGGTTATTTCTTAGAGAAGAATTAGGAGTCTTGAGTAGGAGTCCTATTAGGAGTTGGTTAGAAGTAGGAGTCTTGAGTAGGAGTCCTATTAGAGTTAGGATTTAGAAACCCTATAAATAGTCATGTATTCATCCTCTTTTGAGAGGCAATAGATGAATATTTTCTACAGCCTTTGAGCTCCAACTTGGAGGAAGGAACCTCTATAGAGTTCTAGGAGGCCGATCCCCTAAAGAGATCAACCTCAAGCTTAGAATCTGCAAGGGTTCTATCACTCTATCAGTCATTCTCCTATATTCAATGGGAAGGACTACACATTAGAAAACTCGAATGTGAATTTTCTTGCTTTCTATGAACTTCAATTTATGGAATATTATTGAAAGTGGTTTTCAAAAGTTTTCTAAACCAATTAACGAATTGAATAATTTAGAGAAGAAGACTTTTTCTTTAAATGCTAAAGTGATAAATACTTTGTTTTGTGCTTTGAAAAAAAATAAATTTAATCATTTTTCTATATATGGAACTACACATGATATTTGTCATATACTCGAAATCATACATGATGGCATGAGTAGAGTTAAAGATTATAAAATTAATCTTTTGATGCATAATTTTAAATTGTTTTGAATGAAGCTAAGTAAAACTATTGTTGACATGTACACCCGTTTTACATATGTCATCAATGCTAGTCATAGGTGTCTAGCAAGCTAATCACGCAAGTGATGGCACGTGTGATGATATGGAATCTTCTTGCTTATTATATTTTGGCATTTATCACTTTATGTTGACTATTGCATATATGCATATATATTGTGATGTTCTTGGATCTATGCAATGAGAATCGAATCATGATAAGATCATGATAATGAGACCGATTCACCTTTAAACACAAATCCTAAATAATCCCAGTCATAGGTTACTCGGGAGGGACATCGAGATAACCGGACAGACTGGTGTGCTATATACCTGTCTATATGATGGATGCAGTTGGTCTCATAGCTGCTCGTGTGGGGACACTAGGGATACAATACAGGTACTCATTGGAGAATGAGTTCACTGATTGATCCGCTTACGGAATGCTGGATAGTTGATGATGCATTATAATTAGATAGCGATTCCGTAGTCCTGGTGGTGTATCTGGTCCTTAGACTTGAGACATCAAGGATGTCCTATATGAGTGCTCTACTCTTTGATACCAGACTTATAGATTTGGATATTCTAAATCTGGTATAGCTGGTCATTGGGAATGGTAGTCGACCTTATGAAGGCTATTGAGTGTCGATAGAGGATCATTCACTCTCGGCATCATGAGAGGAATATCCCATGTGTTCTTGCTTAGAAAAATCCTTGGCTAGGGTTATTTGGATTGAGAGAGAAAAAGTTCTCCGGGAGAATCCGATTAAAGCAAGACTCGAGTAGAAACCATATAGGTATAACAGCACCATGCCCGATATACGGTCTCTGAGATATTAGATGGATGAGGGACTATAGGTACATGGTAACCGAGAATAAACAAGTCCAATGGATTGGATTTCCCTGTATCATCTAGAGACTACGGCGTAGTGACCTAGTACGTCCGTAGTCGATGAATCGAGTGAATTATTATGGAGATAATAATTCACTAAGCCAGAAGGAGTTCTGACAGGTATAACTTACGGCCAGCTCGATATTAGGCCTAGAGGGTCACACACATATGGTAGGCATTACGATGAGTAGAGGTTCGGATATAAGATATCTATCGGAGCCCCTATCTTATTAAATATCCAATAAGCCCTTGAATTATTGGATCCCATAAACGAGATCCAATAAGAGCCTATAAGATATTATTGGATAGAGATTCACTAATCTAAAAGGCTTGGGTAATTGGATGTAGATCCAATACCCAATAAGGGAGGATCCATTAGGGTTTGATAGGGGACCTCTATAAATAGGAAGGATTCAGTTGTTCATAAGCTAGAGCCTTTACTTGCCTCTCCTATTCTCCTCCCCCTCTCCACCTCAGAGCAAGCTTGGAGTTTTAAGGAGCGTCATCGCAGCCTTATTGTGTGGATCACCACTAGAGAGGAGGACGCTTGACCTCCTTCACCCTCTCCTAGAGATCTGCAAGCAAACAGGGAAATACGATCTCCCTAGGTAACACAATTTATCTTATACATAGTTTTAAGTTTCGTGATTTTGCGCACCAATCTTCGCACGACGACGAACATCTCTTTGGGAATAGGGGATTTTGTTTTCTTGTTCTTCCGCTACGCATGTGATGTCGCCCCCAAGATTTCCCAACAATCAATAGTTTAAACACTCATGGCAAATGTTTTTTTAATCTTGAACTTATAAAGAAGATTCTAAGATCCTTTCCAAAAAGTTGGGACTCAAAAATAATGGCAATACAAGAATCAAAGGACTTGAACAATTTTCTACTTGAAGAACTTATCAAGTCTTTAATGACCTATGAAATAACATATATTGCATATGACGAACATAAGAACAACCTTCTAAATAACATAAAGGATTTGACACTTAGAATAAAAGAAGATCACTCGAGCGAAAGCTCAAATAATGATGAGCTTGAACTCCTCACAAAAAAAATAAAAAAATCATAAAATATGAAACTAAGAACAAAAATGAACTTAAAAAGAAGCTGCTAAAGAAAAAGAAATCACTCAAGGTGACTTAAGATGAATCAAGTACATCCAAAGATGATGAGTAAACCAACAAAGGTGAGATGGCAAACTACACCTTAATGGCTCTCAACGATGAGGTAAGTGACTCAAACGAAACTCCTTTACCTTTACAATGAATTACTTGATGTTTTTCATGATTTATTTGATGAATTTAAATTAGTTAGTAAAAATTATAAATTGTAAAAAAATGATCATGCTTCTCTATTGAATCAAATATACACTTCATGAATACATAGGATTACTAAAACAACTTTCAAGTTGTGAATCAAATATAAAAAAATCAAGAGAAAAATTATAATTCATTTGGATAAATCAAAAAGCGAAAAGAATAATCATAGTAAACAATCTGTTGAATCTTGGATTTTGATGATGAAACCAATTGATAAGTGTTTATGATTTGATATGCATTTTGAGTGACACAGGATGCTTCGATCAGGTTGAGACAATTAAAGCAGGAAGAATCATGTTGGGCGGTTGGAACATGTCAGAAGATTGGATGTTAAACCGGAGGATCGGTCAACGTATCGATAGAAGGCTTCGGGCCATGAGTTCAAGCATCAAGCCAAGAAGAGCGGATATTGCACCAAGGATATCAGAGTTGCGGAGTCAACTGACCGATTGGGCAATAGGCCATAAGAGAGGACGATGCGCCGAAGAATCAGATGAAGTGTCAATGGACCAATAACATGCCGAACAACATGATTCATGCTTAGTATTAATTGTCTAGATCAAAGTATATTTTTATGTATGTAGGATTAACGATGATAGCAAGGCATAAAGCAAAATGAAGTCCTAGAGTCAAGAACACGATTTTGTTGAGAGTTCGAGAGTTCGTCGGAAGTCCAAATGTTCATCGGAAGTTCTACCGGAACCAACGAAGAAGTCCTAGAGCTTGCCAAAGAAGCTTGTTGGAACTTGTCAAGAAGATCGTCGTGAAGTCCAGGAGCTTGCCGGGATTCTGTTGGAACATTACCGAGAGATCGTCCGAAGTTCGCCGAAAGATCACTAGAAGAAAACTAGACATACAAACTTTGTTTAGCTTAGTAAATATCTTAAAATTCATAGTTAGCACATAATTAAGATTAAAATTGGGCTATTCCAATTAGGGGATAGTTGGGCCCAAGTTTGGGCTAGTTGGGTCAAGAGAAAGGCCCAAACAGTGACCAAACAGGTGAAACCATCGTGGCACAATCTCCGAGACTATATCAGGCGATGGTACCGCCCAGCATAGTCTTATAGGCGGTGATACCACCCATACCCTAAAATTTTGGGGATTTGAATTTTGGGCTCCAAATTTGAATCCATTTGGGACCTATAAATACCCAAGCTGTTCCTACATGGATTAGCAAGAAATATTGAGCAAAACTCTGTGATTCTAAAGTTGTAAACCTTAGAAAGTTTAGTTCCCTCCTCCCAAAGCTTAGAGAGAGTTCTAAGAGAGGTCTGAGAGGAATACCTTATAAAAGACGGTTGTAAAAGGTTATCTCCTAAACCTGTGAAAAGGAAAAGAGGGGTGTAAAAGGTGGTTGGCCTTCATTGGGAGTTTGAGAGTTCATCGGAAGTCCAGACATTCGTTGGAAGTTCTGTTGGAACCAACTAAGAATTCCTGAAGCTTGCCAAAGAAGCTCGTCGGAACTCGCCAAGAAGATCGCCATGAAGTCCAGGAGCTTGCCAGAAGTTTGTTGGAACATTGCCGAGAGATCATCGGAAGTTCGCCGAAAGATCGCCAGAAGAAAACTAGACTTACGGACTTGTCTAGCTTAGTAAATGTCTTAGAAATCGTAGTTAGCACATAATTGGGATTAGATTTGGGCCAACCCAATTATGGGCCAGTTGGGCCGATGTAAGGACTATGTTGGGCCCAATGAAAGGCCTAAACAGTAACCCAAGAGGTGGCACCATCGTAGCACAATCTCCGAGACTATGTCAGGCGGTGGTACCACCAAGTGTCAATGTCAGGCGGTGGTACTGCTAGTATGGGAAGTGGTATCGCCTAGCATAACCTCCCAAGCGGTGGTACCACCCAGTGCAGTGTTAGTGTAGACTGACACTAGCAATGGTACCGCCCGTACCCAAGAAACCCAGAATGAGATATTTTTAGGCTCCAAGTTTGAATCAACTTGAGGCCTATAAATACCCCTCTCATCCCTAGTTAACAAACACAAGCATAGAGAATTTAAAAGGGAAAAACACTATTGTAGTCTCTTGTGAGAATCCTCCTCTTCTAGTCTAAGTGTTAGAATAGTTTGAGAGATGAGTAAGTGCTTGTAAAGGTTGTTTCCTAAACCTATGAAAAGGAGAAGAGGGGTGTAAGAAGGAGGTTGATCTTCGCCTATTAAAGGAACATCGATAGTGGATGTCGGTGGCCTTAACGAAAGAGGAATCAGCGGAGTGGATGTAGGTCACGATGACCGAACCACTATAAACTCGGTTTGCATTTACTTTTGAGCAATTTACATTTACTGCAAATCATCTTACTTGCTCACTACTCAATTGCCTTACATCTTCCGTACGCTTTTAAGCAATCTTTTCAAAATCAGTTTTCATCGAACGTATGAAAATATTTCTCAAAACCAACGTGATTTTACTACTACACTAATTCACCCCCTCCCTCTTAGTGCCAACTGCTTTCCTACAAGAACCACTTATGAGCTAAAAATGTCCAGAGCACACTTTTTTAGGCTGTTAGGTGGTGGTACCACCCAAACACAATCTCCCAGACCACGTCAGGCAGTGGTATTACCTAGACATAGTCTCCCAAACTGTATCAAGTGATAGTACCACCAGACTAAGCGATGGTATCGCCCAGTGGCAATGTTGCAAGCTGTGATACTGTCAAGACTCGGGAAACCCAGGATGAGACCTTTTTATGCTCTATTTTTAAACTCATTTGGGGTCTATAAATACCCCACCCTTTCCTACTTAGGGTAGCATGTAATTGAATAGAAAAGGGGGAAAATATACTTGAGAAAAAAGGTATAAACTCTTTTAAGTTATAGATGTTGAATCTCGGATTTTGATGATAAAACTAATTGATTGTGTTTAGATGTTTAACTGCATTTTGAGTGATACAGGTCTACTCGATCAGGATTAGGCAGTTGATGCAGGAGGAATTGACGTTGCGCCGGAGGAGATCACGTTAGGATATTGGACGGTAGAACGCTTCGGACGTCACGCATCGGGCCAAGGAGAGCGGAATTACACCAAGGATATCGGGGTTGCGGAGGTCAACCGCCGATTGGGCAACAACCCGCAAGAGTGGACGATGCACTGAAGAATCGGACAAAGCGCCAACCAATGACGTGCCGGACAACAGAATGTCAATTCGCGTTGTAATAATTGTCTAGATCGGAGTAGAGTTTTGGCTTGTGTGTGCAGGATTAACTACGATAACGATGAAGACATAAAGCGAAATAAAATGCCGGAGTCAAGCGTGAAGGATTCGTTGGGAGTTCGAGAGTCCGACGGAAGTCTGAAGGTTCGTCGGGAATGCTGCCGGAACTACCCGAGAATGAGTAGGGAGCTTGCCGAAGGGTTTTCGGAAGCTCGCCAGAATGTACGTCGGAAGTTCACGGAGCTCACCGAGAAAGATCGTAGCTTGCCGAAGAAGCTCATCGGAACTCACCAAGATCAAATCGTGAAGTCTAGGAGCTTGCCGGGAGTCCGTAGAATGGTTTCCGAGAGTTTCTCGGAAGATCGTCGGAAGTTCGCTGGAAGAAGTCTTGACTTGTGGACTTTATAATAGCTAGGAAATGTCTTTAAATTCATAGTTAGCATGTTAATTAGGGTTAGGATTAGGTGTTAATCTTATAACCTAAGTAGGGGCCAATTGGGCTCGAGTTTGGACTAGTTTGGGCCAAGTTTGGAGCCCAACCAGTGAGCTGAATAGTGTAGGCGGTGGCACCGCCAGACTAGGTGGTGGCACCGCCCAGGACCCAAAAGGTTGGGTGGTGGAACCGCCGGACTGGGCGGTGGCACCGCCCAGCACCCGAGCTAGGCGGTGGCACCGCCCAGCACCCAAAGAGCTAGGCAGTGGCACCGCTGGTCTGGGTAGTGGCACCGCCCAGCACCCGAAGAGCTACGCAGTGACACTGCCCAGTACACTATCAGTGTCAAAACTGACAGGCGTTGGCACCGCCACTGACAGGCGGTGGCACCGCTAGCTTCGGGAACCGAAGAGAATTCAAATTTTGGAGCCCAAATTAGAATCCTCTTGAGGCCTATAAATTCCCCTCAATTCTTAGCAGAGATAACAACTTTTGAGAAGCAATAGATTGAGATAAAAGCCTTAGCAAAGTCTTTAGCAAGTCTTGTTTTCAATTGCTTGAGTGTTCACCTCCTTCTTTGTCATTGAAACTTTGTAAGAGTGTGAACCACTTGTAAAAAGTTATAAGAGGGGTATTTGTCCTTCCCCTTCAAAGTGATTTGCTAGTGGAAGTTGAGAGCCTCATCGAAGAAGGCTTCGCAAGTGGATGTAGGTCATTTTGACCGAACCACTTTAAAATTGGCATGTTCACTGGTTTGCATTTATTTATTGCACTTTACCTTATTGCAAATCTTTATAAGTGCTTTACTTCCTCATTACTTTTGCTGCATACATTTACGAACACGCTTTCAAGTTAAGCACTTCCGAGTTCAGTTTTTATCGTACGAAAAAGTTTCCAAAACCGACGTTTTAATCCGCTGCACTAATTCACCCCCCGCTCTTAGTGCCGCTCCGATCCTAACAATTGGTATCAGAGCCTGGTATTTCTCAGTTCGGATTTACACCCGAGAGAAATGACTCTTCATGGCTTTCAAGAGGGCTTTTCGGTTTTTCATCCACCGTTGTTTAACGGATTAGACTACACTTATTGGAAAACTCGAATGAAAGTTTTCTTGATTTCTATGAATTTGGATTTATGGAATATTGTTGAAAACAGTTTTCAACTTCCTTCTAAACCGATGAACGAATGGTCGGATTTGGAGAAGAAGTATTTTTCTCTAAACGCAAAGGCTATGAATGCCTTATTTTGCGCTTTGGACAAAAATGAGTTCAATCGGATTTCTGCGTGCGAAACGGCTTTTGATATTTGGCAAACACTTGAAATCATGCACGAGGGAACTAGTAGTCAAAGACTCGAAAGTTAACATTTTATTACATGATTTTGAGCTTTTTCGAATGCAACCAAGCGAGACTATAGGCACACCCATTTCACGGATGTCGTCAATAATCTAAGAGTTCTTGGTAAATCTTTTTCGAATTTTGATCTCGTAAGTAAGATCTTAAGATCCCTTCCAATAAGGTGGGATCCTAAAATAAACACAATACAAGAGATAAAAAATTTAAATGATTTTCCATTAGAAGAATTAATCGGGTCATTAATGACCTATGAAATGACACTTTTGGAATATTTTGAACCCGATGAGCACTTGAACCACCTTCCAAAGAATAGAAAGGATTTGGAACTCCGGACAAATGAATACCACTTGAGTGATGACTCAAGTGATGAGGACAATGATGAACTTGAACTTCGAACACTAAATCTTAATAAGTTCATTAAACAAAAATCTAAAATAAACAATGAACTTGAATGGAGGAAGAGGTCAAAGAAGAGGAAGGCAACCAAGGATGAATCAAGAACTTCCAAAGGTGAAACGGCGAATTGGGCTTTGACGGGCTTCGACTACAAGGTAAGTAACTCAACTCCCTTAATTTATTTTGAAATTACTTGATGTTTTCCATGATGCGTTTTCTTTTTTTTTGAATAATTATTTTTCTTGAAAATTACATGTTTTATGTTAATGGAATAAAAAGTTAGATATAAATCTAATGATTGTAAACCTAGTGAGATTAATCATATATATGTGCTTGAGAAGCAAGAATATGTATTTTGATGATTTTCATATTGCTTTTCAATGAAGATGCATGGCTTTTGTATGAAAGGCTTGATATTTTTTATGTACATTATCTTTGTTTTTCAAACATGATGTATGGTTTTGACATAAGAACAAAAATTTGAGCATGCTATTATAAAATCAATCATATAAATTAAAACTAAAGAAGTTTTAGGTATCTATAAGAATCATTCAAAATTATGTTCAATGAAACCTTGCTTAATGTTGTAATGAAAATATTAAAGTTTTACCATGATATAACGATTTTATGCATAAAATTTTAAAGTTATACATGATGATTTTTGTGATTTATTGGTCTTGATGGTTTTATGACGAAATTCATTTTTCGATCCTAAACGTTGATGCATGTTTTTATTTGACATAAATGAAAAAGCATGCTAACATGAAATCAATCACTTAAAATGAAACACTTAAAAAAGGGGGAAAATATATTATCAATGAAATCATGAATCTATTTATGTTATGAATTTTGTGAACCTTAAAAATGATTTTGATGATTTAAATTTGAAATGAGTTTTATCAAAATCATGATCTTGATTTCTTGGAATAACATGAGATTTTCTTTAATCAATCTCCTAAGATTTTCTTTTGATTATTTAAAAGGAGATTTGTCGAAATGATTCATGGAATTTTGGATTCATGAATTGATCCTTCATTTGTTTATGAGATGGTTGAAATCTTTGTACCTTTGAATTCTTTCCCTTCTCCCTTCGATTTTTAAATTTATACATGTTATATGTTGAAGATTTGAAACCATGTTTTGATATCATGCATACCCAAGAAATGTTGATTTGACAAATTGAATGAATTAAAAATGAATGATGAATTTTCTCTTGAATATTACTTGTGATATTTTTTATGAATCATTATCTTGATTTCTCGATATTTGATATATGAAATTTTATAATGAATCAATATTTTTCTTTAATCAATCTCCTAAGATTTTCTTTTGATTATTTAAAAGGAGATTTGTCGAAATGATTCATGGAATTTTGGATTCATGAATTGATCCTTCATTTGTTTATGAGATGGTTGAAATCTTTGTACCTTTGAATTCTTGATTATTTAAAAGGAATTGTCGAAATGATTCATGGAATTTGGATTCATGATTGATCCTTCATTTGTTTATGAGATGGTTGAAATCTTTGTACCTTTGAATTCTTTCCCTTCTCCCTTCGATTTTAAATTTATACATGTTATATGTTGAAGATTGAAACCATGTTTGATATCATGCATACCCAAGAAATGTTGATTTGACAAATTGAATGAATTAAAAATGAATGATGAATTTTCTCTTAACATTTAGATACCATCATTTGAAAAGCTATGATTATGTTGCCAAAATAATGTATCATGAATGCTTGAATATCATGTATAATATGCTCATAATGATGATTGATTTATTTGTATCATGCATGAAAAATGAAAGGTATAGTTTTGAAATTGGCAATTTGAAAATACGATGATGAATCTTGTGATTTACGTATTATTGATTTTTATCAAAATGAAAGTGCCTTATTGATCTTTATTGTAATAAATCTTACACTTTCGGTTTTAAATATGATACATGTTTTTTTTTTTGGCATAAATGAATAAAATCATATGAATTGAAACAACTAAAAAGAGGAAAATGTTTTTTTTTTCTTAAAAAAAATATTTTTCTCTATCTTATTGATCTCATGATATGTATATTGAAATGAAATAATGATTGGAATATTGATGTAATTATAAATGATGATTTGATAATATGCATGAAATACTCTTGATATTATTTTGATGCATACAAATGAAAAGTTTTGATCATGCATGGTAGGATATAATTTGACAAGTTGATACCATCATGATATGAAACATTTATGATTTACAATGATCCATGCAATACTTGTGCTTTCTAATTATGATGTGATGTATTGCATATGATGTAAATCATGATTTAAAATACTATGAATTGTTGCTAAAATGATGTATTATAAATGTTGATTTAATGTTTTGTGTCATGAATGCTCTAAATGATGAATGTTTGGTATCATGATCAAAATGTTTATAAATAGTTAAAAATTTTAGTATCATGTATGATATCCTCATAATGTTGATCGATTTATTCAATATCGTGCATGAATGAAATATAAGGTTTTTGAAAATGTGCATATTCTAATTTGAAAATATAATAATGCACAAATAAGATTGATACTTACTTTTGTCATAATTGATGTAAAGGGTCTTCCCTTCTTTTTGACAATGACAAAGGGGGAGATAGCTAATTTGTACAAGTCAAGAAGATGCAAAAACTTGATTGCTAGCTTGCCTATTTTAAGTAACAAAGATTGCCAACTTGCTTATTTCAAGAAGCAAAAGTTGTCTTCTTGAACATCACTATCTTGCCTATCTCAATAAGCAAACATACATGCACGGCACATCTAGCAACTTGTATATTTTAAGAAGCAAGGGTTGCTTTCTTGAACATCTCAAAACTGCTAGCTTGCATGTTTTAAAAATATTGTAAAATTTGCTAGCTTGTATGTTATAGAAATTGCTATCATACTACCTTGCATATCTATGATGATAGCAAAATTGCATAATGATAAAACTAGGAGATTATGTTAATTATACAATGTGTTGAACTTGGATATTTCAAAACTTGTAAATTGCAATAGGAAGCAAGAATCTTGGGCTTACACAAGAAAGCTATCTTGCATTTGCTTTCAAAATTTTTGCTAGCTTGTATGTAGCAAAACTTGCATATCGTAAAAATTGCTAGCTTGTAGTCTAAAGAGAAGCAAACAGTTGCTGTCTCAAGAAAAGCAAACATGCTAAACTTGCACATCTTTAATTGCTAAATTGCATGATGATAAAATTGGATACTATGTTTATTATGCAATGTTTAGAACTCATATCTCTAAACACATAAGAGTTGGGACTTCTCCTTTTTGTTGATGACAAAGGGGGAGAAGTAAGTTGATGACATGCATAATTTGATCATGACATGTTGTTTGGATTTTTGAATCCAAGAGTTTCTATCAATATGGCATATTGATAGGGAAAGTTTGTTTAAACTCCGAGGAATTAAGGTTAACTCCGGTAGTCATCAATTAGTTGTCATCATCAAAAAGGGGGAGATTGTTGAATCTCGAATTTTGATGATGAAACTAATTGATTGTGTTTAGATGTTTAACTGCATTTTGAGTGATGCAGGTCTACTCAATCAGGATTAGACAGTTGACGTAGGAGGAATTGACGTTGCGCCGGAGGAGATCACGTTAGGATATTGGACGATAGAACGCTTCGGACGTCGGGCATCAAGCCAAGGAGAGCGGAATTGCACCAAGGATATCAGGGTTGCGGAGGTCAACCGCCGATTGGGCAACAACCCACAAGAGTGGACGATGCATTGAAGAATCGGACGAAGTGCTAACCAATGACGTGCCGGGCAACAGAATGTCAATTCGCGTTGTAATAATTATCTAGATCGGAGTAGAGTTTTGGCTTGTGTGTACAGGATTAACTACGATAATGATGAAGACATAAAGCGAAACAAAGTGTCGGAGTCAAGCGCGAAGGATTCGTTGGGAGTTCGAGAGTCCGACGGAAGTCTGAAGGTTCTTCGGGAATGCTGCCGGAACTAGCCGAGAATGAGTAGGGAGCTTGCCGAAGGGTTTTCGGAAGCTCGCCAGAATGTACGTCAGAAGTTCGCAGAGCTCACCGAGAAAGATCGTAGCTTGCCGAAGAAGCTCATCGGAACTCGCCAAGATCAAATCGTGAAGTCTAGGAGCTTGCCGGGAGTCCGCAGAATGGTTTCCGCTCAGAAGATCACCGAAAGTTCGTCGGAAGAAGTCTTGACTTGTGGACTTTGTAATAGCTAGGAAATGTCTTTAAATTCGTAGTTAGCATGTTAATTAGGATTAGGATTAGGTGTTAATCTTATAACCCAAGTAGGGGCCAATTGGGCTTGAGTTTGGACTAGTTTGGGCCAAGTTTGGAGCCCAACCAGTGATCTGAAATAGTGTAGGCGGTGGCACCGCTAGACTAGGCGATGGCACCGCCCAGGACCCAAAAGGTTGGGCGGTGGAACCACCGGACTGGGCGGTGGCACCGCCCAGCACCCGAGCCAAGCGGTGGCATCGCCGGTTTGGGCGGTGGCACCGCTGGTCTGGGCGGTGGCACCACTGGTCTGGGCGGTGGCACCGCCCAGTACACTGTCAGTGTCAGAACTGACAGGCGGCGGCACTGCCACTGACAGGCGATGGCACTACCACTGACAGGTGGTGGCACCACTAGCTTCGGGAACCGAAGAGAATTCAAATTTTGGAGCCCAAATTTGAATCCTCTTGAGGCCTATAAATACCCCTCAATTCTCAATAGAGATAACAACTTTTGAGAAGCAATAGATTGAGATAAAAGCCTTAGCAAAGTCTTTAGCAAGTCTTGTTTTCTATTGCTTGAGTGTTCACCTCCTTCTTTCTTATTGAAACTTTGTAAGAGTGTGAACCACTTGTAAAAAGTTGTAAGAGGGGTATTTGTTCTTTCCCTTCAAAGTGATTTGCTAGTGGAAGTTGGGAGCCTCATCGAAGAAGGCTTCGCAAGTGGATGTAGGTCATTTTGACCGAACCACTTTAAAATTGGCGTGTTCACTGGTTTGCATTTATTTATTGCACTTTACCTTACTGCAAATCTTTATAAGTGCTTTACTTCCTCATTACTTTTGATGCACACATTTACGAACACGCTTTCAAGTTAAGCACTTCCGAGTTCGGTTTTTATCGTACGAAAAAGTTTTCAAAACCAACATTTTAATCCACTGCACTAATTCACCCCCCCCTCTTAGTGCCGCTCTGATCCTAACAATAGAGTCTCTTCCTCTTAGGGTTAGAAATTTTCTAAGAGAAGAGTGAGGTCTAAAAAAGATGTGTAAAGGTTCTCTCCTGAGCCTATTAAAAGGATAAAGAGTTGTAAGGGTAATTGATCTTCACCCATTGGAAAAAAGATTGGTAATGGAAATCGGTGGCCTTGAGTGAAGAGGAATCGAGAGTAGACGTCGGTCACGACGATCGAACTACTATAAATCCAATGTGCTCTTTTTTGTTGTTGTTTACTTTTACTACAAATTGTTGAATTTTGGATTTTGATAATGAAATCAATTGATTAATTGTTTGATCTAATCTATATGTTGAGATAAGTGTACAAGATTAACTACAATAGCAGGAAGACATAAAGTAAATATTATGCCAGAGTCAAGATCGAGATTTCATTGGGAGTTCAAGAGTTCGTTGGAAGTTCGGATGTTCGTCAGAAGTTCTACCGGAACCAACCGAGAAGTCTAGGAGCTTACCAAAGAAGCTCATCAGAACTCACCAAGAAGATCGTCGCGAAGTCCAGGAGCTTGCTGAAAGTCTGCTGGAACATTATTGAGAGATCGTCGGAAGTTCGCCGAAAGATCGCCGGAAGCTCATCGGAAGAACAATTAACGTATCGAAACTAGAATACTTTGTTATATGTCGTAATTATCGTAGTTAGTCCGTATATTGAGTTAGGATTGGGAGGTGATCCCTTTAACTGAGTTAGGGGCCAATTGGGCCCTTAATATGGCTGAATTGGGCTAGATTGAATAGCCCATTCAGTACTTGAAATCACGATCGGCGATGGCACCGCCTAGTGACCCTGTCTCCCAGGTGGTCTAGGTGATGGTACCACCGGCAGTTAATGCTGCCATCATTGATACCGCTAGAGCTTGGTCTCTGAGCTTTGTCAGGTGGTAGTACTGCCCAGTGTCAAGTGTCAAGCGGTGGTACCGCCCAGGAATGGCGGTGGTACCGCTAGTACCTTAGAAATTCGGGAAGAGACACTTTTTGGCTCCAATTTTGAAGCCATTTGGGGTCTATAAATACCTCACCCTTTTCTGTATGGAAGGGCATGAAAGTGATGTTATAATCTTGAATTTCTTGGGTGTTAAAGTGGTGTAAAAATGCTAGAGTTCTCCTCCTCCCTTTTCTAAGTATTGAGATCATTCAAGAGAGGTATGAGACTTGTAAGGGTTATCTCCTCAACTCGTAAAAAGGAGAAAGTATTGTAAAAGGTAGTTGGTCTTCGCCCATTGAATGAAGGCCTTTACTGGATGTCGATGACCTTGACGGAGGAGGATTCCGAAGTAGATATAGGTCTCATTGATCGAACCAATCTAAATTCATGTTTGTTTTTCTTTTTGTGTAATTTACTTTACTGCAAACCTCCTTGAGCTTCTCCTTACATTCTTAAGAAAGGTTTAAGTCAACATTTTTTCGAAACGATTTGAATCTAAACAAACTTTATATGAAATCGAAGAATTTTCTACTGCACTAATTCATCCCCCCCCCCCCCCTCTTAGTGTCGCTCTTGATCATAACACAAACTGCTTTACTTGCACATTATATTATTATAAACATTTTCATTTCAAGTTAAACATCTTTACGATATGGGCTTTATCGAATGAAACTTTTGAATTAACGTCGTTTTCTCAAAAGCACTAATTTACCCCCCTCTTAGTGCCGATTTTGATTCTATAGTACTAAGCTACTACGCCATAGTCCCTAGACAATATAGGGGAATATATTCCATTGGACTAGTTTTTCCTTAGTTACCGTGTATTTATAGGCCTTCATCCATCTAATAGCTCAAAGACCGTATATTGGGTATGGTGCTGTTAGGCTCATATAGTTTCCACTTGAGTCTCGCTCTAATCAGGTTATCCCGGAGATCTCTTTTTCTCTTAATCTGAATGACCCTAGCTAGGGATTTGTTTGAGCAAGAACACATGGGATATTCCTCTCATGATACCAAGAATGAATGATCCTCTATCGACACTTAATAGTCCTCGTAAGGTTGGCTACCACTCCCGATGATCGGTTGTGCTAGATTTGAAACTTCTAAGTCTATATGTCTGGTATCAAAGAGTGGATTTCTCATATAGGACATCCTTGGTGTCTCAAGTCTACGGACCAAATACACCATTGGGATGATGGGATTGCTATTTGACAATAAGGCATCATCAACCATCTAGCATTCCGTGAGCAGATCAATCAGTAAACTCATTCTCCAATGAGCACATGCATTGTATCTCTAGTGTCCCTACACGAGCTACTATGAGACCAACCATCTCCATCATATGGACGGGTATATAGTATACTAGTTTGTTTGGTTATCTCAATATCCCTCTCAAGTAAATTATGACTAGGATTATTTAGGGTCTGTGTTTAAAGGCGAATCAGTCTCATTATCGTGATCTCATCACGATCCGATTTCTATTGCACAGATCCATGAACATCACAATATATTTATGCAATAAATAATATAAAGTGATAAAATATCAAATAATATAATAAGCAAAAAGAATGTGTGTCATGTCATACATGTCATCACTCATATGATTAGCTTATAGGGCACCTATAACTAGCAAATATAAGTTTAATTCAATGTAAAATAATTATCATATAAATTATTATATTCATAATATATTTTATAAAATATGTTTCGAATGATATGATTATCATAGCTAAATGTGAATGTATATATTTTATAAGCATAAAAATATATGAATTATAATAAAAATTTCTTGTATGCATGCATATATGATAATGTACGGTATAAGAGTACACATGTTTTCTATGATATGTAGTGTGGGAGTGTATGAATATGTTACAATATATAATACTCGTATATACTATGACGTGTCGTATAGGAGTAAATTTATATATTATGACATACGGTATTAGAGAATATATATATATATATATATATATATATATATATATATATATATATATATATATATATATATATATATATTGACATATAGTATGGGAGTATAAAATATAAATAAAAATATATAACTAACAAAAGCGAACGATGTTGACACTATCATCACTAGAAAAAGCTTACACATGAGACCTCATATTTTTTTCTATTCAGTAATTAATCTATAAAATATTTCTCATACATATATCCAAAAGTTATTACTTCAACATCAACTACTTATCTATAGTTTGAAAAACCTAAAATCAAAACAACATCAACGGGGCTAAAGTCAATTGGGACACCAACAAACATAAAAGTGTAGCTCTCCCTCTAAAAGTGTTCCATAATACTAAAAATAACAAATCGATGTGTTTGAACGTTAGGAATATATGTTATATGACTAAATAGACTCTTAAGCATATTTACAAGACATCGTATAAGGGAAATAGAGATCATGTGACCTCTACTCTTAGCATTTGGTTCAAAAAGAAACATCCTAAAATGGTCATGATAATAACTATATGTTATGGGGTATATGATGGTGATCGGTGATGAATCATAGGGTGGTATAGGACGGGGAAATCGAAGGTATCATCGACTTCATATCTAACAAAAAATATAATTAATTAGTTGCATATAACATAATAATGGTTACTATTGTAATTCCTTTGTTTGTAATTTTTTTTATCACCTTAGAATTCAGGGGATCTATGCAAAGCCATTCTGTTTATATATAAAAACAAATGGTATCGACAAGGGTAAAACAATATTTCCAATATAGGAAATCAAATCGTCAAGTTTCCTAATATAATCTAATGGTACTCACTATAAATTAATTAAGTATTAAAAATTTAATAAGGAACAAAGTAGTAGAAACTATTATTAGCTATCAAAGAAGATGACTTTAGGTAAATTATTATCAGTTGATCTCCACTGTTTCATAAAGTAAAACGCCCAAAATATAAATGATCAAATGATGCATGAATAGCAAAGTTGATCAGGTTTTTTTTTTTTCCCTACAATAAGCTCCATTAATTGAAGTTTATATGGCATGGTAGGAGACAAGTATTCGACGGTGAAACTGCATGTTACATCACTCGGAGAATGCAGTCAACATCCTATTCTGATTGTGAACAAGCAAAACATCAAATTGCTTCAACTTGGTCTCCTTTTATGAATCACAAAAGATGAGATGCTATTGTTCTTGAACATCCTGATACAACTTGAAAATAAAATAAAATAAAACCTACCTAAACATGCTCACCTGTAGATTGCTGAGGAGAGGTCATCGTCGTTAATGATGGAAACCTTAGAAATGCCAAAATCGCGGGTTACCAAAGATCAAAGATCGGCGTCGTCGAGGAGAACTTGCCTCCGCCAAGGGTTACTATCACCTTTATCACTGCAAAGGATACAAAACTGACGCCACCGAGGAAGGAAACGCCGCTACTAGTTGAGCGGAACTTGTAGTTGAGGAATGCTGCTACCGAGTACAAATTGCCGATGAAGGTAACGTTGTTGCTTCTTAAGGAAGGGGAACTCACCGTTAACGTTGCTTGCGAGTATAAATCGCTGGAGAGAGAACCTCGTTGTCACTTTATACACTAAGGTTACACTTAAATCAGTGTTACTCACGATATGCCCTTTGCTCATTTAACTTTGCACATCCGACCCAAACCCGTTGCTACCAAACCTGTTCCGAGGCGATCTGACTCGACCCAAGATGGCCCGAGGGAACAAAATCAATAATGATCTATGGGTTGAAACAGTAAGGTTCAGGAGCTTTTATCGAAATAAAAAAAAACCCAAGTAAAAAAATAATCATGAGGCGTGTCACCACGTAAAAACTAAATACTATGGTTTTTTTTTTTTAGGTAAAATGCCTAATGGATAAACCTAAATTTAAGATTATGAGAAAAAAACTAAAAGATTTTTGTTTTTCACTTATTTTGAAATATGTAAAAAAAAGCCACATGCACTGTGGACGCTTTAATGTTTAATGTGTTTTACAAAGATCAGCGGCAAAATACCAGGATTGTGAAGTTAAATAGCGAAGTTGTACTTCATGATTTCACCTGCAAGGAGCCACTCATGACAGCATCACTGAGGCTAAAAGATACAGCAACAGAATGGTCAACATGATGCTTATGAGCAAAAGACTTATGGGCAGGAGAAGCAAGCCTAGCCATGCTTTATCAACATATAGCTAATGCACATCTTACAATGACAAATATTTTATGTTCTGAAAGCAAACATTCCAATTTATGAAGCACTGGTCTTCTCAAGCGGTTCCTCTCGTCAACCTTCCTATGGTTCTACTATAATTACTCAATTACTTATCACAACCTAACATAAGACTGCATCAGTAACAAAGGAGAAAATCTGCAAAATGCATTCACGACACCATCTCACGGTGAAGCAGGAACTTGGTCAGTGCCTGACACATGGGAGCCTGCATCCTCTTTCACGATGGCAACATAGTTCACTGGACCTGCTGGCCTGTTACCGTCCCTCTTACCATCCCTGCTCACAGACCTCACACCATTTGTGCTGCCCTGGTGGGCATTAAGTGATAACCGTCGACTTGGAGTTCCATTTGATGGACCTCCATTTGCACGAGGACCCACCTCTTTCTTTGTGCCGAGTGGTCGAGCTGGACTAGGCCTTGAACTGAACATAGATTCTTGCTCAGTAGCAAGTTGCTCATGCATGCGCTTCTGATCCTGGAATTTACAAACAGAAAGAATTTAGACACCCATGGACTTGTCGGTAATCATATACTAGGTTCACACTGCCATGACAATCAAAACAAGTCAAAGAGTACCTTCTGCCTACGTTTTTCCTCTTCTCTTTCCTGCCTTAGCATAGTATATTCATCTAGCATAGCTAGAAGTGGAACACCATCATACATGAATGACATCCCATGATCCTCTTCCCATGTTCGAGTCTTAGCAACCAGTGTCTCAACAAGAGCTACAACATCAAACATTATTAGTCATGGAATGAATTTGAAATGCTTTACCAGCTGAACACAAACATAGCCGTAGATCAATTCCTAGTAATAAAAAAATGTCACTCAACTATCAGATCTAATCTGCCACAAGGCCCATGAATTAGAATTCATGTTTCTGTTACTTTTAACTACCAGGATTTTTTTAGCTAAATTAACAGTTTTGTTATGATTTTCAAGTTAACGGTAGAAAAAGGCACCAGGATGATCCTGTAAGAGAAGTGATACAGATACCCGTAAATGATGAGAAATTATGAAGGCAATTATTTTAAATTTTTTTCTAGCTTCCTCCATATAAACAGATTCAGTTGGAAGGCAGGAAAAAGTAAAAGAACTTCAATTTTTTTGTACTAAATCTTGGAAAAAATCACTTCCAGCTGATAGCTTGGTGTCAAAAAATTAGTAATTGCAATGTTCTGTTTTCCCATTGGCTTTACTCCAATAATTGCAGAAGTTGTTAACTTGCTATCACTTACCAATCCGCTGACGCAAGCTCTGAAAATGCCCATGTTACATCAGATAGACTATTTAGCAAAATTAGTGCAAACTTAACAGGAAAAGGGACCCGAAGATATCATATTTTAAATGGAAAAGCAACTGTTTCCATATTTCCTTACCAGGTGGATAAAAAATACTTCTTGCCAGATGGAACATGCAAATATTTCCTTGCAGACAGTAGACCATAGAAAAGAGAGAAGAAATAGATACATCTCACCAAGCTTGTGCAAAGATACCTGGAATCTTGTTAACCAGTATACGAGCTTTTTCTGCACGCTTGAGGTTCAAATGTGCACCTCTACTCGAGTTATATCTATTGTCATCCTGAAAAAGGAGTCAAACATAACAAAGTTCAAATTTGGTTAGATTTCATATACTATTGACCTTAGAGAATTACTTGGGCAGTGACAAGGAGTAGCAAAATCTAATCTCTGTCCTAACAATACCTATGAGTTCAATTATCTACAATAAGACTGCATGGACAACAGGTCACAGACTACTTTCTAGAAAATAGCATCTTTAAAATAGCCTAAATACTGACACCATGTAAAATTTCAAGTTGACTGTAGCTTCATAATTTACAGAAGAAACTTTTTGTAAATGAAGCTTTGAGGTAGTTATGGCATACTGGAAGAAACTATTTATGCTAGAACATATACCTGCAGACAACAATAAGTTAACGGGAAAATTATTAGCATAAATTAATGCCAGAATCCTAGTATACATGTGTGTCAATCTAGAAACAGGGAGTAGAGAAAGAATGCCTCATCGATGAATTAGGTCCAAGTACATCCCACCAATGGAGGATTTTGATAAAATGGCAGCGACAAAGTTGAAGAAACATTACATATTAGTGTTGGCCCAAAGGATCAAGGGTCCAACAAGCTGAATAATAATGCACAAAAGAGTTACAAGTGCAAGAATAAGTAAATCAAGATTAGAAAGATATACAGTTAGTTACCCGATTGTAGTCTTCAAGCCAGCTTTCTTCTTCACATGCTGACATCCATTTTTCAACCTTTTCCAATATTTCTTTCCTGCTCATGGCTTCCTCCTTAGCTTTCAGTATCTGATTATCCATTTCTGCTAGTAATTGTGAAGATTCAACATTTCCAGAGTCAACTAAAGCCAATATTTTATCTCTGGCTGCAGCAGAATTTATGTCTACATGAGCACGAGCGTAAATGTCCTCAAGTTCAGTTTGTTTCCTGAAAGCTATTTCTTTCATCTTGCTTGCCTTTAGCTGATCTAACCTTTCAACTTCCACTTCAGCCTTCATAAAAGCAGAGAAAAAACAAATGTAACAGCACACAAGAAAGATAAACTTTAGCATCTCCTCAATCAGGAAGATGGAAAAAAACTTATTTCAAGACTTCACCATTCTTATCTAACCTGCTCAATTAGATCAAGGGCAAGGGCTCCAGGTACAGTAACTTCATCCACTGTGGCAGACAAATTACAAGTTACATGACTAAACAGTTCTTGCTCCTCCATTTGTGTATCCATCAGATTCCAAATATCAATAAGCTGAGCAGCTAATTCTTGAAGCTGAAAACACATCAAGACAAAAAGCCAAAATTGATAAATGAAAGGAGATAATCAATTAATTTTTTTCGATGATAATATGAATGCCAGAAAAAAAAGGAAATGTCACATGAATGGGAAATATTATTAACTAGGATCAAGTTTATTGCTTCCTCATTTTTGTTAGACAATAACATATACATCTGTTCTGTTAGCCATATGCAAGTTTGAGCATATACCAGTCGTTAGATCCTCTCGACACATCACCTTCTATGACAAGAGTGCAATTTAGATGAGAAGCAACCAAGGTTTACGTGAGAATCAGATAGAAATCTAAAAGAGAATAAAGTGAACAGTTTACAAGAGTAGAGACAATAAGATGAAGCAGAAATTAATGGTGATATGGTCTTTAAGAAAACAGGATTTAAAGATTTCAAATCCCTAGACTTATTTTAGACTCTATTATAGACTTGCTTTCTTTCCTAGAAAAAAATGATGTTTTGGCTTTCTTGAGTTCTTCAAATGTAAAAAAGTTAATTAATTGTCTATAATTTGCAGAGTAGATAGTACCATTGAAGTTACAATTGTCATTGCATCCTCATCTAGACCTTCCACATTACTATGGGAACAAAAACAAATTGTCCAAACTTCACAACTTGCTTATAACCCAATGACAACCATCTCAAGCAAGTTCTAAATTCCTAGCCAAATAAGTAGTGATATTTCTCTGAAAAGAGCTCCGTAAGAGTAAAAAGACTCTACATTTGATGCTAAATTGTTGAAAACTAGGAATTTTATTGTTCTAGTAGCAATTGTAAGGATGTACAGATCCATGTTACGTAAGTCAATTGTTTAGACTGTCACGGACTTAGCTGAAATTGCCAAAGTCGTGAGACACCCTTGCGGCCAAGACGCGAACTTAGCTTGAGTTGCTTAAGTCGCAAAGCACCATTGCGCCAACTTCTTAGATTTAGTTGGGATTGCCTAAGTCAAGAGGTACCCTTACAACATACACGTCCGTAAAGGGTTAGCCTAGTTGCAACCTCGTACAGGTCCCGAAGGACCTGTAAAATAGAAAGTAGATTAGATTGAAAACAAACGACGGACAAGTCCCGATGTCTCGCAAAGAGGGAAGCTTTACAAGCAATTCAGCAAGCACCTTATGTGCACAGAAGAAAAGAGAGGAAGGAAAAAAACAAGGACTTTAGAAGATAGAACGAACAATTGCAAGTTCACAAACAACTACTCACGGGGTGTCGGACGCAAAGGTAAATTCCCATCAAGTTAACATACGAACTTGTGAAAACTTTGTCAATGCCCAACAATATACCGAAGCCCCATCTAGCCTGTGCCACCCGGGGGGTTCTAGGGTCCTGAGATGGCTGACGTTTTGGGCGCTGCAGTGGGCTACAGAAAATAGCCCGCAACACATGGAAACGAAGCCAATTTGGGGCTTTTTGGCCTAGTGTGGTGAGCGATCGCACTGTGCACTGCAACTTGTTCGAACATGTATTTTTACAAGCAAAAACACACAAAACCAAGGCAAAATATGCTGCCATGTCTCTGTTCAAGCATGCAAAAGCGATAAACGATTCGTTGAATGAAGTTGTTGCAAGTACGCGACGACCGTTCATGACAAAACGGCACACCCATAGAAAAGAAGGCCTTCATAGCATTTTTTGTGTAATATGCAGTGTTCTTTGATGAAACAATGTGAACTATCAAAAGAAAAGATGTGGTGGAAACTTCCATGCTCTATAGCATTCAATTATATGTTCAGCATGGAACCAAAATCTGAATAAATCTGATGCAGCCAATAAAAGAAAGGCAATTATTAACAAAAAAAATGTTCCTTAAGTAAACTATAACAAAGTAAACCCATGTCTAGCTGAAGAATACAGGTCACTAAGTACGATGACTTGAACAACAAAAAAGATGCTGATAATCTATGATCCGTGTGATAAGAACTGCAACTAAAAGGTTTTCTCTTAAGATATCCTCTGCATGGATTAACATGTGAATTCATGGAGATGGTCCAAAATGATCCACACTCATGTGAACAATTATGAAATAAACATATTTAACACGTAAAAGAATGTACACAATCATGATAATCATAAGAGTTGCTAATTTGGAATAATTATGAGAACAACCTGCAATTTTAATATGAGTAGCAATCTTCAAGGCAGAACAAAAGCCAGTTGTTATCTCTAAAATAATTCAGAATTAACAAAAGACAACTCATTTAAGGCTCATAATATGAGAAAAAAATATAGAATTTCAGACAGCAGTGCAGTGTATGCCTGGTAGTGCTTCAACCTCTGCTTTGCCCAACATGAAAGTTCAAAATGAATGCTCATGTAAACACCAAAAGCCAAGAACAAAATCAAATGAAACCTACAGATAATTTTTTATCTATTAGAATGTAGTTAAAGAGTACTACTATCTGAAGAGGCAACAACATGATGTTGAGAAATATAGCGTACCTTTTGCAGCCTCATTTTTTTATCTTCTTTAAGTGATAAGACCATTCTACAAAGATTTGATATAGTATCATTGCTGATACTCTTTGATTGTACATCTACAGAGTCATTTAAGCTAGGATGAACTTCCGTCACAGTACTGAAAAAATCTAGCCCCAGAACTGCACAGAGATCATGTACTGTGCTAACGAGGTCGAGGACCTTGTGCAGCCTATCACTCTGCAAAGATAGTGATGCAAATGTCACCACAAAAATTATGCTTTAAAGATCAACTAGACAGCAACACTACGATGAGGAACCTTTTCTTTCTGAAGTTCTTTAAGTTGTGACTGGTACTCATCCAGCTTCTTCAATGATAAATCCTCCACATCAACTGTTTGTGTCCTCATTTGCTCGCCAACATTTAAAGTTCCAGCAATTTCTCCACTGATTTTCTCAATCTGTAATTGCACATCAGCAAATTCTCTCATCCTATCCTCTTTCTGCTTGCACAGTTGCTCTAGAAGTGGTCCTATAGCTGCTAGTTGCTCCTTGATCGTGCCAGAGGACTTATCAGGCTGATGAACACCAAATATGAATTGTTAGTGCAAGAAATCCTTATTTGTGATTATAGTAGTAAGCACATAAAGATAGTCCAAAGATCATGCTTAAATCCTGCACTTGTTGAAAAAAAAGTAATTTGGTCTGATAGATACCTATGTACCACAAATTTGGTGCAACTATATAAGTCTTCAAAAAAATGATGACAAAGAAAGGCAACTATTGATTTTTTCTTCTACTTAGAGGCACCAAAAGGATCTGATACAAATTTCAGAAAGAAGAGCTCTAGATCACATCGTACCTATGTGTTCACAGGGTCTGCCCCAAACCTTAATTGGTAAGGAACTACCTAAGACTCGAAATAGATGTGATTTTGCTAATGTTATCAGTTAAAAAATAGAATTAAGAGGATTAGTCGAGAGGGAGAAAGCGCCAACCGAGTAGACAGCAACACCTTATTCTGTTCTCACAACATATGCAGAACAGCCGTTTGGAAACCAGTATTTTCCGCATAAACAAAGTTATCTGACAACCAATTTGATAAAAACAAGGACTCTTTAAGAACAAATAGAAATAACCATCTGGCTGAAACTCCTTGTTTTAGTAAGACTAATTTTAGGATTCAAGCAAAAAACAAATAGAAAGCTCCTCACATATATTGCTATCATAAGACAATTTCCATATTTAACCCTGTGGGGTACTTGATAAAATTTCAGGAATGGAGAAAAAGAAGACATACTCTAATATGATTCAACCTCTAGATTTGACACAAATGAGCTTGACCTTGATTCATCATGTGATTTTCATTCCTGGATGGTGAGATGATGGTTGAATTTGATGGAGAAAAGGTACTAGTAATGCACTCATATATAATCTCCTCTGTTTTTTTCCCACAAAGTTGAAGGCAAACTTCAAATTCATGCATGAAGGATACAGCATAATCTTTTTTTTTCCTCTCTCCCACCATATACAACCAATCTAACACGTTGTTGCAGCTCAAGGTGATATCCCACTAAGCATAGACTTTTCTTACTAGACATGGATCCTACCAAGTTCCAACAAACTGTACTGTATATGTATATAGCCTCTCACTGTCATGTTTTATCATTTTTTCTCCTTGCATATATCCACATACAGAATGCAAGACTTAACTTTGTGTTGTTCGTAATCAGTTGCATAATTAGTGTAAATCAAGAAACAAAGCTAAATTGGTCTTCAAAGAGCCCTCTGCACACATGATGCAAGCAGTAAAATGGAGGGCTTTCTAGTTTTAGGTAATCCCTTGTCAGCTGAAATCTGTGTAGCACGATGAAACTCACAATGCCAACAAAAGACTTCTCTCCAAGTGCAGAAAGAAGTCTGGCGAGCTCAGCTTTCGAATCAGCCAAGGATTGGAGAAGAAGAGCCCTTGTCTTTGAAGCCTGCTCAACTTTTCTTTTGTAAACATCCAAGCACTCCTGTTCTAGTTGAAGCAGCATTTTGTCACGTTCTTCATCGCTCTCACCAACCTCATCCCATATCAGCTGAAATATAAGGGCAGTCATTTAGTCAGCTTCACAATTGAACCATGCAAGTAAGATGTCCATATAGTAATTATAATTTACCTGCAACTGCTGCAGCAAAGATCCGCATGTGGTTTCACCTAATAATGGATTTTGGCTATCTGTCACCACCATTTACAGCTTGACAATGCCTGCATAGGAAAAGAATCCAGATGCATGCTATGTCAGTCGCATTAGGCCAAAAAGGAGCCACGAAGTAGGTGGACCAACTCTCTATACCTATCAGGATGACAGTTCACACTTTTAGGCTGGTAAAACATGCACTATGTGGCGCTGCTTGTTTGACAGTACATGTCAGATGATACAATCAACTTAGATTGTAGATTGCTGCGGCCAAGAAGAAAATAAAGATCCAGTATTGGAAGAGGAAGGATAAAGCAAATGCAGTGATGGCTGAAAATGAAACCTTGAAAACAATTGGGCATAAAGACCAAGATTCAATTATGTTTCTTAAAACGCAAATTGCAAACAGAACTATGGCACGATAGGACTGTTAAGTTTCCTTGCGCATCCCAGATCCAACAAAACCTAACCAGTCTCCGTAGATAAAGGTTCTCGACAGTGAAGTGCTCCAGCCTATTTGTTCAGAACCATCTCTAAATCAAGCTCAAAAGACACCAGACTTCAGAACCATCCCTACGTCAACCTAAAAGTAAACCACACTGAAGAGAACTAGCTGATTCTACTCAAGAATAAAAGAAAACAAAAATAGAATTTTCACCACCAAAGAATGCAATATCTCCATCTCGCCCGACCACACCAAACAGACTATGGCGTACCAACTGTAAATCTTCATCTCAAGATAGCGACCCGTGTGAGCAAAGAAAAGGACAAGTTTTCAAGTCAAAATCTGAAAAATCACGACATTTTCTTACCGAGAAAGGACTCAGTAAAAGTTATGCATCAAATCAGATGCCAGACCGCAGATCCACAAACAAAGCATCAAACCAAAAACCCTGATCCCCTACCATACCAAAACCAGCAATGCTCAACCAGACAGCGTTAGTAAAGAAACGAGAGCGGATCGATTCCAAGAACCAGGCCTTTGCACCTAATCTAACTCCAATCGGCGGAATCAAGACCAGGAATGACCATCTTCGAGGATCGCATCGAAGAAATCCTCATTCCGACAAAACCAACCGCCCTCCGACCCACAACTTGGCCGCACTTGCCAAGATGTCGGTAAAGACCAAGCTAAGAAGCATCAAGAGTCCGAACTCCGGCGAATGCGGTAGGAGCAGGAAAAAGTCCCGTGTTGAACGGCATTCCTCACTGGATCACGAGAAAGCGAGGGCCTCCAACTGGGAGGAGGAAGGAGAGGAAGCGAGAAGAAGGGAAGCGCTTACCCTAGAGTTCCGATCGGAGAGCGAGGGTTGAGGGGGAGTGGATAAGGGATCTCGCTCGTGCCTGTCTACTCGTCTTCTACTGCTGCGGTTGCTTCCGTGGTTGCGTCTACTCATCTTCACCGGCTTCGGACAACGTGACGGTGGTCAAAAATCGTGTTTTCACATATATATCCTCGTTAAAGTTTGGAAATAACGTATTTGGGTAACACCCACAATGTTCTTGACAGTGTAGTTATTATGACCAAATCAAACATTAGATGATTGATTGAAACGGTGGATAAACCAATGCGAATCATATATTCAATATTTTGAAAAACAAAAATAAAAATACGTATTAAAGTGAGCGATTTTCCTTCAAGAAATTTTGTCAAACCCCCCATCGTCGACCGCCTCTCTCACCCCCTCATATAACATTTTTTTTATATATGTATGACTGAAATAGAATATTATATTTTTATTTTCTTATGTTGTCAACAATAATACAGTGGGCAAGTAAATAAATATAAACTATTTCACTTGCTATGCAAAACTCCATGATTTTCGTGTTTCACACCTATATATTTGTTATAAACACCAAAGAAGATAAATGTTCACAAGTCATTATTTATGTGTTGGCATAAGCTCGTACATGCTCACATCCTTGCCTATCACATCCTTGTCATTTATTATCAAGTAGCATGATAGATGCATAATAAAGAGATAAAATTTTACTTCAAAGTAAATCATAATAGGTGTGCCCAAGTTGTCGTATATGTAATAAAAATTTATAATATATTCATGAACTCTCATAGGTTGTATTATGTCACCTATATGCACTCTTATACCACATATATCCATAAACACATAAAATATTTTATAACAATTGTATCAGCATATGGCTCATTTGACAATGTATAACCTTGTGACATGATATGATACAGGGGGTTATGCAGAATGGGGGGTGTAGAATTGATTTCGAAAGAAAATCGACGATAGAGTTTTTTTGGATAGAAAATGAACAAACTCATAAGAAAAGTTGATAGTACAATCGTATTTGTTGGAATAAGTTTTTTGTACAGAAAAGGAGCAAACACATGAAGAAACGTCACAGCACAATTGTATTTGTTAGAATGAGTTTTCCATACAAAAAAGGAGCGAACAGACAAAAAAATATCGGTAGTACAATTGTATTTGCTAGAATGAGTTTTTCA
>CM017190.1:18376305-18718805 GCA_004837865.1 Musa balbisiana | reverse complement strand
TTGTTAAACGCTATGCGACGTAAAGTGGGGGAGAACAGGAAGGCAAGACCACAAAAAGTAGGAAGTGGCGAGCTGATGTACGTAGACATTAAGCTTAATGGACAAATGACCCATGCAATGGTGGACACAAGTGCTACCCACAACTTTATTGCTGATCGAGAAGCAAAGCGTCTTGGGCTGACCTTGGAGAAGAGCCTAAGTCGAATGAAGGTGGTGAACTCAGAGGCCAAGCAAATCTCTGGGTTGGCAAAGGGATTTCCCATCAAGATCGGACCATGGAGTGGGAGCACGAATATGATGGCGGTGCCATTGAACGACTTCCAAGTGATCCTTGAAATGGAGTTTATGTATGCGACGAAGTTGGTACCAATGTTGTTCCTAAACTTCCTATGCATGATGGGAGGTGATGACCCCTGTATGGTTCCCATCTCTAGGAAAGAAACCAAGGACCCCCAATAGATATCGACACTACAATTGAAGAAAGGGGTGCGGAAAGGTGAATTAACATTCGTGGCTACTATGAAGCTAGAGCCATTCGACGAGAAGGCCATTCATGGACTTATTGGGGTGGCAAACGTCCTGAAGGAGTTCATAGATGTTATGCCACCCGAGTTGCCGAAGAACCTTCCGCCACACAAAGGTGTGGATTATCACATCGAGTTGGAACTAGGAGTGAAGCCTCCAGCGAGACCACCCTACCGCATACCCCCGCTAGAGTTGGCCGAGCTTAGGAAGCAATTAGGTGAATTGTTAAGTGGTGGTCTCATCCACAGTTCTAAGGCACCATTCGGAGCTCTAGTTCTCTTCCAGAAGAAACAAGATGGGAGACTCCAACTATGCGTCGATTACCAAGCCCTTAACAAAGTGACGGTGAAAAACAAGTATCCCATCCCGCTCATTGTGAACTTGTTCGACCAACTGGGCAAAGCCAAATATTTCTCAAAACTTGACCTTCAGTCGGGGTATTGGCAGGTGTGCATTGCTGAAGGTGACGAAGGGAAGACTACTTGTATGACCAGGTATGGAGTGTTTGAGTTTTTGGTGATGCCTTTTAGCTTAATCAATGCTCCAATCACGTAATGCATTCTCATGATCCAACTATTCAAAGAGTATTTGGATAAGTTCGTGGTCGTCTACTTGGACGATATCATCATCTACAATCAAACACTCGAGGAGCATGTCAAGCACTTTTAGACAATTTTCAAGGTTCTTAGGAGGAACACTTTATTCGTGAAAAGGGAAAAATGCTACTTTACTCAAATAGAGATTTTATTCTTGGGGCATCGAATCAGTGATGACTCCATTTAGATGGACAAATCGAAGGTGTAAGCGGTTGCAGAATGGCGAACTCCAAAGAAGATGCCAGAGTTGAGATCTTTCCTTGGTTTCGTCAACTACTATCGATGCTTCATAGCGGGGTATTCAAAGTGTACAACTTCACTGATAAAGTTGTTGAAGAAGGAGCAGCCTTGGAAGTGGTCGGATAAATGCGAAGTTGCATTCCAAGATCTGAAGGCTGCTGTGTTGGAAGAACCAGTACTCAAATTGCCAAACTATGGGGAGCCCTTCGACGTGTCCATACAAATGCTTCAGACTTCACTATTGGGGGAGTACTCATGCAGGAAGGTCATCCGATGGCCTATGAGAGCCGCAAGCTCAACGAGACTGAGCGGCGGCATCCGGTGCATGAGAAGGAGATGACAGCAATGGTCCACCCACTATCTACGAGTTTGGCGACACTATCTTCTTGGATCGCGATTTGTGCTGAGGACAAACAATATCACTTTGAGCTATTTCGAAACTTAGAAGAAACTCTCCCCAAAGCAAGCATGATGATAGGACTTCCTAGCTGAATTTGATATGGTAATGGAGTACAAGCCTAGAAAGACAAACATCATGGCCTATGCACTAAGTCAAAAAGTGGAGCGTATGAATGTCGTACAATTGGAAGGCAAAGGCCAAGCAAGTCAGTTACACTCCATCTTCCTTTCTAAGATTAGGGATGGACTGTATAGTGATCCCCAAGCAATAACCCTGATGTAGCTTATTCAAGAAGGCAAGGCACGATAATTTTGAGTTTGTGAGGGACTCGTTTACATAAAAGAGAATAGGGTTTATGTCCCTTGAGTGGATAATTTGAGGCATGAAATCTTAAGAGAGTATCACGATTCCCTTTGGGCCAAACATCCAAGCATTTACAGAACCTTGGCTCTCATAGAGAGGGCCTTCTACTAGCCGAAGATGGGGACTGATGTGGAGGAATATATTCAAACGTACCTCACTTGCCAACAAGACAAGGGGGAGCAGCGGAAGCCACTTAGACTTTTGGAGCCATTGCTTGTACTAGAAAGGCTGTGAGAGAGCATTTTCTTGGATTTCATATCAAGCTTACCAATAGTAGGGAGACTTGGATCGATACTCATGGTGGTCGATCGGTTTTCAAAGTATACAACTTTCATTGCTGCTCCCCTATACTATTTAACAAAGGAGGCAACCAAGCTAATAATGAAGGATGTGGTGAAGTATTGAGAAGTCTCACACAATATCATCAGTGATCGAGATGCTTAGTTTCTAGGACAATTCTAGACCGAGCTATTCAAATTGTTGGGATCGAAGTTATACTTCTCCACAAGCCTCCACCCCTAAACGGATGGCCAGACCGAAAGGATAAACTCGCTTCTAGAGCAATCAATATCTTCGGCACTATGTGAGTGCCAACTAACGAGATTAGGAGAAGTTGTTGGACATTGCCCAATTCTCCTATAACTTATAGCGGAGCTCTGCGTCCAATAAGAGCCCCATCGGGATCATTACAGGGCAACAACCGTTAACTCCTCACACTATGGTAATTTGGTAGTCCGTTAGCCTACTACTTCTCAAAGGAGTGGCACCAAAATGTAGATATTACGTGGGCTTACTTGGAGAAGGTGGCAAAAAGAATGAAGAAGTAGGCAGATTTGGGAAGGCGACCACAAGAGTTCAAGGTTGGTGATTTGGTGTTAGTCAAGCTCCAACCAGCATCACTCCAATTCTTTAGGAAAAAAGTATATAAAGAATTGGTGTGTAAGTATGAAGGGCCCTTCCCAATTATCATCAGGGTGGGCAACATCTCCTACAAGTTACCAGTACTGGCGTGGTTCAAAATTAACAATATTCTTCACGCTAGCAACTTAAAGGCCTACCACTCAGATCCACAAGATGCTTCCCGAAGTGTTCCAACTCGGCTACCTATGAGAAGTATGTTAGAAAAGAGTCAGCACTAAGAGGGGGGGTGAATTAGTGCAGTAGTAAAAACATCGGTTCAAAACTTTTCGTTTCGATTAAAACTAATTCTGACGAAAATCATTTCGTAAAGATCTTAACTTGAAAGCATACAGAAGAGTGTAGTGGATGTAAAGTAAGTAAAATGGTTTACAGTAAAGTAAATTACTTAAGACGAAATGCAACCAGATTTTTAGAGTGGTTCGGTCATCGTGACCTACATCCACTTCATCGATTCCCCTTCTGTCGAGGCCACCGGCATCCACTAATGATTTTCTTTCAACGGAAAAAGATCAACTACCCTTTTACACCCCTCTTCTCCTTTTCATAGGTTTAGGAGACAACCCTTATAAGCATACACTTCTCTCTAAACAGAATTCTAAGTCTAATATAAAGGAAGTATCTCTTAAGTAATTTCTACAGCGTTTTCTAACTTTTAAGTTTTCTGTGCTTGTGTATGTTAACTAGGGATGAGAGGGGTATTTATAGGCCTCAATTTGATTCAAACTTAGAGCCTAAAATTATCCCATCCTAGATTTCTTGGGCACGGGTGGTACCACTGCCTGTGTTGCGCGATACTACCACTAGTGTTAGTCTGACACTGACATTGCATTGGATGGTACCACCATTCAGTCTGGTGGTACCACTACCTAGCACCCTGCCACTAGGTGGTACCACTGCCTAGACTGGTGGTACCACCGCCTAGACTAGCGGTACCACCACTTGGGAGGCTGTGCTAGGCGATACCACTGCCCAGACTGGTGGTACCACCGCCTGCAGCCTCTCGGAGGCTGTGTCTAGGTGGTACCACCACCCAAACTGGTGGTACCACCGCATGACGTAGTCTCAGAGACTATGCCACGATGGTGTCACCTCTTAGGTAATTGTTTGGACCTTTCATTAAGCCCAACATAGTCCTTACATGGGCCCAACTGGCCCCTAATTGGGTTGGCCCAAATCCAATCTCAATTATGTGCTAACTACCAAATCTAAGACATTTACTAAGCTAAACAAGTCCGTAAGTCTAGTTTCTTCCGGCGAGCTTCCGACGATTTTCCAGCGAACTTTCGACGATCTCTCGGCAATATTCCAGCGGACTCCCGACAAGCTCCTGGACTTCACGATGATCTTCTTGACGAGTTCCGATGAGCTTCTCTAGTAAGCTTCGAGACTTCTCAATTGGTTCTGGCAGAACTTCTGATGAACTCTCGAACTCCCAACAAAATCGTGTTCTTGAATCCAGGACTTCATTTTGCTCTATGCCTTGCTATCGTAGTTAATCCTACACATGTAAAAACACACTTCGATCTAGACAATTAATACTAAGCATGAATCATGTTGTCCGGTATGTCATTGGTCCATCGACACTTCGTCCGATTCTTCGGCGCATCGTCCTCTCTTGCGGCCTATTGCCCAATCGGCCAGTTGACTCTGCAACTTTGATATCCTTGGTGCAATATCCGCTCTTCTTGGTTTGATGCTCGAATCCATGGCCCGAAGCCTTCTATCAATATATCGACCGATTCTCTAGCTCGACGTCCAATCTTCTGACATGTTCCTCCAGCCCAACAAGATTCTTCTTGCTTTAATTGTCTTATCCTGATCGAAGCATCCTGCATCACACAAAATGTAGATCAAATCGTAAACACTCATCAATTGGTTTCATTATCAAAATCCAAGATTCAACAATCTTCCCTTTTTTGATGATGACAACCAATTGATGATAGAGTTAATCTTAACTCTCAGAGTTTAAACAAACTCCCCCTATCAATATGCCATATTGATAGAACTCTTAAATTCAAAAATCCATGCAACATGTTATCATAAACCTTATGCATAACATCAACATACTTCTTCGCCTTTGTCATCAACAAAAAGGAGAAGTACAACTTATAAAGTGTTTTAGATATCCAAGTTCAAATCATTGCATAATAAACATAATCTCTATTTTTATCATCATGCAAGCTAGCAATAATTAAAGATGGGTATGTTTAGCATGTTTGCTTTTCTTAAGATAGCAACTTTTTGCTTCTCTTTATATTACAAGCTAGCAATTTTTATGATATTCAAAAAAGCAACTCTTGCTTCTTGAAATATGCAAGTTTGTAAATTTTGCTAAATGTGTAAGTTAGCACTTCTTTCTCCATGCAATTTACAAGCTTGCAAATTTTTATTTCCTTTGTAATATTTGAGTTAGCAATATTTCTCCCTCTTTGTCATTGTCAAAAAGAAGGGAAGAATACAATGTTTATAATTTTTTTCTCTTTACAACAATTTCCAAATCATGACAAAGGTAAAGTATCAATCTTATTTGTACATTATTATATTTTCAATTTATAGCATGCACAATTTTAAAACTTTACATGCCATTTTTCAAAATTATGAGCATATCATACATGATACTAAGACATTAAAATTTTTAAGCATTTATCAACATTTTGATCATGATACCAAACATTCATCATTTAAAGCATTCATGATACCAAACATTAAATCAATATTTTTAAGCATTTATCACTTCATGATTGTTGGTACCAAACATTCAACTTCAAATAATCAAGATCACAAAATCATTTGCAAGAGATTCAAAATGAAATAAATAAATTTATCGATCTCTTGAAATACTAATGATTTCTTTTCTCCCCTTTTATCATTGTAAATAAGAATGAAGAAGAGGAGAATAATGTATAACAAAACTCAAGTCATAAATTATTAAAATGTCAAGTAGCATAGTTAATTTGAATATATCCTTTTTAGTGAATACCAACCAAGAAGAATCATAGTATAAAAAATCTTGATTCATAGAAAAATCTCATATATCGATATCGAAAAATCAAGATGATGATTCATAAAAAAGATATAGCAAGTTATAATCAAGAAAAAAAATTATCATTCATTTTCAATTCATTCAATTTGTCAAAACAACATTTCTTGGGTATACATAATATTAAAACATGGATTCAAATCTTTAACATATAACATGCATAATTTCGAACCATTACAAACCATTATCAAAGTCATAGTTTATTTGCATAAGTCTCTTCTTTATTAAATAATAAAAAGAAATAATCAGAGATAGAAATTTTTTTATTCTCATAAAAGATAGCTCAAGTAGAGAAATAAAAAAGAAGGCTCATGATTCAGTTAAAATTTTTTTATTCAAATTCAAATCATCAAAATCACTTTTCAAAAAATTCAATGAAGGGAATGTAAATAGATTCACATTATTCATGCATAATATCTCAATTTTTCATGAATGCCACAAGACATGATTTATTTCAACAAATCTCTTCTTTTATAAATGGATAAAAGAAACATAGGAGATCAAATGACATAATATCTTGATTCATGCATAAGAAATCTCTAGTTATAAATCTTGAATCAAATTCAAATCATCAAATTAAAATCGTTTGCAAGAGATTTATAAAAGTAATACAAATAGATTCATTAATCTCCTTTTTGGAAAACTCGATAAAGTAGGAAAAACGAAATCTTTCAAGGAGAAATCTATCCTCTTTTTAGTTGTTTTAATTCATGTGATTTATTTCATTTATGTCAAATAAATACATGCATCAATGTTTAAAACCGAAAGTGTAAGATTTATTACGTCAAAGATCAATAAGTCATAAATCACAAAAATCATCATGCATCATTTCTAAATCTCATGCATAGTATAAAATCACCAAGCATGATACCAAAACTATTAATATTTTCATTACATAATTACATCATTATGCATCATCGAAATTGATTTCATCAAACATAAAGCATTTTTCTTCAAGATCATTTTGTTTGTTGTAGTCATGCATTTTTCTTTTTAGGCGAATCTAATTTTTCATGCTTAATTTTCTATACAAAAGCCATGCATCATCATTTATAATTGGAAGGTAATATAAACATTATTAAGATACACATTATTACATCATTAAAACATCTAGTATGATTTCATAAAGCATTTTCATTCAAAATCGGAAAGCAATATGGAGATCAACATGATACACATTAATGCTTCTTAAAAACATACATAGGATTTATCTTAAGCATTAGATTTAAGTCTAACATTTTGTTCCTTTGTCATAAAGCATGCAATTTTCATGATTATTTTTAAAATCACTGGAAAGGTAAGTATAATCCAATTTTATTTTTACATTTTCATTACTTCATATGCAATTCAAAATTTTTTTTTCTTAAACTAAAAAATAATTCATGAAAAGCATTATGTAATTTCGAAATAAACTAATGGTATTTTGATTACTTCATCGTCGAAAGCTGTTAAGGAATAGTCTCGTCTTTGTTGATTTTCTCCTCATTTTCGGAGGAGCTCAATTCATCCCAAAGTACTTCTCTCTTCTTGCGTTCATAGCAAGTAGTTATGTTCTTTTTATTCTTTAATTTTTATTTCATGAACTTTTTAAATTTTATAGTGAGTAGTTCAAGTTCACCAACACTTGAGCTTATGCTTGAGTGATCTTCGATTGTTCTAAGTTTGAAATCCTTCTTGTTCTTTGGAAGGATGTTCTTATGTTCGTTTTGTACATTGAGCGCCATTTCATATGTCATCAATGAACCAAAAAGTTTTTTAAGAAAAAAATTATCAAGAACTTTTGCCTCTTGTATTATAGTTACTTTTGGATCCCAACTCTTACTAAGTGAACGTAAAATTTTGTTTATAAGTTTAAAATCCAAAAAACTTTTATCAAGTGCTTTTAAACCATTGATGACATCTATAAAACGGGTATACATATCTCCAATGGTTTCGCTTGGTTTCATATGAAAAAGTTTAAAATTATGCATCAAAAAGTTGATTTTTGAATCTTTAACTTTGCTAGTGCCTTTATGTGTGATTTCAAGAGTATGCCAAATATCAAAAGTCATTTCGCACATAGAAATTTGATTAAACTCAGTTTTATCTAAGGCGCAAAATAGAGCATTCATAGCTCTAGCATTTAAAGAAAAAGTTTTCTTCTCCAAATTATTCCAATGGTTCATTGGAAGAGAAGACCTTCGAAAACCAAATTCGACTATATGTTATAAATTTAAATCTAAGAAAAACAAGAAAATTCTCATTTGAGTTTTCCAATAAGGGAGGATGAATGAGAGAAAGTCCCTCTTGAAAGCCAAAAAGAGCCATTTCTCTTGGGTGTTAAACAAAATGAGAAATCATGAAGCTCTGATACCAATTGTTAAGAAATAGTTGGCACTAAGAGGGGGGGGGGGGTGAATTAGTGCAGTAGTAAAAACTTCGGTTCAAAACCTTTCGTTTCAATTAAAACTAATTCCAATGAAAATCATTTTGTAAATATCTTAACTTGAAAGCATATGGAAGAGCATAGTGGATGTAAAGCAAGTAAAATAGTTTGCAGTAAAGTAAATTGCTCAAGACAAAATGTAAACCAGATTTTTAGAGTGGTTCGGTCGTTGTGACCTACATCTACTTCACCGATTTGCCTTCCGTCGAGGCCATCGGCATCCACTAACAATCTTCTTTAAATGGACGAAGATCAACTACCCTTTTACACCCCTCTTCTCCTTTTTATGGGATTAGGAGACAACCCTTACAAGTACATACTCCTCTCTAAATAGAATTCTAAGTCTAAGCTAGAGGAAGGATATCTTAAGCAATTTCTACAGCGTTTTTTCACTTTTAAATTCTATATGCTTGTGTATGTTAACTAGGGATGAGAGGGGTATTTACAGGCCTCAAGTTGAATCAAATTTAGAGCCCAAAAATATCCCATCCCAGGTTTCCTGGGCACGGGTGGTACCACTGCTAGTGTTAGTTTGACACTAACACTGCACTAGATGGTACCACCGCCTAGTCTGGTGGTATTACCGCCTGACACCCTGCCACTAGACGGTACCACTGCCTGGGAGGCTGTGCTAGGTGGGACCACTACCTGTAGCCTCTTGGAGGCTATGTCTAGGCGGTACCACCACCTAGACCGATGGTACCACCGCCTAACATAGTCTTGGAGACTGTGCTATGACGGTGTCACCTCTTTGGTTATTCTTTGGGCCTTTCATTGAGCCCAACACAGTCCTTACATGGGCTCAACTGGCTTGTAATTGGGTTGGCCTAAATCCAATCTCAATTATATGCTAACTACGAAATCTAAGACATTTACTAAGCTAAACAAGTTTGTAAGTCTAGTTTCTTCCGGTGAGCTTCCGATGATCTTCTAGTGAACTTCCGACGATCTCTCGGTAATATTCCACGGACTCCCGACAAGCTCCTAGACTTCATGATGATCCTCTTGGTGAGTTTCGATGAGCTTCTCTAGCAAGCTCCGGGACTTCTCGGTTGGTTCCGATAAAACTTCCGATGAACTCTCGAACTCCCAACAAAATCATGTTCTTGACTCCGGAACTTTATTTTGCTTTATGTCTTGCTATCGTAGTTAATCCTGCACATGGAAAAACATATTTCGATCTAGACATTTAATACTAAGCGTGAATCATGTTGTTCGACATGTCATTGGTCCATCGACACTTCATCCGATTCTTCGGCGCATCGTCCTCTCTTGTGGCCTATTGCTCAATCGATCAATTGACTTCACAACTCTGATATCCTTGGTGCAATATCTGCTCTTCTTGGTCTGATGCCCGAATCCATGGCCCAAAGCCTTCTATCGATACATTGACCGATCCTCTAGCTCGACGTCCAATCTTTTGACATGTTCCTCCGGCCCAACAAGATTCTTCCTGCTTTAATTATCTCATCCTGATCGAAGCATCTTGTGTCACACAAAATGCAGATCAAATCATAAACACTCATCAATTGGTTTCATCATCAAAATCCGAGATTCAACAATCTCCCCTTTTTTTATGATGACAACCAATTGATGACGAAGTTAATCTTAACTCTCGGAGTTTAAACAAACTCCCCCTATCAATATGCTTTATTGATAGAACTCTTGAATTCAAAAAATAGGCCAATTCGATAGCTTTTTGTTCAATTTCTCGTGGAGTAAAATTCTCATCAGTACGAGTCAAGGGAATGGCTCCTTGGCCTCTGATTTCCATATAAAGGACACGACGAGGATAAAGACCCTCTTTAACCTCTATTCTGATTGATTGGATATCTCTCATAAAGAAGCGAAGGAAGATACGACGATTTATTCCAGGAAATCCCCAGCGAAAAATACATACTATTCCTTCTTTTCTATCGAATCGGTCATAAAAATCCATGCAACATGTTATCATAAAACTTATGCATAACATCAACATACTTCTCCGCCTTTGTCATCAACAAAAAGAAGAAATACAACTTATAAAGTGTTTTAGACATCTATGTTCAAATTGTTGCATAATAAACATAATCTCCATTTTTATCATCATGCAAGCTAGCAATAATTAAAGATGGGTACGTTTAGCATGTTTGCTTTTCTTGAGATAGCAACTTTTTGCTTCTCTTTATATTACAAACTAGCAATTTTTACGATATTCAATAAAGCAACTCTTGCTTCTTGAAATATGCAAGTTTGTAAATTTTGCTAGATGTGCAAGTTAGCACTTCTTTCTCCATGCAATTTACAAGCTAGCAAATTTTTGCTTCCTTTGCAATGTTTTAACTAGCAATATTTCTTCCTTTTTGTCATTGTCAAAAAGAAGGGAAGAATACAATGTTTGTAATTCTTTTTCCTTTATAACAATTTTCAAATCATGACAAAGGTAAAGTATCAATCTTATTTGTGTATTATTATATTTTCAATTTACAACATGCACAATTTTAAAACTTTACATGCCATTTTTCATGTATGATGCCAAAAAAAATAAATAAATCATCATTATGAGCATATCATACATGATACTAAGACATTAAAATTTTTAGGCATTTATCAACATTTTGATCATAATACCAAACATTCATCATTTAAAGCATTCATGATACCAAATATTAAATCAATATTTTTAAGCATTTATCACTTCATGATTGTTGGTACCAAACATTCAACTTCAAATAATCAAGATCATCAAAATCATTTGTAAGAGATTCAAAATGAAATAAATAAATTTATCGATCTCTTGAAATGCTAGTGATTTCTTTTCTCCCCTCTTATCATTATAAATAAGAATGAATAAGAGGGAAATAATGCATAACAAAACTCAAGTCATAAATTATCAAGATGTCAAGTAGCATTTCATGGTTAATTTGAATATATCCTTATTAGTGACTACCAAAAAGAATCATAGTATAAAAAATCTTGATTCATAAAAAATCTCATATATCGAATATCGAAAAATCAAGATGACGATTCATAAAAAATGATATCACAAGTTATAATCAAGAGAAAAATCATTATTCATTTTCAATTCATTCAATTTGTCAAAACAATATTTCTTGGGTATACATGATATCAAAACATGGTTTTAAATCTTTAACATATAACATGCATAATTTCAAACCATTACAAACCATTATCAAGGTCATAGTTTGTTTGCATAAGTCTCTTCTTTAGTAAATAATAAAAAGAAATAATCGAAGATAGAAATTTTTTTATTCTCATAAAAGATAGCTCAAGTAGAGAAATAAAAAAGAAGGCTCATGATTTGCTTGAAATTTTTTTATTCAAATTCAAATTATCAAAATCAGTTTTCAGAAAATTCAATGAAGACAACATAAATAGATTCACATGATTCATGCATAATATCTCAATTTTTCATGAACCCCACAAGACATGATTTATTTTAACAAATCTCTTTTTTTTATAAATGGATAAAAGAAAAATAGGAGATCAAATGACATAATATCTTGATTCATGCAAAAGAAATCTCTAGTTATAAATCTTGAATCAAATTTAAATCATCAAATCAAAATCGTTTTCAAGAGATTTATAAAAGTGATACAAATAGATTCATTAATCTCCTTTTTGGAAAACTTGATAAAGTAGGAAAAAAGAAATCATTCAAGGAGAAACCTATCCTCTTTTTAGTTATTTCAATTCATGTGATTTATTTCATTTATGCCAAATAAATACATGCATCAACGTTTAAAACCGAAAGTGCAAGATTTATTACGTGAAAGATCAATAACGCATAAATCACAAAAATCATCATGCATCATTTCTAAATCTCATGCATAGTATAAAATCACCAAGCATGGTACCAAAACTTTTTATATTTTCATTATATAATTACATCATTATGCATCATCGAAATTGATTTCATCAAACATAAAGCATTTCCTTCAAGATCATTTTGTTTGTTGTAGTCATGCATTTTTCTTTTTAGGTGAATCTAACTTTTCATACTTAGTTTTCTATACAAAAGCCATGTATCATCATTTATAATCGGAAGGCAATATGAAAATTATTAAGATACACATTATTACATCATTAAAACATCTAGCATGATTTCATAAATCATTTTCAATCAAAATCAGAAAGCAATATGGAGATCAACATGATATACATTAATGCTTCTTAAAAATATACATAGGATATATCTTAAGCATTAGATTTAAGTCTAACATTTTGTTCCTTTATCATAAAGCTTACAATTTTCATGATTATTTTTAAAATCACTAGAAAGGTAAGCATAATCCAATTTTATTTTTACATTTTCATTACTTCATATGCAATTCAAAAATAATAATAATTTTCTTAAACTAAAAAATAATTCATGAAAAGCATTATGTAATTTTGAAATAAACTAATGGCATTTTGATTACTTCATCGTCGAAGGCTGTTAAGGAGTAGTTTGTTACCTCGCCTTTGTTGATTTTCTCCTCATTTTCGAAGGAGCTCGATTCATCCCAAAGTACTTCCCTCTTCTTATGTTTAGTTGCATTCTTTTTATTCTTTAATTTTTGTTTCATGAACTTTTTAAATTTCATAATGAGGAGTTCAAATTTACCATCACTTGAGCTTATGCTCGAGTGGTCTTTGATTGTTCTAACTCTGAAATCCTTCCTATTTTTTGGAAGGATGTTCTCATGTTCGTTTCGTGCATTGTGCACCATTTCATATGTTATCAATGAACCAAAATGTTCTTCAAGTGAAAAATTATTAAGAACTTTTGTCTCTTCTATTGTGATTACTTTTGGATCCCAACTCTTATTAAGAGAACGTAAAATTTTGTTTATAACTTTAAAATTAGAAAAACTTTTACCAAGTGCTTTTAAACTATTGACAACATTCGTAAAACAGGTGTACATGTCTCCAATGGTTTCGCTTGGTTTCATATGAAAAAGTTCAAAATCATGCATAAAAAAGTTGATTTTTGAATCTTTAACTTTGCTAGTGCCTTTATGTGTAATTTCAGGAGTATGCCAAATATCAAAAGTCGTTTTGCACATAGAAATTCGATTAAACTCAGTTTTATCTAAGGCGTAAAATAAAGCATTCATAGTCGTAGCATTTAAAGAAAAAATCTTTTTCTCCAAATCATTCTAATGGTTCATTGGAAGAGAAGACCTTCAAAAACCAAATTCAACTATATGCCATAAATTTAAATCCAAGGAAAGCAAGAAAACTCTTATTTGAGTTTTCCAATATGTGTAGTTCGTCCCATTAAATAAGGGAGGACGAATGAGAGAAAGTCCATCTTGAAAGTCGAAAAGAGCCATTTCTCTTGGGTGTTAAACCAAATGAGAAATCATAAGCTGATATCAATTGTTAGGAAAGAGTCGACACTAGGGGGGGGTGAATTAGTGCAGTAGTGAAAACATCGGTTCAAAACCTTTCGTTTCGATTAAAACTAATTCCGATGAAAATCATTTCGTAAAGATCTTAACTTGAAAGCATACAGAAGAGTGTAATGGATGTAAAGCAAGTAAAATGCTTTACAGTAAAGTAAATTGCTCAAGACGAAATGCAAATCAGAATTTTAGAGTGGTTCGGTCGTCGTGACCTATATCCACTTCACTGATTCCCCTTCCATTGAGGCCACCGGCATCTACTAACGATCTTCTTTAAATGGGTGAAGATCAACTATCCTTTTACACCCCTCTTCTCCCTTTCATGGGTTTAGGAGACAACCTTACAAGCACACACTCCTCTCTAAACAAAATTCTAAGTTTAAGTTAGAGAAAGGATCTCTTAAGCAATTTCTACAGCATTTTCTCACTTTTAAGTTCTCTGTGCTTGTGATGTTAACTAGGGATGAGAGGGGTATTTATAGGTCTCAAGTTGATTCAAACTTAGAGCCTAAAAATATCCCATCCTAGGTTTCCTAGGCATGGGTGGTACCACCGCTTGTGTTGGGCAATACCACTGCCAATGTTAGTCTAACACTAACACTGCACTAGACGGTACCACCGCCTAGTCTAGCGGTACCACCGCTTCGCACCCTACCACTAGGCGGTACTATCGCCTAGGAGGCTGTGCTGGGTGGTATCACCACATGCAGCCTCTCGGAGGTTGTGTCTAGGTGGTACCACCACCTAAACCAACGGTACCACCGCCTGACATAGTCTTGGAGACTGTGCCACGATGGTATTACCTCTTGGGTCACTGTTTAGGCCTTTCATTAAGCCTAACATAGTCCTTACATGGGCCCAATTGGCCCCTAATTGGGTTAGCCCAAATCCAATCCCAATTATGTGCTAACTATAAAATCTAAGACATTTACTAAGCTAAACAAGTCCCTAAGCCTAGCTTCTTCCGACGAGCTTCCGGTGATCTTCCAACAAACTTCCGACGATCTCTTGGCAATGTTCCAACGGACTCCCGGCAAGCTCCTTGACTTCACGATGATCTTCTTGGCGAGTTCTGACAAGCTTCTTTGGCAAGCTCCGGGACTTCTCTGTTGGTTCCGGTGGAACTTTCAACGAACATCCGGACTATCGACGAACTCTCGAACTCTCAACGAAATCATGTTCTTGACTCCGGGACTTTATTTTGCTTTATGCCTTGCTATCGTAGTTAATCCTGCACATATAAAAACACACTCCGATCTAGACAATTAATACTAAGCATGAATCATATTGTCCAGCATGTCATTGGTCCATCGATACTTCGTCCGATTCTTCAGCGTAACTCCGATATCCTTGGCACAATATCCGCTCTTCTTGGTCTGATACCCGAATCCATTACCCGAAGCCTTCTATCGATACGTTGACCGATCCTTTGGCTCGACGTCCAATCTTTTAACATATTCCTCCGGCCCAACATGATTCTTCCTACTTTAATTGTCTCATCCTGATCGAAACATCCTGCATTACACAAAATGTAGATCAAATCATAAATACTCATCAATTGGTTTCATCATCAAAATTTGAGATTCAACAAAGCGAGTTGAAACCATTTTAGCAGACCGTAAGAAAAAGCTACCCATTAGAGTTGAGCAGATTGAGTACTTGGTGAAGTGGTGAAAGCTTCCCCAAACTGAAGCTAGTTGGGAGCCCGAAGACGCCCTATGACATAAAGAAGCAATCATCAACAACTACCAACAAGCGTCGACGAGGGAGTCGATAGTTTGAGTGGGGGAGAATGTCACGAACAATCGTCGCGCACCCACAATAACTCCATTCAATAAACCGTTTGTCACTTGTGTTTACATGTACAACTGCTTGGCAGCATGTTTTGGATTGGTTTTATGTCCTTTTGCTTGTAAAAATATAAGTTTGAATAAGTTGTAGCGCTATAGTGCGACCGCTCATTGAACCGAGCAAAATAACCCAAAACAGCTCCGTTTTCGCGTGCCATGGGCTGATTTCTATATCCCGCTGCCACATGCAAAATGTTAGCCATCTTAGCACCCTAAAACTACTACTCATAGGTGCCTAACAAGCCAATCACGTGAGTAATGGCACGTGTGACTTGACACGGAAACTTTTTGCTTATTATATTTGGGCATTTATCACTTTATATTGTCTATTGCATATATGCATATATATATTGTGATGTCTTTGGATCCGTGCAATGAGAATCTGATCATGATGAGATCACGATAATGAGATCGATTCACCTTTAAACACAGATACTAAATAATCCCAATCATAGGTTACTCGAGAGGGACATCGTGATAATCGGACAGACCGGTGTGCTGTATACCCATCCATATGATAGATGCAGCTGGTCTCATAGCTACTCGTATGGGGACACCAGGGATACAGTACAGGTCCTCATCGGAGAATGAGTTTACTGATTGATCCACTTATGGAATACTAGATGGTTGATGATGCCTTATTGTTAGACAGCGATTCCGTAGTCCTAGTGGTGTATCTGGTACTTAGACTTGAGACACCAAAGATGTCCTGTATGAGTGCTCCACTCTTTGATACCAGACTTATTGGTTTGGATGTCCCAGATCTAGTACAACTGGTCATTGGGAGTGGCAATCGACCTTACGAGGGCTATTGAGTGTCGATAGAGGATCATCCACTCTCGACGTCATGAGAGGAATATACCATGTTTTCTTACTCAGACAAATCCTTGGCCAGGGTCATTTGGTTGAGAGAGAAAGAGTTCTCCGGGAGAATCTGATTAGAGCGAGACTCGAGTGGAAACCGTATAGGTCTGACAGCACCATGCCCGATATACGGTCTCTGGGATATTGAATGGATGAGAGACTATAGGTATACGGTAACTGAGGACAAACATGTCTAATGGATTAGATTCCCCTGTATCATTTTGGGACTACGGCGTAATGGCATAGTATGTCCGTAGTCGATGAGTCGAGTGAATTATTACAGAGATAATAATTCACTGAGCTAGAAGGAGTTTTGACAGCTATGACTCACGGCTAGCTCGATATTGGGCCTAGAGGGTTACACACATATGGTAAGCATTGCGATGAGTAGAGGTTCGGATATGAGATATCCGCTAGAGCCCTTATCTTATTGGATATCCAATAAGCCCTTGAATTATTGGATATCCAATAAGCCCTTGAATTATTGGATCCCATAGACAAGATCTAATAAGAGGCCATGAGAGATCATTGGATAGAGATCCACAAATATAAAAGGCTTGGGTAATTGGATGCAGATCCAATACCCACTAGGGGAGGATCCATTAGGGTTTGATATGTGGCCTCTATAAATAGGAGGGATTTAGAGCCTCATAGGCTAAAGCCTTTGTTTGCCTCTCCTATTCTCCGCCCCCTCTCCACCTCAGAGTAGGCCTGGAGTTTTGAGGAGCGTCGTCGCAGCCCTGCTGTGTGGATCACCACTAGAGAGGAGGACGCTTGACCTCCTTCACCCTCTCTTAGAGATCTGCAAGGAAATAGGGATATACGATCTCCCTAGGTAACACAATCTATTCAATATGCAGTTTGTTTTAAGGATTTTTGTGCACCAATCTTCGCATGATGACGAACATTTCTTTGGGAATAGGAGATTTTATTTTCTTGTTCCTCTGCTGCACATGTGATGTCGCCCCTAAATTTTCCAATAGTGGTATCAGAGCCAGGTTGTTCGTGCGATAGATTGGTTTTGAACTACGTGTGTTGTGTTTTGAAAAAATTTTGACGTCAAAATCATTGACGCAAAAGCGAGAAAGGGCAGCAACTATTGCTGCCCTCAATCTACATGCGTGTAGCCGTAGCCAACGCAACGCCGACGCATGCGCAGGCGTTGCACCTGCAGTAGGCTTGCGGCTGGCGGGGCTGTCAGCCCGCGGGCATTGCCTGTGGCCATAGCGCCCACAAGGGCAAGTGGCGCCGGCAAGCAGGCCACCTGTGTGTTGCAACTATTACTGCACGGAGTCGCAACTGCAGGCGGTTGGCCGCTTGCAGGAAGAGCCGCCTGTGGTGCGCAAGCGGTGACATCCGCGGGTGCTACCTACATGCACAACGCCAGCAGCGACGCTTGCCTGCAGGTGAGCAGCCAGTAGGGGCGGCAGTTGCAAGTGCAACCCTCGCGGGCAGAATCGCCCGTGGCGGTGCCCAACCACAGGGGAGGCATCACCCGCAAGTAGGGGTAGCGCCCTCGGCCCCCGCCGCAAGTAGGGGCAGCACCCCCGGCCCCCATGGCGGTGGCGGCAGCAGCAGCAAGGGAGAGGGAGTAGGGCATTAGGGTTTTCTGGGCAAAAGATAGTTTTGCCCTTGGGAATTTGAGAAATTTTAGTTTCTGTCCTTTGACCAAATTATGAAAATGCCCCTCAGAATTCAAAAAATTCTTTGTCCTTGAGTTGAGAAAAATATTAATTAATTAAAAGGTTTAGTTGATTATTATTTTTATTATTATCTAGTAGTCCTACATGATAATGACTTATACATGTGATGTATGATGTGTGGACGGATGATCATGGACCGTGTGATGTGTGTACTTGTGATTATTATTATTGGGGCCTACGAGCCTCCATTATATTTTTCGATTATTGTCGGGCCTATATGTCTATGATTAAGTTGTAATCACATGAGGAAACACAATGGGAGTGTGGATGTGATAGCGGGACTCACGAGATGGACGATCACAGGGCATGGAGATGCACCACTACACACATAAATCTTAATGTGAGTGATTAGGCCTACTGGCTCGGGCCTTATCACAATAGGTTATGGTCCATGATTATCTGGTGTGATTGCTTATACACATACTAGATATGTATATATATTTGAATGCGATGTAGATATATATTAAATATGTATATGTGTGACATGTCATATTAGGAGACCAAATCATAGAAACATCTCTCTCGATAATATTAAGTCGGTAAATGTGAGGCAATTAGATTGACCCACGTAGCCTTCCATCGTTATGGGTAGGAACCGATTCTCAATGTAGGTTGAGTTGGTCGAGTCCCTCAAGGCTCACCTATATCGCGATTTGCTATCTTACTTATGACAAAGAGATGTCACTAGTGACCTGAGGACATGGTATGCTTAGTCGAGTCCCTCGAGGGTATATCATCAAATCAGACTCATCTTGTAACGAAGGTGTTGACTTAACCGAACATCATGGTTGGTCGAGTCCCTTGAGACCATGGTGATTCGGAAGCCAAACAGGACAGGAATCACAAAGAGTTGTGATCGGCAAGAGTTGTCTACCTTTTGGGCTTAGTGCGATTGGTTGAGTCCCTCGAGGTTACACTAAGACGCCGATTGGATCCTGATCCCCACTAGAAGTCTACCGGAGACTTCCGTTTCACATTCTGAGGGTGTCGCATGACTCGCTAGTAAAATAGTGGGAGCATATTAAAATAGAAGTCCATATCTTGATTATTTATTCCTTGCAAAATCTGCATGTTATTCATTCCTGCTGCATATTTATTTTCAGAAAATATCGCTTTTAAATCCTTTATGTGGCATACTTGATGTCAATCGCCTCATTGGTTCAAATTATACGGATTGGCTCCGCAACTTGAGAATTGTTCTCATGACAGAGAAAATCACGTATGTCCTTGATACAATAATGCCTACGCCCGAGGAAGGGGCAAGTGAGGATGAGATCGCTCGCTACATGAAGTACATTGATGACTCTACTCTTGATCAGTGCTATATGATGGGCTCTATGACTCCTGAGTTACAGAGACAACATGAAAAAATGGATGCTAGATCCATTCTCCTACATATCCGTAAATTGTTTAAGGAATAGAGAAAGACTCAACGATATGAGATATCCAAGAGCTTCTTCCGCACTAGGATGACTAAGGGGACACTAGTTCAAAACCATGTCCTAAAGATGATTGAGTGGATGGAGAAACTCACAAGTCTAGGAATGGTCCTAGAGGATAACTTGTGTGTGGACATTGTGCTTCAGTCCCTACCAGATTCCTTTTCATAATTCATAATGAATTTTAATATAAATAAGCTTGTGGTGACTCTCCCAAAGCTCCTCAATATGTTGAGGGAGGTAGAGAGTACTATTAGGAAAGAGAAGCCAGTTCTCTACACTGGTGGTACCAGAAAGAAAAGGAAAGCAGAAAAGTCCCTTAAGAAGGGAAAGGGTAAGGGCAGACCAGGAAAAGCAAAGGTTGCTAAGAAAGACCTAGCAAAGGACAAAGGCCAATGCTTCTATTGTGGCAAAGATGGGCATTGGAAGAGGAATTGCAAAGAGTACCTTGCAGAAAAGGTGAAACAGAAGCTTGGTGAAGCTTTAGGTACATTCATGATCAGTCTCCATTTGTCAGACTCTTATGATAACACATGGGTATTGGATATCAGTAGTACTTATCATATATGTAATTCGTTGTAGGTTCTGGCAAGGCCTAGGAGACTAGAGAGAGGCGAGATAGACCTCAAGATGGGCAATGGAGCAAAAGTTGCTATAGTAGCTATTGGCGAGGTTGCCCTACATTTGCCTAGTGGAGCTTTTATTGCATTAGATACATGTTATTTTATTCCTTCTATTATCAAAAACATTATCTCTATTTCATGTTTGACAGTTAGTAGATATAAATTAGTTTTAGAGAACAATGGTTGTTTGATATTATTAGATGATAAGATCATCACGAAAGGAACATTACATAATGATTTATTTATGCTAGACACTACTCCACATATCATGAATGTAAGTGTGTCCAAGAGGAAACGAGATGAGATGAACAGTGCATACTTGTGGCATTGCAGGCTAGATCACATCCATGAAGAAAGGATTCAAAATTTACTAAATGATGGATATCTAGATCCATTCGACTATAAGTCATATGCAACTTGCGAGCCTTGCCTTCGTGGAAAACTGACCAACTCTCCATTTAGTGGAACTGGAGAAAGAGCCACTGAGCTGTTGGAACTCATACATAGTGATATATGTGGACCTATGTCAACTCATGCCATTGGTGGTTACTCCTACTTCATTACCTTTACTGATGATTTCTCAAGGTATAGATATGTGTACTTAATGAAGTACAAATCTGAGACCTTTGAGAAATTCAAAGAGTATAGAATGAGGTGGAGAACCAGATTGGAAAGAGTATCAAAACTCTTTGATCAGATTGAGGAGGTGAGTACTTAAGTACAGAGTTTACTTAGTTCCTCAAGAACCATGGGATGTTATCCCAATGGACACCTCCTTATACACCTCAGCTCAATGGTGTATCCGAAAGGAGAAATCGTACGCTATTAGACATGGTACGATCCATGATGAGTTTCACTGACCTACCCATCTCATTCTGGGGATATGCCCTAGAGATCGCAACTTACCTTCTGAACAGAGTTCCAACTAAGTTGGTAGTGTCTATACCATATAAGATATGGAAAGGGAAGAAGCCCGATCTTAAAGTTGTTAAGATTTGGGGCTATCCTGCCCACGTTAAAAGACACAACCCCAATAAGATAGAATCGAGGACAGAGGGTTGCAAATTTGTGGGATACCCCAAGGAAACTTGTAGGTATTATTTCTATTATCTCGAGGACCAAAAAGTCTTTGTAGCCAAAAGAGCAGTGTTCCTTGAGAAGGAACACATTCTTGGCAGAGATAGTGGGAGCATGATAGAGTTGAGCGAGGTTGGAGAACCAAGCTCAAGCACCACTCTGTAGCCCAAGTCTGTTAAGGTACCTAATACACAAGTTTCAACTTTACGTAGGTCTGCCAGAGTATCCCATCCTCTTGAGAGATATGTGAGACATATTAGAGGAGAGGATTTTGAGGATATTGATCCTCAAACCTACGAGGAGGCTATTATGAGTATAGACTCCGGGAAGTGGCAAGAAGCCATGAATTTAAAGATGGATTCTATGAACTCCAAGAAGGTTTGGTACCTAGTTGATGTGCCCGAAGGAATTGTACCCATCGTTTGCTAGTGGATCTTTAAGAAAAAGATCGGAGTAGATGGAAAAGTAGAGACCTATAAAGCAAGGCTAGTGGCTAAGGGATATCGTCAAAGGCAAAGTGTTGACTATGACGAAACCTCTTCACCCGTAGCAATGCTAAAATCTATCCAAATTCTATTGGCTATTGCAGCACACTATGATTATGAAATCTGGCAGATGGATATGAAAACTGCATTCCTCAATGGGAACCTCGATGAGGAGGTGTATATAATACAACCTGAGGGATTCGTGTCCAAGGACTGCCCAGATAAGGTGTGCAGGTTGCTTAGATCTATTTATGGACTAAAGCAAGTTTCTTGAAGTTGGAACATAAGATTTGAGGAGACAATCAGATCTTATGACTTCATTAAGAACGAAGATGAGCCTTATGTGTACAGGAAGGTAAGTGGGAGCGCTATCACCTTTTTGGTGTTATATCTGGATGACATCCTGATCATTGGAAATGACATAAGAATGCTATCCACAGTAAAGGCTTAGTTATCTAGACACTTTTCCATGAAAGACTTAGGGGAAGCATCCTATATCTTGGGGATTCGGATCTATAGAGATAGATCCAAGAGGATATTTGGCTTATCCTAGTCCAGGTACATAGAAACCATTGTCAAAAGGTTTAGCATGAAAAATTTCAAGAGAGGTCTCACATCGATGAGACATGGGATATCACTTTCTAGGAGTATGTCCCCGAAAACTCCAGAAGAAAGGGCGAACATGGATATGATACCATATGCCTCGGCGATAGGGTCTATCATGTATGTCATTCTATGTACTAAGCCTGATATAGCGCATGCTCTGAGTTTTACGAGTAGGTATTAGGCGGATCCAAGCTTGGAGCACTGGAAAGCAGTAAAGTGTATCCTTAAGTACTTAAGAAGGACTAAGGATCCTTTACTAGTATATGGAGATAGTAGCCTCAAGGTTGAAGGCTACATAGACTCAAGTTTTCAGTCTAATGTCAATGATAGCAAGTCGAATTTGAGGTATGTGTATACCTTGAATGGAGGAGTAGTGTGCTGGAATAGTTCCAAGCAAGATACTACTACTGACTCGACCACAGTTGCAGAATACATTACTGTAGCAGATGCAGCAAAGGAGGGAGTTTAGATGAAGAAGTTCATCACAGATTTAGGAGTCGGGCTAAGTAGCGAGGAGATGATTTCTTATATTGCGACAACAATAGGGCGATTACTCAAATAAGGGAACCTAGGTCTCATCATAAGTGTTCTAAGGAGGTTCCAACTTATTAGAGAGATTATGACCCGAGGAGATGTAGTAGTGGAAAGAGTTCCATTCGAAGATAACATTGTAGATCCATTGATAAAGCCGTTGTCTCAGATTATCTTTGAGCATCATAGGAGTCTGATGGGGATCAGACATATAGGTGATTGGCTTTAGGTCAAGTGGGAGATTGCTAGTCATAGGTGTCCAACAAGCCAATCATGTGAGTGATGGCACGTGTGACTTGACACGGAATTTTTTTGCTTATTATATTTTAGCATTTATCATTTTATATTATCTATTACATATATGCATATATATATTATGATGTCCTTGGATCCGTGCAATAGGAATCGAATCATGATGAGATCATGATAATGAGACCGATTCACCTTTAAACACATATCCTAAATAATCCCGGTCATATGTTACTCGAGAGGGACATCGTGATAACCGGACAGATTGATATGCTATATACCCATCCATATAATAGATGCAGCTGGTCTCATAGTTGCTCGTATGAGGACATTAGGGATATAGTACAAGTGCTCATTGGAGAATGAGTTCACTGATTGATCCGCTTACGGAATACTGGATGGTTGATGATGCCTTATTGTCAGACAGCGATTCCATAGTCCTAGTGGTGTATCTAGTCCTTAGACTTAAGACACCAAGGATGTCCTGTATGAGTGCTCCACTCTTTGATACTAGACTTATAGGTTTAGATGTCTCAGATCTAGTACAACTGGTCATTGGGAGTAGCAATTGACCTTACAAGGGCTATTGAGTGTCGATAGAGGATCATCTACTCTCGGCGTCATGAGAGGAATATCTCATGTGTTCATTCTCAGATAAATCCCTAGCCAGGGTCATTCAGGTTGAGAGAGAAAGAGTTCTCCGGGAGAATCCGATTAGAGCTAGACTCGAGTAGAAACCATATGGGTCTGACAGCACCATGCTCGATATACGGTCTTTGGGATATTAGATGGATGAGAGACTATAGGTATATGGTAACTGAGGACAAACAGGTCCAATGGATTAGATTCTCTTATATCGTCTGGGGACTACGGCGTAGTGGCCTAGTACGTCCATAGTCGATGAGTCAAGTGAATTATTACAAAGATAATAATTCACTAAGCTAGAAGGAGTTCTGACAACTATGACTCATGGCTAGCTTGATATTGGGCCTAGAGGGTCACATACATATGGTAGGCATTGGGATGAGTAGAGGTTCGGATATGAGATATCCGTCGGAGCCCCTATCTTATTGGATATCCAATAAGCCCCTGAATTATTGGATCCCATGGATAAGATCCAATAAGAGCCCATGAGAGATTATTGGATAGAGATCCACTAATTTAAAAGGCTTGGGTAATTGGATGCAAATCCAATACCCACTAGGGGAGGATCCATTAGGGTTTGATAGGGGGCCTCTATAAATAGGAGGGATACAGAGCCTCATAGGCTAGAGCCTTTGCTTGCCTCTTCTATTCTCCCCCCCCCCTCTCCACCTTAGAGCAGGCCTGGAGTTTTGAGGAGCGTTGTCGCAGCCTTGCTTTGTGGATCACCGCTAGAGAGGAGGATGCTTGACCTCCTTCACCCTCTCTTAGAGATCTGCAAGGAAATATGGATATATGATCTCCCTAGGTAACACAATATATTCAATATGCATTTTATTTTACGGATTTTTGCGTACCAATCTTCGCACGATGACGAACATCTCTTTGGGAATAGGGGATTTTGTTTTCTTGTTCTTCCACTGCGTATGTGATATTACCCCTAAGATTTCCCGACAGAAACTACCTGGGTGGCACCATGGGGGATGGGGCTTCGGTATAGTGTCGGGCGTTGAACAATCTTTCGCAAGTTCGCATGTTACCTTAACCGAAACTTATTGTCGCACCTGGCACTCGGTGAGCAACTATTTGTGGACTTGCAGCTGTTCGTTCAACTTTCTAAAGTCCTTGTTTTCCTCCTCTTCCTCTTTTCTCTTATGCACACAAGGAGCTCACTTAATTGCTTGTAAAGTTTTTCCTTTTCACGAGAGATCGGGACTTGTCCATCACTCGTTCTTCGAACTAATCAATGTTCTCTTTTACAGGTCCTTTGGGACCTATGAGAGGTTGCAAGTGGGCTAATCTTTGTGAACACATATCTCAAGAGTGCAGCACGACTTAGGCAATGCAAGCTAAGTTCGTGTCTTGACCGCAAGGGTACATCACGACTTAGGCAATTCCAGCTAAGTCCATGACACCTAACTAACCGGCCCAATAAAGGGGGGGGCGGGGGGGGGGCGGGGTGGTTAGGAAGTTCAAAGGCCCAAATATAAACCCTAGCTACTCTTCTTTATAGGATAAAGGCGGCTAGGTGGGGTTTATTGTAGTCTCACAGGGTTTTTATTAGCTGCTTCTATTAGGATCAGGAGCGACACTAAGAGGGGAGGGGGGGTGAATTAGTGTAGCGGAGAAAATCATCAGTTTGTAAAATATTTCATTCATGAAAATCGATTTTGGAAACTGCTTGACTTTAGAATGAAAAAACTAGCAATTATATAAGAAAGTAATGACAGTAATAAAAAGCAAAATGGAAATAAGCACATCGAAATTTATAGTGGTTTGGTCGTTGTGACCTACATCCACTTTTGATTCCTCCTCCGTCGAGGTCACTAGTGTCCACTAATGGTCTTCCTTCAATAGGCAAAGACCAACCACATCTTTACAGCACTTTCTCCTTTTCATGGGTTTAGGAGATAACCCTTACAAGCCTCACACATCTCTTAAATGATCTCAACACTTAGAAAGGGAGGAGGAGGACTCTTTACACTTTTACAACACTTTTAACACCCCAAGAATTCAAGATTATGTTCACACTTTTATGTACTTTCATGCAGAAAAGGGTAGGATATTTATAGGCCCCAATGGCTTCAGAATTGGAGCCAAAAAGTTTCACATCTTCGGATTTCGGGATACTAGCGATACCACTGCCTGACTCTCTGACACTAGGTGATACCACCGCCTAGTCTGATGATACCACTGCCTGATAGAGCTCTCAAAAACTGAGCTTTAGTGGTACCACTACCCAAAACACTTGGGAGACCGAGTCCCAAGCGGTGCCACCACTAACCGTGACTTCAAGTGCTGAATGGGCTGTTCAATTCGACCTAATTCAGCCCTGTTAAGGGCCTAGTTAGCCCCTAATTGAGTTAGTAGAATTATCTCCCAATCCTAACTCAACTTTAGGTTTAACTATAATAATTAAGACATTTAACAAAGCATTCTTGGTCTGGTATGTCAATTGTTCTTCTAGTAAGCTTTCGGCGATCTTCCGACTAACTTTCGACGATCTCTCGGCAATGTTCCGGCGGACTTCCGGCAAGCTCCTGGACTTCACGGCGATCTTCTTGGTGAGTTTCGATGAGCTTCTTTGGCAAGCTCCTAGACTTCTCGGTTAATTTCGGCAAAACTTCCGACGAATGTTTGGACTTCTGACGAACTCTCGAACTCCCTACGAAATCTCGATTTTGACTTTGGCACAATATTTGCTTTATGTCTTACTACTATTGTAGTTAATCCTAAACACTTTTATCAAAATATAGATTAGATCAAACAATTTATCAGTTGATTTCATCATCAAAATTCGAGATTCAATAATCTCCCACTTTTTGATGATGACAACCAATTGATGACGGAGTTAACCCTAACTCCCCCTATCTATATGCCATGCTTGAGAAAAGATATTCTTGAATTCAAGGCCTTTGATTTTAAGCATCAAACCAATAAGTTATTTTCATTTAAACTTATCAATATGTACATCATGATACTTATCATGATTTACTAATCCAAAATATGATACCACGTATTTATCAATAAAAATGATGTCAAGGCATGAAATCCATTTTCAAGTCCAATGATGATGGACAATCATCATTTTCAAATATGATACGAGTTTTGAATATAAAATTTAGCAAGATAACAATTCTTGATAAAAGATAACAATTCATCAATCCATGGCAAGATATCGATTGTAAATAGCAAGTTTTGCGACATATTTGACGATTCCAATTATATTTCGAGAATTGCAAAACATGCAAGCATTTACGACAAGATACATTTTATACATTTGTCTCCAACATTCAAAATGTCAAGTTATCATCAATCTACCACATTTCTCTCCCTTTGTCATCAATAAAAAGGAGAATAATTCAACAATACTAGTGTGGTAAAAAAATTCAAGCAAGTTCCACACCAATTTATCAAAGTTTAGCAAAAATGAGAAGTTAAGCAAAAACTTTGCATGATAACTACTTTTTGGATAAGCTAATATTTTTTACTTTGGATGCTTTTTGGTTCTTCTTTAGATGTGCAAGTTTCTTTCTTCCTTTGTCATAAAAATAAGAAGAAGAGGAAGAATGGGTAAGGAAGGAATCCATTAAGAACCAAATTTATGAAATGAATTGAACCAAGTCAAATTCAAAATAATAAACGAGTTTTCATTAAAACATGCTTTAATTTTAACAAAGAGAAGGGATTAATGAAAAGAATCAAGATATCCATATGAAATCAAATCCCCATTCTTGCAAGTGATCGTCACACACTAAAAATTCATAAAATTTTTCTTTCATGAGAAGAGTAAGGAAGAAGCATAAAATGAAGGATTAAAAATCTTTAAATAAAACTTCATAAATCAAATCCATTTCTCATTAAAAATTTATAAGAGTGAAATTCGTGAAAGATGCATTTGTCAATGAATTCCATGAGTAAAGGGACTAAGTGTATAAAACATCATTACGTGATGGAGTTGTTGAATTTCGTATTTTGATGATGAAACCAATTGATAATTGTATTTATGTTTTAATCTACATTTTGAGTGACGCAGGATGCTTCGATTAGGATGAGATAATTAAAGCAGGAAAAATCATGTTGTGCCGGAGGATAACATGTCAGAATATTGGACGTCGGGCCGGTGGATCAATTGATGTATCGACAAATGGCTTTGGGCCGTGGATTCGAGCATTGGGCCAAGAAGAGTGGATATTGCGCCATGAATATCAGAGTTGTGGAGCTAACTGGCCAATTGGGCAATAGGCCACAAGAGAGGATGATGCGTCGAAGAATCGGACGAAGCGTCAAGGGACCAATGACATGCCGGACAACGTGATTAATGCTTAGTATTAATTGTCTAGATCAAAGTATGTTTTACATGTGTAGGATTAACTACGATAGCAAGGCATGAAGCAAAATGAAGTCCCAAAGTCAAGGACACGATTTTATTAGGAGTTCCAGAGTTCGTCGAAAGTACGGACGTTTATCAGAAGTTATGGTGGAACCAGCTGAAAAGTCTCAAAGCTTGCCAGAGAAGCCCTTCGAAACTCACCAAGAAGATCGTCGTGAAGTTCGGGAGCTTGTTGGGAGTCCGTTGGAATATTGTCGAGAGATTGTTGGAAGCTCGCCGGAAGAATAGACATAGGGAATTGTTTAGCTTAGCAAATGTCTTAGGATTTCATAATTAGCACGTAATTAGGCTTGGATTTGGGCCAACCCAATCAGGGGCCAACTAGGCCCATGTAAGAACTATGTTGGGCCCAATAAGAGGCCCAAACAATGCCCCAAGAAGTCTCACCGTCGTGGCACAATCGTCGAGACTATGTCAGGCAGTGGTACTGCCAGTCTGGGCAGTGGTACCGCCCAACATTGCCCCCTAGGTGGTGGTACCGGTAGACCTGGGCAGTGGTACCGCCCAAGGTAGTGTTAGTGTCAGACTGACATTGGGCGGTGGTACTGCCCGTGCTCAGGGAACTCGGGATGGGAAAGTTTTAGGCTCCAAGTTTGAATCAACTTGAAGCCTATAAGTACCCCTCTCATCCTTGGTTAAAGCACACAAGCATAGAGGATTAAAAAGTGAGAAAACGCTACTGCAATCTCTTTAGAAATTCCCTCCTCCACTCTAAGTTTAGAATTCTGTAAGAGGAGTGTGAGTGCTTGTAAGGGTTGTCTCCTAAACCCGTGAAAAGGAGAAGAGGGGTCTAAGAAGGAGTTTGATCTTTGCCTATCAAAGGAAGATTGATAGTGGCTGCCAGTGGCCTCGACGAAAGAGGAATCAGAGGAGTGGATGTAGGTCACGATGACCAAACCACTATAAATCAGTTTACGTTTTATTTGTGCAATCTACTTTAACTGCAAACATCTTTACTTGCTTTACATACATTATGAATCTTCCATACACTTTCAATCTATCTTTATGAAAACGCTTTCAAGTTAAGTTTTCGAAACCGGTTTTCGTTGAAATCAGTTTTTATCGTATGAAGGTTTTTTGATCTGATGTAACTTTTACCACTACACTAATTCATCCACACCTTTTAGTGCCGACTCCGACTTTTGATCCTAACAATTGGTATCAGAGCCTTGTTTTCTCATTTGGTTTAACACCCAAATAGAAATGGCTCTTTTCGGCTTTCTAGAGGGTCACTCTCTCACTCGTCCTCCCTTTTTCAATGGGACAGACTACACATATTGGAAAACTTGAATGAGAGTTTTCTTGCTTTCTTTGGATTTGAACTTATAAAACATCGTCGAATCCGATTTTAAAAGGTCTTCTCTTCCAATGAAAGATTGGAATGATTTGGAGAAGAAGACGTTTTTCTTAAATGCTAGAGCTATGAATGCTCTATTTTGCACAAGTAGTGTTAAGGATTCTAAAGTTAATTTTGTAATACATGATTTTGAACTTTTTCAAATAAAACCAAGTGAAATCGTTGTTGACATGTACACCCATTTTAAGGATGTTGTTAATGGTTTAAAAGCTCTTAGTAAAAGCTTTTCAAATTTTGAACTCGTTAACAAGATTTTCAGATCTCTTTCTAAAACTTGGGATTATCAAGTAACGGGTTTACAAGAAACAAAAGATTTAAATATTTTTCCACTTAAAGAACTTATCGGTACATTGATGACATATGAAATGATGCACAATGCACATGATGAACATGATGAACAAAACCACCTTCCAAAGAACTGGAAGGATTTGGGACATAGAACAATTGAAAACAACTTGAGCATAAGCTCAAGTGATGGTGAACTTGAACTCACTAAGAAATTTAAAAAGTTAATGAAACAAAAATTTAAGAACAAAAAGAACACAACTACTTGCTTTGAACGCAAGAAGAAGAACAAAAATAGGAATGAATCGAGCTCCTTCGAAGACGAGGAGAAAATCAAAAAGGCAAGGTGGCAAACTACGCCTTAACGACTTTCGACGTTGAGGTAATCAAAACGCATTTAGTTTATTTCAAAATTACATGATACTTTCCATGATGCATTTTATTTTTAATTAGTTTAGAAAAATTATTTTTATGAAATTTGCATAATGTAATGAAAATGCAAAAATTATGATCATGCTAGTAATTTCGAAAATGATAATAAAAATTATATGTTTAATATTTTTTTTTTGAATGCCTTATGAAATCATGCTATATGTGGTTAAGAAGTAATAATGTGTATCATGTTGATTTTCATATTATTTCTTGATTTTGATTAAATGAAATCATGTTTGATTTGAAGTAATGCATAATAATGAAAATATTAAATCTTTTGATACCATGATTGATAATTTTATGCATGAGATTTTAAAGTTATACATGATGATTTTTGTGATTTATTGGTCTTGATGGTTTTTATGGCATAATTCATTTGTCGATCCTAAACGTTGATACATGTTTTTATTTGGCATAAAGGAAATAAAATCATATGAATTGAAACAACTAAAAAAGGAAAATATTTTTCTTGAAAATTATTTTTCTCTTTCTTATTGATTTTGATGAATCCATTTGTATCATTTTTACGAATCTCTTGGACTTTGAAAATGATTTTGGTTTAACAATTTGAAGTTGAATGAGATTTATCTTAATTTTTCAAGATTTAAAACTTGAGATTTCATATGCATGAATTGAGATTTTATTCTCCTACAAGATTGAATGAATTCTATCTATATCATGATCTTCTAAGAATTATTTTCGTTATTTATTTAAGAGGAGATTTGCTAAAATAAAACATGGTTTCTCTTGAATTCTCAGAATTTTAACTTGAAAATTCTTTTTATAACTCAAGATTGTCTCCTATAATTCTTTCTTTTCACTATTTGAGTTATCCAAAAAGAATCATAATATGTCTCTTGATACTCATGATTTATCTTCACAATCTTTGATATTTTATCTCTCATGATATGATTTTTATGTACAATTCCTTGTATTCATGAAATATTTATCTCATCACCCAATTAATTGATATTCTTTATGTGATGATATGAATGCATGAAATATTGATAAATTTTTTTGATGTATAGAAATGAGAAGTTTCGATCATGCATGGTAGGATGTAATTTGACAAAATTGGTACCATCATGATATGAAATATTTATGATGATGCATACAATACTATGATTTTGACATTCATGACTTGATTTTTTTGATGATTGAAATAATGATTGGAATATTGATGTAATTATGAATGATGATTTGGAATCATACATTTTATATTTTGGAAATATACATGATGACTTGGTATTATGCATGCTATACTTTAACTTATGATAATGATACATGCAATGATAAAATATTCATGATGAAAAATTGTATTGACATTCATAACTTGATTTTTCATCCTTTGTCATGATTTAGAAATTGATGTAAGGGAAAAAAAATTACAAAATTGTATCCTTCTATTCTTTTTGACAATGACATAGGGGGAGATAACTAGCTTGCACAAGTCAAGAAGATGCAAAAACTTGCTTGCTTGCTTGCACATCTAAAGAGAAGCAAAAATTGCAGCCATACACATCACAAAGAAAAGCAAAGATTGCTAACTTGTATATTTCAAGAAGTAAAAGTTGCTTTGAACATCTCAAATATTGCTGGCTTATATTTTATTTTAAATGATGTAAATTTGCTAGCTTACATGTTCTAATATAATATAGAAGTTGCTATCTTGAACATTACCAAGATTTGCTAGCTTGGAATCTCAAGAAGCAAAAATTGATGATTAAACTTGAGATTTATTATACAATGATTTGAACAATAATATCTTAAACACATGAGAGTTGGAACTTCTAATTATTATTGATGACAAAGGGGGAGAAGTATATTGATGTCATGCATGATTTGATCATGACATGTTACTTGGATTTTTGAATCCAAGAGTTTCTATCAATATGGCATATTGATAGGGGGAGTTTGTTGAAACTCCGGGAGTTAAGTTTAACTCCATCATCAATTAGTTGTCATCATAAAAAAAGGGGAGATTATTGAATCTCATATTTTGTTGATGAAACCAATTGATAATTGTGTTTATGTTTTAATCTACATTTTGAGTGACATAGAATACTCCATTCAGAATGAGATAATTAAAGTAGGAAAAATCATTTTGTGCTAGAGGATAACATGTCAGAATATTGGACGTCGGGCTGGTGGATCAGTCGACGTATCGACAGAAGGTTTCAGGCCATGGATCCAAGCATCGGGCCAAGAAGAGCGGATATTGCGCCAATGATATCAGGGTTGCAGAGTCAATAGGCCGATTGAACAATAGGCCACAAGAGAGGACGATGCGCCGAAGAATCGGACGAAGCGTCGAGGGACCAATGACATGCCGAACAACATGATTAATGCTTAGTATTAATTGTCTAGATCGATGTATGTTTTACATGTGTAGGATTAACTACGATAGTAAGGCATGAAGCAAAATGAAGTCCCAGAGTCGAGGACACGATTTCATTGGGAGTTGAGAGTTCGTCGGACGTTCGTCGGAAGTTCTGGTGGAACCAGCCGAGAAGTCTCGGAGCTTACTAGAGAAGCTCATTGAAACTCACCAAGAAGATCGTCGTGAAGTCCAGGAGCTTGCTGGGAGTCCGCCAGAACATTGTCGATAGATCGTCAGAAGAATAGACATGGAGACTTGTTTAACTAAGAAAATGTCTTAGGATTTCGTAGTTAGCATGTAATTGGGATTGGATTTGGGCCAACCCAATTAGGGGCCAACTAGGCCCATGTAAGAATTGTGTTGGGCCCAATAAGAGACCCAATCAGTGCCCCCAAGAAGTCTCACCATCATGGCATAGTCTTCGAGAATATGTCAAGCGGTGGTATCGCTAGTCTGTGCGGTTGTACCACCCAGCACTGCCCCTCAAGTGGTGGTACCGCCAGACCTAGGTGGTGGTCTAGGTGGTGGTACCGCCAGACCTAGGTGGTGGTACCGCCAGACCTAGGTGGTGGTACCGCCAGACCTAGGTGGTGGTACCGCCAGACCTAGGTGGTGGTACCGCCAGACCTAGGTGGTGGTACCGCCAGACCTAGGTGGTGGTACCGCCAGACCTAGGTGGTGGTACCGCCAGACCTAGGTGGTGGTACCGCCAGACCTAGGTGGTGGTACCGCCAGACCTAGGTGGTGGTACCGCCAGACCTAGGTGGTGGTACCGCCAGACCTAGGTGGTGGTACCGCCAGACCTAGGTGGTGGTACCGCCAGACCTAGGTGGTGGTACCGCCAGACCTAGGTGGTGGTACCGCCAGACCTAGGTGGTGGTACCGCCAGACCTAGGTGGTGGTACCGCCAGACCTAGGTGGTGGTACCGCCAGACCTAGGTGGTGGTACCGCCAGACCTAGGTGGTGGTACCGCCAGACCTAGGTGGTGGTACCGCCAGACCTAGGTGGTGGTACCGCCAGACCTAGGTGGTGGTACCGCCAGACCTAGGTGGTGGTACCGCCAGACCTAGGTGGTGGTACCGCCAGACCTAGGTGGTGGTACCGCCAGACCTAGGTGGTGGTACCGCCAGACCTAGGTGGTGGTACCGCCAGACCTAGGTGGTGGTACCGCCAGACCTAGGTGGTGGTACCGCCAGACCTAGGTGGTGGTACCGCCAGACCTAGGTGGTGGTACCGCCAGACCTAGGTGGTGGTACCGCCAGACCTAGGTGGTGGTACCGCCAGACCTAGGTGGTGGTACCGCCAGACCTAGGTGGTGGTACCGCCAGACCTAGGTGGTGGTACCGCCAGACCTAGGTGGTGGTACCGCCAGACCTAGGTGGTGGTACCGCCAGACCTAGGTGGTGGTACCGCCAGACCTAGGTGGTGGTACCGCCAGACCTAGGTGGTGGTACCGCCAGACCTAGGTGGTGGTACCGCCAGACCTAGGTGGTGGTACCGCCAGACCTAGGTGGTGGTACCGCCAGACCTAGGTGGTGGTACCGCCAGACCTAGGTGGTGGTACCGCCAGACCTAGGTGGTGGTACCGCCAGACCTAGGTGGTGGTACCGCCAGACCTAGGTGGTGGTACCGCCAGACCTAGGTGGTGGTACCGCCAGACCTAGGTGGTGGTACCGCCAGACCTAGGTGGTGGTACCGCCAGACCTAGGTGGTGGTACCGCCAGACCTAGGTGGTGGTACCGCCAGACCTAGGTGGTGGTACCGCCAGACCTAGGTGGTGGTACCGCCAGACCTAGGTGGTGGTACCGCCAGACCTAGGTGGTGGTACCGCCAGACCTAGGTGGTGGTACCGCCAGACCTAGGTGGTGGTACCGCCAGACCTAGGTGGTGGTACCGCCAGACCTAGGTGGTGGTACCGCCAGACCTAGGTGGTGGTACCGCCAGACCTAGGTGGTGGTACCGCCAGACCTAGGTGGTGGTACCGCCAGACCTAGGTGGTGGTACCGCCAGACCTAGGCATAGAGGATTAAAAAGTGAGAAAACACTGCTGTAATCTTTTAGAAATTTTCTCCTCCACTCTAAGTTTAGAATTCTATAAGAGGAGTGTGAGTGCTTGTAAGGGTTATCTCCTAAACCCCGTGAAAAGGAAAAGAGGGGTGTAAGAAGGAGTTGATCTTTGCCTATCAAAGGAAGATCGATAATGGATGCCGTTGGCCTCGACGAAAGAGGAATCAGAGGAGTGGATGTAGGTCACGATGACCGAACCACTATAAATCAGTTTACGTTTTATTTGTGCAATCTACTTTAACTGCAAACCTCTTTACTTGCTTTATATACACTACGAATCTTCCATACGATTTCAATCTATCTTTATGAAAATGCTTTCAAGTTAAGTTTCCGAAATCGGTTTTTGTTGAAATCAGTTTTTATCGTATGAAGGTTTTTTGAGCTGATGTAACTTTTACCGCTGCACTAATTCACCCCCACCTTTTAGTGCCGACCCCGACTCTTGATCGTAACAATTGGTATCAGAGCCTAGTTTTCTTATTTGGTTTAACACCCAAAGAGAAATGGCTCTTTTCAGCTTTCTAGAGGGTCACTCTCTCATTCGTCCTCCCTTTTTCAATGGGATGGACTACACATATTGGAAAACTTGAATGAGAGTTTTATTGCTTTCTTTAGATTTGAACTTATAGAACATCGTCGAATCCGATTTTAAAAGGTCTTCTCTTCTAATGAAAGATTGGAATGATTTGGAGAAGAAGACGTTTTTCTTAAATGCTAGAGCTATAAATGCTCTATTTTGCACCTTTGATAAAACTATGTTTAATTGGGTTTCTTCATGCGAAACAACTTACAATATTTGGCACATTCTTGAAACCACACACGAAGGCACAAGTAGTGTTAAAGATTCTAAAGTTAATTTTTTAATGCATGATTTTGAACTTTTTCGAACGAAACCAACTAAAATCGTTGTTGATATGTACACCCATTTTACAGATATCGTCAATGGTTTAAAATCTCTTAGTAAAAGCTTTTCAAATTTTAAACTCGTTAACAATATTTTAAGATCTCTTTCTAAAACTTGGGATTATCAAGTAATGGGTTTACAAGAAACAAAAGATTTAAATATTTTTCTACTTGAAGAACTTATTGGTACACTAATGACATATGAAATGGTGCACAATGCACATGATGAACATGATGAACAAAACCACCTTCCAAAGAACAGGAAGGATTTGGGACATAGAATAATTGAAGACCACTTGAGCATAAGCTCAAGTGATGATGAACTTGAACTCACTAAGAAATTTAAAAAGTTAATGAAAAAAAATTTAAGAACAAAAAGAACGCAACTATTTGCTTTGAACGCAAAAAGAAGAACAAAAATAGGGATGAATCGAGCTCCTCCGAAGACGAGGAGAAAATCAAGAAAGGCGAGATGACAAACTATGCCTTAACGGCTTTTGACAATGAGGTAATCAAAACACATTTAGATTATTTCGAGATTACATGATGCTTTCCATGATACATTTTTGTTTTAATTTACTCTAGAAAAAATATTTTTTTGAAATTTGCATAATGTAATGAAAATGCAAAAATTATGATCATGCTAGTAATTTCAAAAATGATAATAAAAATGGCATGTTTAAATTATTATTTTTGAATGCCATATGAAATCATGCTATATGTAGTTAAGAAGTAATAATGTGTATCATGTTAATTTTCATATTATTTCTCGATTTTGATTAAATGAAATCATGTTTGATTTGAAGTAATACATAATAATGAAAATATTAAATCTTTTGATACCATGATTGACAATTTTATGCATGAGATTTTAAGTTATACATGATGATTTTTGTGATTTATTGGTCTTGATGGTTTTTATGGCGTAATTCATTTTTCGATCCTAAACATTGATACATGTTTTTATTTTGCATAAATGAAATAAAATCATATGAATTGAAACAACTAAAAAGAGGAAAATATTTTTCTTGAATATTATTTTTCTCTTTCTTATTGATTTTGATGAATCCATTTGTATCATTCTTACGAATCTCTTGGACTTTGAAAATGATTTTGGTTTGCCAATTTGAAGTTGAATGAGATTTATCTTGATTTTTCAAGATTTAAAACTTGAGATTTCATATGCAAGAATTGAGATTTTGTTCTCCTACAAGATTGAATGAATTCTATCTTATTTATTTAAGAGGAGATTTGCTAAAATAAATCATGGTTTCTCTTGAATTCTCAGAATTTTAACTTAAAAATTCTTTTTATTAATCAAGATTGTCTACTATGATTCTTTCTTTTCACTATTTGAGTTATCAAAAAAGAATCATAATATGTCTCTTGATACTCATGATTTATCTTCACGAACTTTGATATTTTATCTCTCATGATATGATTTTTATGTACAATTCCTTGTATTCATAAAATGCTTATCTCATCACCCAATTAATTGATATTCTTTATGTGATGATATGAATGCATGAAACATTCATGAATTTATTTTGATGTATACAAATGAGAAGTTTCGATCATGCAACGTAGGATGTAATTTGACAAAATTGGTACCATCACGATATGAAATATTTATGATGATGCATACAATACTATGATTTTGACATTCATGACTTGATTTTTTTGATGATTGAAATAATGATTGAAATATTGATGTAATTATGAACGATGATTTAGAATCATACATTTTATATTTTGGAAATATACATGATGATTTGGTATTATACATGCTATACTTCAACTTATGATAATGATGCATGCATGATAAAATATTCATGATGAAAAATTGTATTGACATTCATAACTTGATTTTTCATCCTTTGTCATGATTTAGAAATTGATGTAAGAGAAAAAAAATTACAAAATTGTATCCTTCCATTCTTTTTTACAATGATAAAGGGGGAGATAACTAGCTTGCATAAGTCAACAAGATACAAAAACTTACTTGCTTACTTGCACATCTAAAGAGAAGGAAAAATTGCAGCCATACACATCGCAAAGAAAGCAAAGATTGCTAACTTGTATATTTCAAGAAGCAAAAGTTGCCTTCTTGAACATCTCAAATATTGCTAGCTTATATTTTATTTTAAATGACGTAAATTTGCTAGCTTACATATTCTAATATGATATAGAAGTTGCTATCTTGAACATTATCAAGATTTGCTAGCTTGCAATCTCAAGAAGCAAAAATGTTAACTTGCACATCTAGCAAAATTTATGAACTTGCAAAACTCATAAAATCTGCTAGCTTGTATGATGATTAAACTTGAGATTTATTATGCTATGATTTGAACAATAATATCTTAATCACATGAGAGTTGGAACTTCTAATTTTGTTGATGACAAAGGGGGAGAAGTATGATGATGTCATGTATGATTTGATCATGACATGTTGCTTGGATTTTTGAATCCAAGAGTTTCTATCAATATGGCATATTGATAAAGGTGTTTGTCTAAACTCTGAGAGTTAAGTTTAACTCCATCATCAATTAGTTGTCATCATAAAAAAGGGGAAGATTGTTGAATCTCGTATTTTGATGATAAAACCAATTGATAATTGTGTTTATGTTTTAATCTATGTTTTGAGTGACATAGAATGCTTCGTTCAGGATGAGACAATTAAAGTAGGAAAAATCATGTTGTGCTGGAGGATAACATATCAGAATATTGGACTTCGAGCCGATGGATTGGTCGACGTATCGACAGAAGGTTTCGGGCCGTGGATTCTGGCATTAGGCCAAGAAGAGCGAATATTGCGCTAATGATATCGGGGTTGCAGAGTCAATAGGCCGATTGGGCAATAGGCCACAAGAGAGGACGATGCGCTAAAGAATCGGATGAAGTGTCGAGAGACCAATGACATGCTGGACAACATGATTAATGTTTAGTATTAATTGTCTAGATCGAAGTATGTTTTACATGTGCAGGATTAACTACGATAGCAAGGCATGAAGCAAAATGAAGTCCCGGAGTCGAGGACATGATTTCGTTGGGAGTTCGAGACTTCGTCGGAAGTTTGGACGTTCGTCAGAAGTTCTGATGGAACCAGTTGAGAAGTCTCAGAGCTTGCCAGAGAAGCTCATCGAAACTCACTAGGAAGATCGTTGTGAAGTCCGGGAGCTTGCCAGGAGTCTGTCGGAACATTGTCGAGAGATCGTCGGAAGAATAGACACAGGGACTTGTTTAGCTTAGAAAATGTCCTAGGATTTCATAGTTAGCATGTAATTGGGATTGGAATTGGGCCAACCTAATTAGGGGCCAGTTAGGCCCATGTAAGAACTATGTTGGGCCCAATAAGAGGCCCAATCAGTGCCCCAAGAAGTTTCACCGTTGTGGCATAGTTTTCGAGACTATGTTAGGTGGTGGTACCGCTAGTTTGTGCGGTGGTACCGCCCAGCACTACCCCCAAGCGGTGGTACTGCCAGACCTGGGTGGTGGTACCACCTAGGGTAGTGTCAGTGTCAGATTGACATTGGGCGGTGGTACCGCCCAGCACTACCCCCAAGCGGTGGTACTGCCAGACCTGGGTGGTGGTACCACCTAGGGTAGTGTCAGTGTCAGATTGACATTGGGCGGTGGTACCGCCCAGCACTACCCCCAAGCGGTGGTACTGCCAGACCTGGGTGGTGGTACCGCTAGTTTGTGCGGTGGTACCGCCCAGCACTACCCCCAAGCGGTGGTACTGCCAGACCTGGGTGGTGGTACCGCTAGTTTGTGCGGTGGTACCGCCCAGCACTACCCCCAAGCGGTGGTACTGCCAGACCTGGGTGGTGGTACCGCTAGTTTGTGCGGTGGTACCGCCCAGCACTACCCCCAAGCGGTGGTACTGCCAGACCTGGGTGGTGGTACCGCTAGTTTGTGCGGTGGTACCGCCCAGCACTACCCCCAAGCGGTGGTACTGCCAGACCTGGGTGGTGGTACCGCTAGTTTGTGCGGTGGTACCGCCCAGCACTACCCCCAAGCGGTGGTACTGCCAGACCTGGTCTAGCAAAGTTATGACTTGAAAAACTTATAAAATTGCTAGCTTGTTGATGATTAAACTTGAGATTTATTATGCTTATGATTTTGCAACAATATATCTTATCACATGAGAGTTGGAATTCTAATGTTGTGATGACAAAGGGGGAGCAGTATGATGCTGTTCATGTATGATTGATCATGACATGTTGCTTGATTTTTGACTCCACCGAGTTTCTATCAATATGGCATATTGATAAAGGTGTTTGTCTAAACTCTGAGAGTTAAGTTTAACTCCATCATCAATTAGTTGTCATCATAAAAAGGGGAAGATTGTTGAATATCGCTATTTTGATGATAAAACCAATTGATAATTGTGTTTTATGTTTTTTAACTCTTTTTTGAGTGTACATAGAATGCTTCGTCCGGATGAGACAATTAAAGTCCGGAAACAAATCATGTTGTGCTGGAGGATAACATATCAGAATATTGGACTTCGAGCCGATGGATTGGTCGACGTATCGACAGAAGGTTTCGGGCCGTGGATTCTGGCATTAGGCCAAGAAGAGCGAATATTGCGCTAATGATATCGGGGTTGCAGAGTCAATAGGCCGATTGGGCAATAGGCCACAAGAGAGGACGATGCGCTAAAGAATCGGATGAAGTGTCGAGAGACCAATGACATGCTGGACAACATGATTAATGTTTAGTATTAATTGTCTAGATCGAAGTATGTTTTACATGTGCAGGATTAACTACGATAGCAAGGCATGAAGCAAAATGAAGTCCCGGAGTCGAGGACATGATTTCGTTGGGAGTTCGAGACTTCGTCGGAAGTTTGGACGTTCGTCAGAAGTTCTGATGGAACCAGTTGAGAAGTCTCAGAGCTTGCCAGAGAAGCTCATCGAAACTCACTAGGAAGATCGTTGTGAAGTCCGGAGCTTGCCAGGAGTCTGTCGGAACATTGTCGAGAGATCGTCGGAAGAATAGACACAGGGACTTGTTTAGCTTAGAAAATGTCCTAGGATTTCATAGTTAGCATGTAATTGGGATTGGAATTGGGCCAACCTAATTAGGGGCCAGTTAGGCCCATGTAAGAACTATGTTGGGCCCAATAAGAGGCCCAATCAGTGCCCCAAGAAGTTTCACCGTTGTGGCATAGTTTTCGAGACTATGTTAGGTGGTGGTACCGCTAGTTTGTGCGGTGGTACCGCCCAGCACTACCCCCAAGCGGTGGTACTGCCAGACCTGGGTGGTGGTACCACCTAGGGTAGTGTCAGTGTCAGATTGACATTGGGCGGTGGTACCGCCCGTGCTCGGGGAACCCGGGATGGAAATGTTTTAGGCTCTAAGATTGAATCAACTTGAAACCTATAAATACCCTCTCATCCCTAGTTAAAGTACACAAGCACAGAGGATTAAAAAGTGAGAAAACACTACTACATTCTTTTTAGAAATTCCCTCCTCCACTCTAAGTTTAGAATTCTATAAGAGGAGTGTGAGTGCTTGTAAGGGTTGTCTCCTAAACCCATGAAAAGGAGAAGAGGGGTGTAAGAAGGAATTTGATCTTTGCCTATCAAAGGAAGATCGATTGTGGATGCCGTTGGCCTCGTCGAAAGAGGAATCAGAGGAGTGGATGTAGGTCATGATGACCGAACCACTATAAATCAGTTTACGTTTTATTTGTGCAATCTACTTTAACTGCAAACCTCTTTACTTGCTTTACATGCACTACGAATCTTCCATACACTTTCAATCTATCTTTATGAAAATGCTTTCAAGTTAATTTTCCGAAACTGGTTTTCGTCGAAATTAGTTTTTATCGTACAAAGGTTTTTTGAACTGATGTAACTTTTACAACTGCACTAATTCACCCCCCCCCTTTTAGTGCCGACCCCGACTCTTGATCCTAACAATTGGTATCAGAGCCTCGTTTTCTCATTTGGTTTAACATCAAAAGAGAAATGACTCTTTTCGGCTTTCAAGAGGGTCACTCTCTCATTCGTCCTCCCTTTTTCAATGGGATGGACTACACATATTGGAAAACTTGAATGAAAGTTTTTTTGCTTTCTTTGGATTTGAACTTATAGAACATCGTCGAATCCAATTTTAAAAGGTCTTCTCTTCCAATGAAAGATTGGAAAGATTTGGAGAAGAAGACGTTTTTCTCAAATGCTAGAGCTATGAATACTCTATTTTGCACCTTAGATAAAACCAAGTTTAATTGGATTTCTTCGTACGAAATGACTTTCCATATTTGGCACATTCTTGAAACCACACATGAAGGCACAAGTAGTGTTAAGGATTCTAAAGTTAATTTTTTAATGCATGATTTTGAACTTTTTCGAATGAAACCAAGTGAAATCGTTGTTGACATGTACACCCGTTTTATGGATATTGTCAATGGTTTAAAAACTCTTAGTAAAAGCTTTTCATATTTTGAACTTGTTCGAATGAAACCAAGTGAAATCGTTGTTGACATGTACACCCGTTTTATGGATATTGTCAATGGTTTAAAAACTCTTAGTAAAAGCTTTTCATATTTTGAACTTTTTCGAATGAAACCAAGTGAAATCGTTGTTGACATGTACACCCGTTTTATGGATATTGTCAATGGTTTAAAAACTCTTAGTAAAAGCTTTTCATATTTTGAACTTTTTCGAATGAAACCAAGTGAAATCGTTGTTGACATGTACACCCGTTTTATGGATATTGTCAATGGTTTAAAAACTCTTAGTAAAAGCTTTTCATATTTTGAACTTTTTCGAATGAAACCAAGTGAAATCGTTGTTGACATGTACACCCGTTTTATGGATATTGTCAATGGTTTAAAAACTCTTAGTAAAAGCTTTTCATATTTTGATTTGAACTTGTTAACAAGATTTTAAGATCTCTTTCTAAAACTTGGGATTATCAAGTAATGGGTTTACAAGAAACAAAAGATTTAAATATTTTTTCACTTGAAGAACTTATCGGTACATTGATGACATATGAAATGGTGCACAATGCACATGATGAACATGATGAACAAAACCACCTTCCAAAGAATAGGAAGGATTTGGGACATAGAACAATTGAAGACCACTTGAGCATAAGCTCAAGTGATGGTGAACTTGAACTCACTAAGAAATTTAAAAAGTTAATGAAACAAAAATTTAAGAACAAAAAGAACGTAACTACTTACTTTGAACGCAAGAAGAAGAACAAAAATTGGAATGAATCGAGCTCCTCTGAAGACGAGGAGAAAATCAAGAAAGGCAAGGTGGCAAACTATGCCTTAACGGCTTTCGATGTTGAGGTAATCAAAACGCATTTAGTTTATTTTAAAATTACATGATGCTTTCCATGATGCATTTTATTTTTTAATTACTTTAGAAAAAATAATTTTTTGAAAATTGCATAATGTAATGAAAATGCAAAAATTATGATCATGCTAGTAATTTTGAAAATGATAATAAAAATTACATGTTTAATAAATTTTTTTTTTAATGCCTTATGAAATCATGCTATATGTGGTTAGGAAGTAATAATGTGTGTCATGTTGATTTTCATATTATTTCTCGATTTTGATTAAATGAAATTATTTTTGATTTGAAGTAATATATAATAATAAAAATATTAAATCTTTTGATACCATGATTGACAATTTTATGCATGAGATTTTAAAGTTATAGATGATGATTTTTATGATTTATTGGTCTTAATGGTTTTTATGGCGTAATTCATTTTTTGATCCTAAACATTGATACATATTTTTATTTGGCATAAATGAAATAAAATCATATGAATTGAAACAACTAAAAAGAGGAAAACATTTTTCTTGAAAATTATTTTTCTCTTTCATATTGATTTTGATGAATCCATTTGTATTATTCTTATGAATCTCTTGGACTTTGAAAATGATTTTGGTTTAATAATTTGAAGTTGAATGAGATTTATCTTGATTTTTCGAGATTTAAAACTTGAGATTTCATATGCATGAATTGAGATTTTGTTCTCCTACAAGATGGAATGAATTCTATCTATATCATGATCTTCTAAGAATTATTTTCGTTATTTATTTAAGAGGAGATTTGCTAAAATAAATCATGGTTTCTCTTGAATTCTCAGAATTTTAACTTGAAAATTTTTTTTATTAATCAAGTTTGTCTACTATGATTCTTTCTTTTCACTATTTGAGTTATCCAAAAAGAATCATAATATGTCTCTTGATACTCATGATTTATCTTCACGATCATTGATATTTTATCTCTCATGATATGATTTTTATGCACAATTCCTTGTATTCATGAAATATTTATCTCATCACCCAATTAATTGATATTCTTTATGTGATGATATGAATGCATGAAATATTAATGAATTTATTTTGATGTATACAAATGAGAAGTTTTGATCATGCATGGTAGGATGTAATTTGACAAAATTGGTACCATCATGATATGAAATATTTATGATGATGCATACAATACTATGATTTTAACATTCATGACTTAACTTTTTTGATGATTGAAATAATGATTGGAATATTGATGTAATTATGAATGATGATTTAGAATCATACATTTTATATTTTGGAAATATAAATGATGATTTGGTATTATGCATGCTATACTTCAACTAATGATAATGATGCATGCAATGATAAAATATTCATGATGAAAAATTGTATTGACATTCATAACTTGATTTTTCATCTTTTGTCATGATTTAGAAATTGATGTAAGGGAAAAAAAATTCCAAAATTGTATCCTTCCATTCTTTTTGACAATGACAAAGGGGGAGATAACTATCTTGCATAAGTCAAGAGGATACAAAAACTTGCTTGCTTGCACATCTAAAGAGAAGCAAATGCAGCCATACACATCGCAAAGAAAAGCAAAGATTGCTAACTTGTATATTTCAAGAAGCAAAAGTTGCCTTCTTGAACATCTCAAATATTGCTGGCTTATATTTTGTTTTAAATGATGTAAATTTGCTAGCTTACATGTTCTAATATGATATAGAAGTTGCTATCTTGAACATTATCAAGATTTGCTAGCTTGCAATCTTAAGAAGCAAAAATGTTAACTTGCACATCTAGCAAAATTTATGAACTTGCAAAACTCATAAAATTTGCTAGCTTGCATGATGATTAAACTTGAGATTTATTATGCAATGATTTGAACTATAATATCTTAAAAACATGAGAGTTGGAACTTCTAATTTTTGTTGATGACAAAGGGGGCGAAGTATGTTGATGTCATGCATGATTTAATCATGACATGTTGCTTGGATTTTTGAATCCAAGAGTTTCTATCAATATGGCATATTGATAGGGGTGTTTGTCTAAACTCTGGAAGTTAAGTTTAACTCCGTCATCAATTAGTTGTCATCATCAAAAAGGGAGAAATTATTGAATCTCATATTTTGATGATGAAACCAATTGATAATTGTGTTTATGTTTTAATCTATGTTTTGAGTGACATAGAATGCTTCGTTCAGGATGAGACAATTAAAGTAGGAAAAATCATGTTGTGCCGGAGGATAACATGTCAGAATATTAGACTTCGAGCCGGTGGATTGGTCGACGTATCGACAGAATGCTTTGGGGCATGGATTCGGGTATTAGGCCAAGAAGAGCGAATATTGCGCTAATGATATCGGGGTTGCAGAGTCAATAGGCCGATTGGGCAATAGGCCACAAGAGAGGATGATGCACCGAAGAATCGGACGAAGAGTCGAGGGACCAATGACATGCCGGAGAATGTGATTAATACTTGGTATTAATTTTGTAGATCGAATTATATTTTACATGTGCAGGATTAACTACGATAGCAAGGCATGAAGTAAAATGAAGTCCCGGAGTCAAGGACACGATTTCGTTGGGAGTTCGAGAGTTCATTGGAAGTTCTGGCGGAACTAGCCGAGAAGTCTCGGAGCTTGCCAGAGAAGCTCATCAAAACTTGCCAAGAAGATTGTCATGAAGTCCGGGAGCTTGCCGGGAGTCCACCGAAACATTGTCGAGAGATCGTCGGAAGTTCGCCGAAAGCTCGCTGGAAGAATAGACATAGGGACTTGTTTAGCTTAGCAAATGTCTTAGGATTTCGTAGTTAGCATGTAATTGGGCTTGGATTTGGGCCAACCTAATTAGGGGCCAGCTAGGCCCATGTAAGAACTGTGTTGGGCCCAATAAAAGGCCCAATCAATGCCCCAAGAAGTCTCACTATCGTGGCACAATCTTCGAGATTGTGTCTGGCGGTGGTACTGCCAGTCTGTGCGGTGGTACCACCCAACACTGCCCCCCAAGTGGTGGTACCACCAGACCTGGGTGGTGGTACCGCCTAGGGTAGTGTCAGTGTCAGACTGACATTGGGAGGTGGTACCACCCTTGCTCGGGGAACCCGGGATGGAAAAGTTTTAGGCTCTAAGTTTGAATCAACTTGAAGCCTATAAATACCCTCTCATCCCTGGTTAAAGCACACAAGCACATATGATTAAAAAGTGAGAAAACGCTACTGCAATCTATTTAGAAATTTCCTCCTCCACTCTAAGTTTAGAATTCTGTAAGAGGAGTGTGAGTGCTTGTAAGGGTTGTCTCCTAAACTCGTGAAAAAGAGAAGAGGGGTATAAGAAGGAGTTTGATTTTCACCTATCAAAGGAAGATTGATAGTGGATGTCGGTGGCCTCGACGAAAGAGGAATCAGAGTAGTGGATGCAGGTTATGACGATTGAACCAATATAAATCGGTTTACATTTTATTTGTGCAATCTATTTTAACTACAAACCTCTTTACTTTCTTTACATGAACTATGAATCTTCCATATGCTTTCAATCTATCTTTACGAAAACACTTTCAGGTTAAGTTTCCGAAACCGGTTTTCATCAAAATAAGTTTTTATCGTATGAAGGTTTTTTGAACCAACATAACTTTTACCGCTACACTAATTCACCCCCCCTCTTAGTGTTGACCCCGACTCTTGATCCTAATAGGAGCAAGGGTATGGAGTAAACTCGATACCAAGGAATATAAAAATGAAATAAATTTATGAAAGCTCCATTCATGAAATACATTAAGAGAAAGATAGTCTAGAAAAGAAATACAACAACTCATGCATTTGGATAGTTTAACATGCCTACCTCTCTTCTAATGAAATTAAATTATTCTTCATTTAAAGATTTTGTAAAGATATTAGCCGATTGATGTTTCATATTAATGAATTCTAATATACATCATGATTATTAATGTAATATTATATAAAGTGATGCCTAATGTCAATATGTTTAGTTCTAAAGTGTTGAATAAGATTTTTTGTTAAACATATAGCACTTGTGTTATCACATTTTATGAGAATATTCTTAAGATAAGTTCTATAATCTTCTAATATATTTTTCATCCATACGACTTGTGCACAATATGCACTAGCCGCTATGTATTTGGCTTTAGTCATAGATAGTGCAACCAAGTTTTGTTTCTTGGAAGACCAAGAGACAAGTGCTTTTTCTATCTAATCTACATCTAGTAAAATCCGCCTCAGCATAAGCAATTAATTCAAAATTTTTAAATTTTGGATACCATAATCCTAGATTAGTGGTACCTTTAAGATATGTAAGAATTCTTTTAACTGCTTTAAGATGAGATAGTTTAGGATTAGATTGAAACCTAGTACAAAGTCCTACGCTAAACATAATGTCCGGTCTAGTTGCGGTGAGGTATAGTAGACTACCTATCAAACCCCTATAAGCTTTTTGATCAAAGATTTCTCCACTTTCGTCAATGTCTAACTTAGTAGAGGTACTCATAGGGGTATTGATAGCCTTTGAACTATCCATATTAAACCATTTTAGCAAGTCTAATACATATTTTGTTTGACTAAGAAAAATATCATCATTAAGTTGTTTGATTTGTAAGCCTAAAAAGAAAGTTAGTTCCCCTATTAAACTCATTTCAAACTCTAGACTCATACTCTTGGCAAACGATTCACATAAAAATTTATTTGTAGAACTAAAAATAATATCATCAACATAAATTTGAACAACAAGAAAATTATTCTCAAAATTTTTAATAAACAATGTAGTATCGACCTTGCCTTTAGAGAAATTATTTTGGATAAGAAAGGAGCTAGGTCTCTCATACCAAGCCCTTGGGGCTTGTTTTAATCCATAGAGAGCTTTAGTCAATTTAAATATATGATTCAGAAAATTATCATTCTCAAATCTGGAAGGTTGTTCAACATAAACTTCTTAGGAAATAAAGCCATTAAGAAAAACACTTTTAACATTCATTTGAAGTAACTTAAAATTATTACTACTAGTATAGGTAAGGAGCATCCTTATAGCTTCTAATCGTGCCATAGGAGCAAAGATTTTCTTATAATAGATACCTTCTTCTTGATTGAAATCTTTGTCCACTAATCTAGCCTTATTTCTAACCATGATACCAAATTCATCTTACTTATTTCTAAAGACCCATTTTGTACTAATAACTAAATGGTCATTTGGCCTCGGAATAAGCTTCCACACCTCATTTCTCTCAAATTAGTTCAACTCTTTTTGTATTGTGATAACCCATGAATCATCTTTCAAGGCCTCGTCAATGCATTTAGGTTCAATTTGAGAAAGAAAAGAGGTTGTGGCACAAAAATTCTTAAGAGAAGAATGAGTTTGAACCCCTTTTGATATGTCTCCTATAATTAGCTCCTTAGGATGAGCATCTACGTACTTTAATTCCTCGGGTGATGATGTTTCAGAAGAAAATATATCCAAGTTGCTAGTTGGAGGAGAAAGTTTATTTAAATTCAAATCATCAAAATTAAGATCATCATTAAACTCATTTTTCTTAAGTTCAGAAACTTCATTAAAGACAACATGAATAAATTCTTCTATAACTAAAGTTCTTTTGTTAAAAATACGAAAGACTTTAGAAATAGAAGAATAGCCAAGAAAAATCCCTTTATCGGATTTTACATTAAATTTTCCCAAGACATCTTTTTCATTCAAGAGAAAACATTTATAACTGAAAACTTTAAAATATAAAACATTGGATTTTTTGTTGTTCCATAATTCATAAGGAGTTTTGGAAAGTAATGGTCTTACTAGAACCCTATTCATGACATAGCATACCATATTAATGGCTTTGGCCTAAAAATATTTGGGTAAGCTATGTTCGTTCAACATGGTTCTTTCCATTTCTTGTAAGTTTTTATTTTTTCTTTCTACTACTCTATTTTGTTGAGGATTTCTCGGAGTAGAGAAATTATGATTGTATCCATTAGATTCACAAAAAATTTGGAAATCACAGTTTTAAAATTTGCCACCGTGATCACTCCGAATTGATGAAATGATAAAGCTTTTTTCCTTTTGAATAAGTTTACAAAACTTTGAAAAATACTTAAAGCAATCACTTTTGTGTGCCAAGAAGTATGTCTAAGTGTATCTACTATAATTGTCTACAATTACAAAGGCGTATTTGCTACATCATAGGTTTGATGTATCAATTGGTCCAAACAAATCTATATGGATCAATTGTAATAGTCTAGAGGTGCTTATTTGATTCTTTAGTTTGAAACTATTTTTTATTTGTTTTCCTAGTTGACATGCATCACACATATTATCTTTAACAAACTTAATGTGAGAAATACCTCTTACAAGTTCTTTAGATGAGATTTAAGATATTAGTTTCATGCTAGTATGACCTAATCTCCCATACTAAAGCTAAGCAACATCATTCAAAATCGAAAAATATTTTATTACAAAGATCATCAATGTCGATAGTGTATACATTATTTTATTTTAGGGTATTCATAGATGTGTTTTTGTGTGATTTTTCAATAATGAAAGCATTAGATTCAAATATAATGATGTATCCTTTATCACACAATTGACTAATGTTCAAAAGATTATGCTTTAATTCATCAACCAACAACACATCTTCAATTAAAAAGTTAGATTTGTTACCTATGGTTCCTTTGCTAATAATTTCACCCTTGTTGTTGTCTCCGAAGGTGGCATACCCTTCGTCTAGGCTAGTGAGCTTAGAGAATTAAGATGGATCTCCGGTCATGTACTTTGAGCATCCACCATCAAGATATCATCTCTTGCTTTTAGCTTGTGATGGTAAACATTTCTACAAAAAACAATGATTTTTAGGTACCCATTTGACCTTGGGTGTCTCAAAAATCGATCTACTCTACTTATCATGTTACATTGAGTCATTTGAATTTCCTTTAGGAATCTAAATCAATTTACGTGGACTATATCTTTTAAATGGATATTTGTACACAACATGTCCAAATTTACAGCAACAGTTATATTTATTTCGGGGTGAAACCTGCAAGGTTGGGCCTTTAACAAAGATGGTTAGATTTTTATGAGTGTTACTCATAAAACCGATTCCATCTCTTCTATGAACATGATTCTTACTTGCAAGAATCATGTTTAAGAATTTGTTACCTATTTCAAATTTTTCTAAGGTTTCATGTAGTTACAAATTTTTCTTTTTAAACGTTTCTAATTCATCACATTTTGTGCAAGGAGCTAAACTATCATCATGCTCAATTTTTAGCCTATCAAAATCACTAATAAAAGAAGCATGCTCATTTTTTAATAATTTATATTTTTTACTAACTAATTTGTATTCATCAAATAAATCATGAAAAGCATTTAGTAGTTCATCAAAAGATAAGTTTGCATTTATTGAACTGCTTACCTCATCTCCGATAGCTATTAGTGTGTAGTGAGCAACTTACTCTGTGTTAGTTGGCTCCTCTTCTTCGGATGCATTTGAGTCATCCCAAGTTGCTTTAATAGCCTTCTTCTTCTTTGCTTGGGGACATTTACTTTTGAAATGTCCTAACTTTTTGCATTCATAGCATATAACTTATTCTTTCTTGGGTTCAATTTTATTTTTAATGTCATTTTTAAATTTATTTCTTTTTATAAATTTTTTAAACTTTCTTATCAAGAGTGCCAAGTCATCATCATAGTCCTCATCACTTGAATTTTCTTTCAAGTAGTCTTCTTGAGTTCTTAGTATTATATCCTTTCTATTCTTTAGAAGATTGTTCTTAAGCTCCTTATGAGCGTTGCAAGTCATCTCATAGGCCATTAATGACCTGATAAGTTCTTCGAGAGGAAAGCTGTTTAAATCCATGGCCTCTTCAATGGCCGTTACTTTAGGGTCCCAACTCTTTGGAAGGAATCTCAAGATTTTATTAACAAGTTCAAAGTTCAAAAAATATTTGTCAAGAGCTTTTAAACTATTGACGATATCTATAAAATGAGTGTATATATCAACAATAGTTTTGCTTGGCTTCATCCGAAATAATTCATAAGTATGAATTAAAAGATTTATCTTTGACTCTTTTACTCTACTAGTGCCTTCGTGAATGATTTCGAGTGTGTGCTAAATATCAAAAATCATTTCATAAATAGACACTCGATTGAACTTATTTTTATCTAAAGCACTAAACAAGGCATTCAAAGCCTTGGAGTTTAAAGCGGAAGTCTTCTTCTCCAACTCATTCCAATTGTTCATTAGAAGAGAAGACTTTTGAAAGCCATTTTCCACAAGGTTCCATAACTCAAAATCCATTGAAATTAAAAATATCCTCATTCTAGTCTTCCAATATATGTAATTTGTCTCATTAAACATGGGAGGACATGTAATTAAATGACCCTCTTGATTGTCAGCAAATGCTATTTCTCTTGGGTTTCAAATCAAACGAGAGTAATCTTGCTTTGATACCAATTGTTAGGATCAAGAGCGGTACTAAGAGGGGGGGTGAATTAGTGTAGTGGAGAAAATTATCGGTTTGTAAAATATTTTTTTTGTCAAAAATGGATTTCAGAAAGTGCTTGACTTTAGAATAAAAGAACTAGTAATTATATAAGAAAGTAATGATAGTAATGAAAAGCAAAATGGAAATGAGCACACCAGAATTTATAGTGGTTCAGTCGTTGTGACCTACATTCACTTTTGATTCCTCCTTCGTTGAGGTCACCGGCGTCCACTAATGGCCTTTCTTCAATAGATGAAGACCAACAACCTCTTTATAGCGCTTTCTCATTTTCACGGGTTTAGTAGATAACTCTTACAAGCCTCACACCTCTCTTGAATGATCTCAACACTTAGAAAGGGAGGAGGAAGACTCTTTGCACTTTTACAACACTTTTAACACCCCAAGAATTCAAGATTATGTTTACACTTTCATGCACTTTCATGCAGAAAAGGGTGGGTTATTTATAGGCCCCAATGGCTTCAGAATTGGAGCCAAAAAGTGTCACATCCCTGGATTTTGGGGGTACATTATTGGGTGGTACCATCGCCTGACTCTCTAACACTAGACAGTACCACCGCCTAGTCTAGCGGTACCACCACTTGACAGAGCTCTTGAAGACTGAGTTTTGACGGTACCATTGCTTGATAGGTGGTACCACCACTACAAGTAATAATTGCCAATGGTACCTTGCCCAATCTGGGCAGTACCACCACTAAGAACACTTAGGAGATCGAGTCCAAGGTGGTGCCACCACTGGCCATGACTTTAGGTGCTAAATGGGCTATTCAATTTGGCCCAATTTAGCCCTATTAAGGGCCCAGTTGGCCCCTAACTGAGTTAGTGGGATTATCTCCTAATCCTAGCTCAAATTTAGCTCTAACTACGATAACATAGCATTCTTGATCCAGTATGTCAAATTTTCTTTTAGCAATCTTCCGACGAACTTCTAACGATCTCTTGACGATGTTCCGATAGACTTTCGGTAAGCTCCCAGACTTTACGACGATCTTCTTGGCGAGTTTCGATGAGCTTCTTTGGCAAGCTCTTGGACTTCTCGGTTAATTCTAGCGGAACTTCCGATAAATGTTCGGACTTCGGACTAACTCTCGAACTCCTAACGAAATCTCAATCTTGACTCCGACACAATATTTGCTTTATGTCTTACCACTATCGTAGTTAATCTTGCACACTTTTCTCAACATATAGATTAGACCAAATAATTTACTATTTGATTTCATCATCAAAATTTGAGATTCAATAACTTCTTGGTTGAGTAGGACCCAACTCTGCTAGGGTCCTATCAAGCCCACCCTCTCCAAATCAGCTTTATCCTCAAGGATGAGGTTCTATGAACTCAGGGAACCAGGTCTTTAGCTTTTCATATGATTCCCATGTGACATCTTCGAGTGGTAAATTATTCCAATGCACTAGTACTTTAGTAGAGGGTCATCGGCGACACATCACGATTCTGCAGTCAAGGATAGCTTATGGTTGAGCTTGAATATCTCCATCATCAGTGGTGTTAGGCAGTTGGATCTGGGGTGACTCATGTTCTCTCAATTGGGCTTCATGTCGTGCCCCTCAAAAATATCGATAAAATTTTAAAATTTTCATCATAAATAAATCCAGGATCTAAACTAATATTTGAGGATACTAAAAACATTCAAAACATCTAACGATACATAAAACCTATGTAATTTATAGTCATACAACACATCGCTCGACTCGATGATTCATAAAATCTAAACCCAACTCACCAAAATAATAACCACAACATAAATTCACAACTGTGGGAGTCTATACAATCATAAAACCAACGTTTACCATAAGTTCATATCATAACACAAATTAAACTTAACATCCCAGAATCCTAAACATGAGAGGTCCTTTAAACTCATACAAAATCCACAAGTTTAGATTCACCGTCAACATTTTATTAGATGCAGAGTGTGCTTATACAACAAAAACATATATTCTAATAAAGATCTGTCCAAAATCTTCTAGCTTTCCACTACCTCAGCCCAATTTTAATATTTAAGCGAGCGACAAGCTATCCTGAAAAATTTATATAGCAACAGAGTGAGCATATAAAGCTCAGCAAATAAGGACAGTTTCCAAACAAATAAGGTTTTCAAAATGCAAGGCAGAATATAAGAATTCATAGATGTAATCTCATTAGGTGTAGAATCACAAATATCATTTCAATCAAACATATTTAGTTTATAACAGATGGAGTATAGTGTAAATTAGAGCATATCAATGGCGTACGAAATGTTCCGGAGCATAACAATGGCAAATAAAATATTTCGAAGCATATTAATAACAAATGAAACATTTTAGAGCTTATCAATGATGTATGAAGGGTTTCTGAGCATATCAATGGCAAATAGGGCATTTCGGAACATATCAATAGTATATGAAATATTTCAAAGCATATCAATGGCGTATGAATATTTTGGAGCATATCAAAGAACGATACAAAACAGAAGCTGAAACATCGTATTTGACGTTGCATTCATATCTTTCTTATCCAAAGCGCATACAGAAATACATAACCAAAGCTCTGGATATCATATCAAACATACAGAAGGTGTAGTGGGACCATAGACAGAATGTGATTCATCCATTTCTGAATGACCACCAGACAGAAGTCTCACATGTCTGGGAGCTCCATCCACCCATATCTAGGTGAAGTCAAAGGGGGCCAGCAGAGCATTGTAGGCTCTATTGCATAACTCCATTTACCATTTCTGGCAAAGTTTCACATTATCCCACAAACACCAGAGTACAAAAAGGATAGTATGAATAATAAAATTTGTATATATCAGAAGCACATATGAAACAACAAAACGTACATGTGCCTTTACGAGATTATACGATATAAGCATAATCTTTCACCAATGTATTCAGATTTGAAAGGAAATGAAAGCAAGAGCATACAAGGATTCCAAGCAATCACATATAGCTCAATTCAAATAAGAAGGTTAGATAAATTCATTGTCTAAAGGAATGAAATTGGAATAAGCACATATCGAAAGCAAATGCCGAACAATGGGATATACATGTGCCTATATGAGTCAATACGATATAGCATAAACGTTACACAATAGTTTTCAAGAATACAAATAATTTAAGGATAAGAGCAAATAAGAATTCAAAGTAGTAATATAAAGCTCAATTGAATGAAGGAAGTTGAATGAAATATATTTCCAAATGAATGAAAATAGAATATGCGAAATCGACCAAAGCTCGATTTTTGACAGAATTCGAGAGGCCCATTGAACAAATACTTTAGACTATCAATTATACACCAATATACTCAAAAAAACTATTATCAAAAGATATTTCAATATATTTTTAGATGAAATAAGTTTTGTACCAATCAAAGTTTCCAACAAAGAGTTATAATTGATTTAGTAACCAAAGGTCAAAAAACAAAATCACTATTTTGTAGAATTCATAGGGTCAGATTCAATAGATAACTGGATAGGAATTTAGATTCTAAAATTTTCAATCTATATATAAAAAGAAAGATCTACAAGTCTAGTTTTAAATAAAATTAAATTGGTACAAATCAGAATTTTCAACAGGGACTTATAGGCATTTTAGTATCAAAAGGTCAAAAATTATGATCCCTATTTTATAGCATCCATAGGCTCATTTGAAATAGAAGTTTGGGTATGTATTCGGTGTCTAAAATTTTCAACATTAGTGTGAAAAGAAAGGTATAAAAATATAATTTTAAATGAACTAGGTCCTGCCTAAATCCACATTTGGTGCTAAAAGTTATGGCTGAAACAATGTATAGGGGTCAGTTTACCAAAAAATTTTAGATCCATAGTTTTGTATCTAACAAGAGAGATATCAGGTTCTAAGCAGAAATCTTTCAGATTATTCAGAATTAATATGAGAATAAAGACTAATATTTCTATAGGATAGGATTAGAACATTTGCTTTTGACCCAAAGCCCCAAATTTCTCCTCTTCTTCTTTTCTTTTTTTTTTCTTCTTTCTCTCTTCCTATCTTCTCCATGCTACCTTCTCAGTTTCCTTAAGAACGAAGGCAGAGAGACTTAGGCGGTGGGATTTGTTATTTTGTATATTTTATAATTTAGTCCTTGTATTATTATATTTACGATTAGGTCCTTAGGGTTTACAAATAGGTCCTCAAATTTTTTTTCTATTTCAAATAGGTCCCCAGAATTATATTTAGGCTCATCTATAAAATTTAAAATAGATACTTACATTACAATTAAAAATTTATACGAAAATTTAGAAACAAGGGATGTTACACTCTCCCCCCCTAAAAGAAAATTTTAGTCCTCTAAATTTATCATACCTCCATTGATGAAAAGATAAAGATAAACTTTCTTCATTTCCTCCTATAGCTCCTAGGTTGTTTCCTCTCTAGAATGATATCTCTATATTACTTTAACTAGAGAGATAACTCGATTCCTTAGGATCTTTTCCTTCTTATCAACAATCTGAGTGGACTCTTCCACATAAGACAAACCTTTATAAATCTCCATGGGCTTAATGATATGAGAGGGATTGAGTATATATTTTCTGATCATCGAAATATGAAATATATTATGGATATGGCATAATGATGGTGGCAAAGCAATCCTATAAGCAACAGAACCAACCCTCTCAAGGACCTCAAAAGGTCTAATAAATCTTGGGCTTAACTTTCCTTTCTCCCCAAATCTTACAATGCCTTTGGAAGGGGAGATCTTTAGGAACACAAAATCCTTGACTTGAAACTTAAGATCTCGCCTTCTATTGTCAGCATAACTCTTTTGATGACTTTGAGCAGTCTTTAACCTTTTCCTTATAACTCGAATTTTCTCGATAGTCTCTTGTACTTTGTTTGGGGCTAACAACTTTCTATCACCAATTTCTTCCCAACATATAGGCGTTTTGCACCTTCGCCCATATAAAGCTTCATAAGGAGCCATCTAAATACTTGAATGATAACTATTATTGTAAGTGAACTTATTGCCGCTCTTGACCCTAACAGAAATCACATCAAGGAGAGAGCTCTGACCAAAGAGATGACTTCTAGGAGAGGAGAGGCTCTGTGACTGATCCCTACTATCTACACATGAGGGTAGACTTCTCTAGATGAGAAGAAGGAGACCTAATTGGTTAGATCTCGTGCGCAGAATGATATTTTCGGTACCACAAAACCGTGAACACATCTATGGTGGAAATTATGGTTGAAAGAGATACCATATAGTGGTTTGACTAGTTTGAACACACTCATAGAGTCCTCTCATGGTAACAATTCAAAGAAGGACTGTTGATCCATTTTGGAGCAAACAATTACGAGAACATTAACGGACAACTAGCAAAAATCTGACAAACCTCCACCATTTAGGAGTACTAAACCAGGTTTGAAAGGTTATTTAATCAAACTTATGATTGGTCTAAAAATTAGTTATTAGGGACCTTTATTGAGGGTTTGAAGCTGGAGATTTAGAAAGAAGTTAAAGCGCAACAACCGTATACACTTATGGCAGCCATCTCTTTCACATGACTTCAAGAGGAGCGATTGAACTATGAAGTTTAGAGAACTAAGGTTACTCCCCAACTAGTAATACCAAAGCCCTTAGTCCCCCCTACTATTAGCCGAGCCCCAGCACCAAAAAAGTTAACAAGAGAAGAGCTTCGAGAGTAATCTGCGAAAGGGTTATGTTGGCATTGTGACGAGCCATGGAGCTGCGAGCATCGCTATAAAAAAGGGAGACTTCTTGTGATTGAACCAGTAGAAGAAGAGATCATTAAACATCTAGAAGAGAGCTTTGAATATAAAGAAGAAGATGTAGAAGAAGAGCCACAACTAACCGACTTTATGGTACATGCGCTAGTCGGCTACTCAAACCCGCAAATGATGAAAGTTGGAGGCCTTCTTAAACAACAACCGATCACTATTCTCATCGACATGGGTAGCACTAATAAATACCTAAATAGTAAGGTTGTTGCTTGGATGGCACTCCACATCGAAGGCTGCAGCAAGTTCAACATAAAGGTTGCCGATGGTAGAATCTTGAAGTGCGACCAAAGATGCCCGTAGGTGAAACTATTATTGCAAGACCAAGAAATTATCGCCGACTTCTTCCTCCTATCAATTGATGATTATGAGGCTATGCTTGGCATAGAATGGCTAATGACACTAGGTGACATCTCTTGGAACTTTTTCAAATTAATTATGAAATTCTATTGCAAAGGCAAACATATCATCCTATACGGGAAGCGCGGAAGCAACATAACCATCATCTTGACCTAACGAATGGAGAAAATTTTACACAAGATAAATGGTGGCTTTTTGATGCATCTCTAGCAGCAATTAGAGCGGAAGAAAATAGAAATTGTAGATCAAAATCTCACCCAATTGCTTGTTGAATTTGCTAACATTTTTGCTGAACCACGCAGTCTTCCTCCTACTCAACAATATGACCATTGGATTCTAATTCTTCCAGGCAAACCACCAGCAAATACTCGGTCATATCATTATCCTTGTTGGGAAAACTTGGGGGCGATATCACATGCATAGCAGAAGAACAAGAAAATAAAATCCCTTATTCCCAAAGAGATGTTCATTGTCGTGCGAAGATTGGTGCGCAAAAATCACGAAACTTAAAACTGCGTATAAGATAAATTGTGTTACCTAGGGAGATCGTATATCCCTATTTCCCTACAGATCTCTAGGAGAGGATGAAGGAGGTCAAGCATCCTCCTCTCTAGCAGTGATCCACACAGTAGGGCTGCGATGACGCTCCTCAAAACTCCAAGCCTGCTCTGAGGTGGAGAGGGGAAGGAGAATAGGAGAGGCAAGCAAAGGCTCTAGCCTATGAACCACTGAATCCCTCCTATTTATAGAGGTCCCCTATCAAACCATAATGGATTAGTGGATCTCTATCCAATAATCTCTCATGGGCTCTTATTAGATCTCATCCATGAGATCCAATAATTCAGGGGCTTATTGGATATCCAATAAGATAGAGGCACCGGCGGATATCTCATATCCAAACCTCTATTCATCGTAATGCCTGCCATATGTGTGTGACCCTTTAGGACCAATATCGAGCTGGTCGTGAATCATACCTATCAGAACTCCTTCTGGCTCAGTGAATTATTATCTCTATAATAATTCACTCGACTCATTGGCTATGGACGTACTAGGCTAGTACGCCATAGTCCCCAAATGATACAAGGAAATCCAATCCATTGGACATGTCTGTCCTCAATTACCGTATACCTATAGTCCCTCATCCATCTAATATCCTAGAGACCATATACCGGGTATGGTGCTGTCAGACCCATACGGTTTCTACTCGAGTCTCGCTCTAATTGGATTCTCCTGGAGAACTCTTTCTCTCTTAATCTGAATGACCTTGGCCGGGGATTTGTCTGAGCAAGTTCACATGGGATATTCCTCTCATGACGTCGAGAGTGGATGATCCTCTATCGACACTCAATAGGCCTCGTAACGTCGATTGCCACTCCCAATGAATAGTTGTACTAGATCTGGGACATCCAAACCTATAAGTCTAGTATCAAAGAGTGGAGCACTCATACAGGATATTCTTGATGTTTCAAGTCTAAGGACTAGATACACCACTAGGACTACAGAATCGATGTTTGACAATAAGGTATCATCAACCATCCAGCATTCCATAAGTGGATCAATCAGTGAACTCATTCTCCAATGAGCACCTATATTGTATCCCTAGTGTCCCCACACGAGCAGCTATGAGACCAGCTGCATCCATTATATGGATGAGTATACAACACACCAGTCTGTTCTGTTATCTCGATATCCCTCTCGAGTAACCTATGACCGGGATTATTTAGGATTTGTGTTTAAAGGTGAATCGGTCTCATTATCGTGATCTCATCATGATCCGATTCCTATTGCACAGATCCAAGGACATCACAATATATATATGCATATATAAAATAGTCAATATAAAATGATAAATGCCAAAATATAATAAGCAAAAAGATTCCATGTCAAGTCACACGTGCCATCACGCACACGATTGACTTACTGGGCACCTATGACTAGCAGTCTCCCACTTGACCTAAAGCCAATCACCGTTGTGTCGTGTCTGATCCCCATCATACCCCTATGACGCTCAAAGACAATCTAAGATAATGGCTTTGTCAGTGGATCTGCAATGTTATCTTCAGATGGAACTCTTTCCACTACTACATCTCCTCGGGTCATGATCTCTTAATAAGTTGGAACCTCCTCAGAACACTTTTGATGAGACTCAGATTCTCTTATTTGAGTAATCACCTTGTAGTTGTCGCAATATAAGGAATTAGCTGCTCACTAGTTGGCCCAACCTTGAGGCTACTACCTACATATACTAGTAAAAGATCTTTAGTCCTTCTCAAGTACTTAAGGATACACTTTATTGCTTTTCAGTGCTCCAAGCCTAGATCTGCCTGATATTTGCTCGTGACACTCAGAGCATGTGTTATATCAAGCCTAGTACATTGCATGACATACATGATAGACTCTATCGTTGAGGCATAAGGTATCATATCTATGTTCGCCCTTTCTTTAGGAGTCTTTGGGGACATATTCTTAGAAAGTGATATCCCATGTTTCATATGTATGAGACCCGTCTTGGAATTTTTCATGCCAAACCTTTTGACAATGGTTTCTATGTACTTAGACTGGGACAAGCCAAGCATCCTATTGGATCTATCTCTATAGATCCGAATCCCCAAGATATAGGATGTTTCCCCTAAGTCCTTAATGTAGAAGTGTCTAGATATTTAAGCTTTTACTATGGATAGCATTCCTACATCATTCCTAATAATCAAGTTGTCATCTACATATAACACCAAAAAGATGATAGCGCTCCCACTTACCTTCCTATGTACATAAGGCTCATCTTTATTCTTAATGAAGTCATAAGATCTGATTGCCTCATCAAATCTTATGTTCCAACTTCGGGAAGCTTATTTTAGTCCATAAATGGATCTAAGCAACCTGCACACCTTATCTGGGCAGTCCTTGGACACGAATCCCTCGGGTGCATCAATTAGGTTCCAAACCTTATTGGAGTATATAGAATCTATCTCAGAATTCATGGCTTCTTGCTACTTCCCGGAGTCTATACTCATAATAGCCTCCTCGTAGGTCTGAGGATCAATATCCTCAACATTCTCTTCTCTAATATATCCCACATATCTCTTAGGAATATGGGATACTCTGTCGAACCTATGTAAAGTTGGAATTTGTGTATTAGGTACTTGAACAGACTTGGGCTGTAGAGTGGTGCTTGAGTTAGGTTCTCCAACCTCACTCAACTCTATTATGCTCCCACTATCTCTGCCAAGAATGTGTTCCTTCTCAAGGAACACTGTTCTCTTGGCAACAAAGACCTTTTGGTCTTTGAGATGATAGAAATAATACGCACAAGTTTCCTAAGGGTATCCCACGAACTTGCACCACTCTGTCCTCGATTCCAACTTATCGGGGTTGTGTCTTTTAACGTTGGCAGGGCAGCCCCAAATCTTAACAACCTTAAGATCGGGCTTCTTCCCTTTCCATATCTCATATAGTGTAGATACTACCAATTTAGTTAAAACTTTGTTCAGAAGGTAAGCTGCGGTCTCTAGGGCATATCCCTAGAATGAGATGGGTAGGTCAGCAAAACTCATTATGGACCATACCATATCTAACAGCGTACGATTTCTCCTTTCAGAAACACCATTGAGCTGAGGTGTATAAGGAGGTGTCTATTGGGATAATATCCCATTGTCCTTGAGGAACTGAGTAAACTCTATACTTAAGTACTCACCTCCTCGATCTAATCGAAGAGTCTTAATACTCTTTCCAGTCTGGTTCTCCACTTCATTCTTATACTCTCTGAATTTCTCAAAGGCCTCGGACTTGTACTTCATTAAGTACATATATCCATACCTTGAAAAATCATCAGTAAAGGTAATGAAGTAGGAGTAACCACCAATGGCATGAGTTGACATGGGTCCACATACATCACTATGTATGAGTTCCAACATCTCAGTGGCTATTTCTCTAGTTCCACTAAATGAAGAGTTGGTCAGTTTTTCACGAAGGCAAGGCTCGCGAGTTGCATATGACTCATAGTTGAATGGATCTAGATATCCATCTTTTAGTAACTTTTGAATCCTTCTCTCATGGATGTGACCTAGCCTACATTGCCATAGGTATGCACTGTTCACCTCATCTTGTTTCCTCTTAGACACACTTACATTTCTAATATGTGAAGTAGTGTCTAGCATAAACAAACTATTATGTAATGTTCATTTCGTGATGATCTCATCATCTAATAATATCGAATAACCATTGTTCTCAAAAACTAATTTATATCCACTAACTATTAAACATGAACTAGAGATAATGTTTTAGATAATAGAAGGAATAAAATAATATGCATCTAATGTAATAATAGCTCTACCAGGCAGATGTAAGGCGACCTCACCAATAGCTACTATAGCAACTTTTGCTCTATTGCCCATCTTAAGGTCTATCTCGCCTCTCTCTAGTCTCCTACGCCTTGTCAGAATTTGCAATGAATTGCATATATGATAAGCACTACCGGTATCCAATACCCATTTGTTATCATAAGAGTCTGACAAATAGAGACTGATCATGAATGTACCTGAAACTTCTCCAAGCTTCTATTTCTCCCTCTCTACAAGGTACTCTTTGCAGTTCCTCTTCCAGTGCCCATCTTTGCCATAGTGGAAGCACTGGCCTTTGTCCTTTGTCGGGTCTTTCTTAGCAACTTTTGATTTCCCTGATCTACCCTTGCCCTTGCCTTTCTTAAGGGACTTTTTTGCTTTCCTTTTCTTTCTGGTCTCACCAGTGTAGAGAACTGGCTTCTATTTCTTGATAGTACTCTCTGCCTCTCTCAACATATTGAGGAGTTCTAGGACAGTCTCCTCAAGCTTGTTCATATTAAAATTCATTATGAAATGTGAAAAGGAATTTGGTAAGAATTGAAGCATAATGTCCACACAAGAGTCTCCTAGACCTGTGAGTTTCTTTTTCCACTCAATCATCTTTAGGATATGGTTTTAAATCGGTATCCCCTCAGTCATTCTAGCGTGGAAGAGGCTCTTGGATATCTCATATCGCTAAGTCCTTCCCTGTTTCTCAAACAATTTTCGAACATGTAGGAGAATGGATCTGGCATCCATCTTTTTATGTTATCTATGTAACTCAGGAGTCATAGAGCCCAACATGTAGCACTGAGCAAGAGTGGAGTCATCAATATACTTCACGTAGCGAGCGATCTCATCTTAGCTTACCCCTTCCTCGGGTATAAGCATCATTGTATCAAGAACGTACGTGATTTTTTTTGTCGTGAGAATAATTCTCAAGTTACGGAGCCAATCTATATAATTTGGACCAGTGAGGCAGTTGACATCAAGTATGCCACGTAAGGGATTTGAAAGTGACATTTTCTGAAAATAAAGATGTAGTAGAAATGAATAACATGCAGATTTTGAAAGAAATAAACAATTAAGATATGGACTTTTATTTTAATATGCTTCCACTATTTTATTAGCGAGTCACGTGACACCCTCAGCACGTGAAACAGAAGTCTCCGGCGGACTTCTAGTGGGGATCAAGATCCAATCAACGTCTTAGTGTAACCTCGAGGGACTCGACCAATCACACTAAGCCCAAAAGGTAGACAACTCTTGCCGATCACAACTCCTTGTGATTCCTGTCCTGTTCGGCCTCCGAATCACCATGGTCTCGAGGGACTCAACCAATCATGATGTTTGGTTAAGTCAACACCTTCATTACAAGATGAGTCTGATTTGATGAGATACCCTCGAGAGACTCGACCAAGCATACCATGTCTTCAGGTCACCGGTGACATCTCTATGTCATAAGCAAGATAGCGAATCGCGATATAGGTGAGCCTCGAGGGACTCGACCGACTCAACCTACACCAGGAATTGGTTCTTATCTATAACGATGGAAAGCCACATGGGTCAATCTAATTGCCTCATGTTTACCGACTCAATATTATCGAGAGAGAGGTTTCTTTATCATTTTGGTCTCCTAATATGGCATGTCACACATATACATATTTAAGAAATATATACATCACATGCAAATATATATGCATATCTAGTATGTGTATAAGTAATCACACTAGATGATCATGGACCACAACCTAATGTGATCAGGTTTGAGCTAGTAGGCCTAATCACTCACATCAAGATCTATGTGTGCAACGGTACATCTCCATGCCCTGTGATCGTCCATCTCATCCTCGTCAGTTCCGTCGACATCTCGATGCATCTCCATGCATCGCGATCGTCCGTCTCGTGGGTCCAACTATCACATCCATGTTCCTATTATGCCTCCTCATATGATTACAACTTAATCATAGGAATGCAGACCCGACAATAAACGAGAAATATAATGGAGGCTCATAGGCCCCAATAATAATAATCACAAGTACACACATCATACGGTCCATGATCATCCGTCCACACATCAGACATCACATATATAAATCATCATCATGTAGGACTACTAGATAATAAAAAAACTAATAATCAATTAAACTTTTTAATTAATTAATATTTTTAAAATCAGGGACATGCAGAGAATTTTTTGATTTTTGAGGGGCATTTTCATAATTTGGATAGAATTAGAATTTCTCAAATTTCGGGGGGCAAAACTATCTTTTGCCCATAAAATCCTAATCCCTTTCTCCCCTGCTGCTATAGCCGCCACCGCCACCACCGCCACCCTACCAATGGCGGCCTACGCGGTGGGGGGTGGGGCGCTGCCCTTGCTTGCGGGTGACTCGCCTACAGGTAATGCCTCCCCTATGGTTAGGCGCCGCCACAGCGGGCACCCCTATGGGCAGTTGCCCCTGCGGTCGACGCTGTAGCAGCCCACGGGCGATTGCTGCCGCTAGCGCTGTGTGCAGGCAGCACTTGCGGGTGCCACCGCCTGCGCGCCACAAGCGGCTCTTCCTACAGGCGACCGGCCATCTGCAGCTGCACCTACGTGCAGCAACAGTTGCTATGCGCATGCGGCCTATTTGCCAACGCCGCCTGTCCTTGCGGGCATGTGATTTTAGGAAAGGGCATATCTGTTGATCTAAGAAAGGTGAAAGCTATAGTTAAATGGGAAGTACCAATAAATGTGACAGAAGTTAGAAGCTTCTTGGGCATGACAGGATATTACAGGAGATTTGTGGAAGGATTCTCTCAAATTGCTCAACCTCTCACCCAACTAACTCAAAGGAATGTGAAATTTGAATAGGGTGATGATTGTGAACGGAGTTTTCAAGAGTTAAAAAGAAGATTGACTAGTGTTCCGATTCTCACTATTATAAGTAGTGACGAGGGATTTGTAGTTTATACTGATGCTTCAAAAAAGGGCTTTGGATGTGTTTTAATGCAAAAAGGGAAAGTGATTGCTTACACTTCTAAACAACTAAAAAGTTATAAACTGAATTATCCAACTCATGATTTGGAATTGGCATCAATTGTTTTTGCTCTAAAGATTTAGAGGCATTACTTATATGGGCGAACGTTTGAAATCTTTACTGATCATAAGAGTTTAAAGTATATCTTTATACAAAAAGAGTTAAACAAGAAGCAGCGAAGATGGATAGAACTTCTAAAGGCTTATGATTATACCATCCGTTATCACCCGAGAAAAGCCAATGTTGTAACTAATGCACTTAGTAGAAAATCTACAAGTTTTATGGCTAGCCTGATTATGAAGCAATGGAAGTTATTAGAATAAAATTATGCTTTGAATGTTATGAGGAAAGGGCAAAACTCAATGATATTGATGGCCTCCATCCAAGTGCAATTTGACCTTATACAACAAATCAAAGAAGGACAACTACAAGATCCACGTCTAATCTACTTGAGGAATGAAGTAGAAAAGGGATTGAAGCTGAATTTTCAAGTTTTAGAGGATGACCTACTACAATTTGGGGATAGGGTGTGTGTTCCAAATGACCCAAATATCAATGACCAAATCCTGAATGAAGGTCACAATTCAAAGTACCCCATGCATCCTGGTAGCACTAAGATGTATAGAGATCTCCAAAGTCATTATTGGTGGGAAGGCATGAAGAGGGAAATTGCACTGTATGTTTCAAAATGTTTGACTTGTCAGCAAATCAAAGCAGAACACCAGAGACCTGGCGGTTTATTGCAACCTTTAGATATTCCTGAATGGAAATGGGAATATGTTACCATGGACTTTGTTTTAGGACTACCCAGAACCTACCCTCATGCGTAGATAGTAGGGATCAGTCACAGAGCCTCTCCTCTCCTAGAAGTCATCTCTTTGGTTAGAGCTCTCTCCTTGATGTGATTTCTATTAGGGTCAAGAGCGACAATAAGGGCAGGGAGGGGGGGTGAATTAGTATAGTGGAAAAACTATGTTGATTTGAAAATCTTCATATGATAAAATTTAATTCCAACAAAAACCATTTCATCTTTCTTGAATGAGTAGAGAAGAGGGGATTGGATAGTTTGTAATGAAGTAAAGTTAAATGCAGCAAGGAGATTAAGTAGTAAGGAATGAACACAGTAGAATTTACAGTGGTTCGGTTGTTATGACCTACATCCACTTCTGATTCCTCCTCCGTCGAGGTCACCGATGTCTACTAATGGTCTTCCTTCAATAGGGAAAGACCAACTACTCTTTACAGTGCTTTCATCTTTTCACGGGTTTAGGAAATAACCCTTAGAAGCTTCACACCTCTTCTTGGATGATTACAAAGCTAAAGAGAGGGAGGAGGACTCTTCTCACTTTTACAACACTTTTAACACACCAACACTTAGAGTTTTTTTCACACTTTGATTGCACTTTCTTACCCTCTCATGCAGAAAAGGATGGGATATTTATAGGCCTCAATGACTTCAAAATTAGAACAAAAAAGTGTCTCATTTTGGATTTCCAGGGTACTAGCAGTACCACCACCTAACACTAACATTGGGTGGTATCATTGCCTAGTCTAGTGGTCCATCGCCTAACAAGGTGGTACCACCGCTTGGAAGGTAATAATTGCTGGCGGTACCACCGCTCAGTCAAGGCAGTACCACTGCTTAGACCACCTAGGAGACCATTCCCTAGGTGGTTCCACCACCCCAGTCTGGCGGTGCCATCGCTAGACAAGGTCCAGCAACTTGGTTGGACCTTGAATACGGCCCAAACCAATCCAATTACTGGCCCAATTAGCCCCTAACTGAGTTAGTGGGATTACCTCCCAAACCTAACCCTAATTACGTACTAACTATAATTCGTAAGGGATACACTAAGCAAATCAAATCTGGTTAGTCTAGGTTTCTTCCGACGAGCTTTCGGTGATCTTTTGATGAACTTCCAACGATTTCTCGATAATGTTCCAACAGACTCCTACTAAGCTCTTGGACTTCACGATGATCTTCTTCGTGAGGTTCGATGAGCTTCTTTAGCAAGCTCTTGGACTTCTTGGTCAATTTCAGTAGAACTTTCGATGAACTTCTGGACTTCCGATGAACTCTCGAACTCCCAATGAAATCTCAATTTTGACTCTGACACTTCTTTTTGCTTTATGCCTTGATTGCTATCATAGTTAATCCTGAACACTTTTCTCAACATCTTGATTACTGGGTGGTACCATCGCTTGACACTCTGACACTAGGCGATACCACCGCCTGATAGAGTCTCGGATACTAAGCTCTGGCAATACCACCGCCTGGCAGTAATAACTACTGGTGGTACCACCACCCAGACCACTTGGGAGACCATTCCTTGGGCAGTTCCACTGCCTTAGTTTGGCGGTGCCACCTCCAAACAGGGTTCAGTAACTTGATTGGGCCTTAAATCCGGCCCAAACCAATCCAATTACGAACCTAATTGGCCCTTAATAAGGTTAATGGGATTACCTCCCAAACCTAACCCTAATTATATGCTAACTATAATTTTTAAGGCATACACTAAATAAAACAAGCTCGGTAAGTCTAGGTTTCTTTCGGCGAGCTTCCGACGGACTTCCGACGATCTCTTGGCAATCTTCCAGTTGACTTCCGTCAAGCTCCTAGACTTCACAATGATCTTCTTGGCAAGTTCCGACGAGCTTCTTCTTGGTAAATTCCGGTAGTATTTCCAATGAACCACTAGACTTCCGACGAACTCTTAAACTCCCAATGAAATCTCGATCTTAACTCCGGCACTTCGTTTTACTTTATGCCTTGATCGCTATCATTGTTAATCCTACACACTTTTCTCAACATATAGATTTGATTAAATAATTTACTAATTGATTTCATCATCAAAATCCAAGATTCAATAATTTTTCCCTTTTTGATGATAACAATCAATTGATGATGGAGTTAATCTTAACTCCCCCTATCTATATGCCATACTTGAGAAAAGACATTCTTGAATATAAGGCTTTTGAATTCAAGCATCAAACTAATAAGTTATATGCATTTAAACTTATCGACACACATATTTATGATATCAATCATGATTTACCATTTCAAAATATGATACCACATATTTATCACAATACAAATGAATGTTGAATCTCGGATTTTGATGATAAAACCAATTGTAGTGTTTATGATTTAATTTGCATTTTGAGTGACGTTGGATGCTTCGATCAAGATAAGACAATTAAAGCAGGAATAATTATATTGGGCCGGTGGAATGTTAGAACCCTTGCAGATTCTAAGCTTGGGGTTGATCTCTTTAGGGGATCGGCCTCCTGGAACTCTATAGGGGTTCCTTCCTCCAAGTTGCTGCTCAAAGGCTGCAGAAAAGATTCATCTATTGCTTATCAAAAGAGTAGGAATACATGACTATTTATAGGGTTTCTAAACCCTAACTCCTAATAGGACTCTTACTCAAGACTCCTACTCAATTAAGACTTCTACTCAAGACTCCTAATAGGACTCCTACTTAAGACTCCTATTCCTTTACAACTCCTAATTCTTCTTTAAGAAATAACCTCCAAACCCTAGCCGGCCTCTTCACCTCTTTAATAAGGGTCGGCTTAGGTAGGTTTTACATGAATGCCCCAATCAATTAGGACTCTCCTAGCTAGAGTCCTAACAGACCCGCCCTCTTCAAATCAGCCTTGTCCTCAAGGCTAACAATCCATGAATTCTGTGAATTTGATCTTCAAGTCGTCATAGTTCTCCCAAGTGACACCTTCTACTAGTAAGTTCACCCATTGTATTAGCACTTCAGTAATGGGTCGTCATCGTCGAGTCACGATCCGTCGATTAATAATGACACTCAACTGGGTCTGGAGTTCTCTTTGGGTAGTCATATTCGGTGGGTGGCTTTGGGCTGTCTCCAAGCACCTATTTATCACTTCCGTCTGGCCATCGGTTTGTGGGTGATACGTCGTACTCGTTTTCAATTTAGCACCCTGCATATGGAATAACTCTGTCCAAAATCTGCTTGTGAAGATGCAAGTAGAATTTGGCACAAGCACAATGCGTCCCTTATAGCGTAATTCTTTTGAGTCGCAATTGTAATGAGCCACGGAGTTTAGTGCTTCCTCCAATTTTTTTATAATCTTACTAGTCTCTGGTTCTTCTTGCCATTCCAACTTAATATCCTCAAGGAAGTTGCTAGTCGAAAGTGAAACGATCGAAAATTTAGCTTGCTCAAGTAGTTGTGAAAGCGCATCTGCAACAACATTCTCTTTCCCCTTTTTGTAAGTTATTTCATAATCAAATCCAAGAAGTTTTGTTACCCATTTTTGCTGCTCAGGGGATGATATCTTTTGCTCCAAAAAGTACTTGAGGCTTTTATGGTCAGTTTTAATTTGAAATCGTTGATCGATCAAGTAGGGTCTCCACCTCGTTGCTGCGCGCACAATGGCAAGCATCTCCTTATCATATGTTGATATATTTTGATGGAAGGGAGATAATGCCTTGCTAGTGAGTAGTCGACAATCTTGCATGAGAATGGCTCCAATTTCGATTCCAGATGCATCGACCTTAATAATGAAGGGTCGGTTGAAATTTGGTAGTGCTAGCACCGGCGTCGTCGTCATGGCTGCCATAAGTTTGTCGAAGGCAGTGGAGGCTTTGTCCATCCATTGGAAGATATCTTTTTAAAGTAAGGGAATAAGTGATGCACTGATCTTTCCATAGTTTTTCATGAACTTGCGGTTGTAGTCTATTAAACTAAGAAAGCCACGTAGCGATTTTATGTTCCTCGAGGTCAGCCAGTTTTGCATTGCTCCAATTTTAGAGGGGTCCACTATCACACGTTCCTCTGATATGATATGCCCAAGATATTCCACCTTCTGGTGAAGAAAGCAAAAATTTGTAGTGGCCGTTGTGTGTTCAAAAGGTAGTTTTCGGTATATCTTCTTTGCACCCTCATATTTAATGATACCCGGATCGAAGGTCCAACTTTGTGAAGATTTGTGCTCCCTTTCATCTAGCAATTCATCTACTATTGGAATAGGGTATTTGTCCTTGATGGTTATGCTATTGAGGGTTTGGTAATCAATGCACATTCGCCATGTTTCGTCCTTCTTTCGTACGAAGAGCATCGGTGAAAAGTAGGGGCTACAACTTGGCCGAATAACTCCTATTTCGGGCATATCTTTTAGAATCCTTTCTATTTCATCCTTCTGCAGATATGAATGTTGATATAGCCAAGTATTTGCAGGAGTTTTGCCCAGAAGAATCGGTATACAATGATCATACCGATGGGCAAGAGGTAGGTTGCGTGGTTTGTCAAATATATCTGAAAATTCAGCAAGCAAAGGAAGTAGGTTTGGATCTTCAAATTTTATTGGCTCTCCCTTAGTTTGCTGCTCAAGTTGTACCAAAAAGCCGCTGCATGCTTTATGCAAAACCTTCTCCATTTGTTGTGTGCAAATCGTCATTACGTCGCCCCCAAGTTTCCCGTGTAGGATCACCTGTTTCCCTTTACTATAAAATCTCAAAATTAGTTTCATAAAATTCCAGGAAACATTACCTAATGTTGTCAACCATTCAATTTTGAGCATAGCCTCATGATCATCAAGAGGAAGTAGGAAGAAATCTACAATTATCTCTTGTTCCTGCGGTAATAGTTTCTCCCGCGGGCGCCTACGATCACACTTCAAAATCCGTCCGTCGGTGAACTTGACGTCAAACCTACTGTAATACTCGATAGGTAAGGCCATCCGGACAGCAACTTTACTATCTAGGAAGTTATTAGTGCTGCCCGTGTTGATGAGAACAGTGATCGATTGTTGTTTGAGAAGGCCTTCAACTTTCATCGTTTGCGGGTTTGAGTAGCCAGCTAGTGCATGTACCGTAACTTCGATCGGTTGTGGCTCTTCTTCTGCATCTTCCTTTTCATTATTAAGGCTCTCTTCTAGATGTTCAATGACCTCTTCTTCTACTGGTTCAATCATAAGAAGTCTCTCTTTTCTACAGTGATGCTCGTGGCTCCACGGCTCATCGCGGTGCCAACATAACTCCTTTGTAGATCGCTCCCGAAGCTCTTCTCTTGTCATCATTTTTGGTGCAAGAACTTGATTGATAGTAGGGGGGGTGAGGGCTTCTGCATTGTAGGTTGAGAAGTGATCCTAGTTCTTCGGGCTTCATGGTTCAATCGCTCCTCTTGATGTCGTGCGAAAGAGATGGCTGCCATAAGCGTGTACGGTTGTCGTGCTTTAACTTCTCCCCGGATCTCCGGCTTCAAGCCCTCAATGAAGGTCCCCAATAGCTGTTTTTGAGACCAATCACGAGTTTGATTAGATAACATTTCAAACCTGGTTTGGTACTCCCGAACGGTAGAGGTTTGTCGGATCTTTGCTAGAACGTCAATGTTCTCGTAATCGGTTGGTCCGAAGCGGATCAATAGTCCTTCTTTAAAGTGTCGCCATGAGAGAACTCCATGAGCATATTTAAACCAGTGAAACCATTGTATGGCATCCCCTTCAAGATGTATAGCTGCAATTTCCACCATAGATGCATCCACGGTTTTGTGGTACCGAAAATATCGCTCTGCACGCGAGATCCAACCAATCGGGTCTCCTTCTTCCCATCTAGGGAAGTCCACCCTCATTCGTGGATAGTTGAGATCAGTCATTGAACCTCTCCTCTCTTGGAAGTCATCTCTTCGGGCTTGGTGCGATTGGTTAGAGCTCTCTCCTTGATGTGATTTCTTCGAGCTTAGTGGTCGGCCCAAACTGAGTTCGGTAAAGAGAGTCCGAATCTTATCCTCCATTCGGGCCTCCAAGGCTTCGAATTTAGCATTGATTGCCTCCCTAGATGCCATAGAATATGCCTCCAAATCTGTGATGTTTAGATCTCTCTTTTGTTGTCGGGTTAAAGGCAAGTATGGGTTGAGAGAAGTGATGGTCGAAAGGGTTGGTGGATTGGTGGATGTAGGCTGCGGTTTAGGCTTGTTTTGTGGCAGTTTTGGGTGCAGTTTGAGGGTGTGGTTTGGTGGAGTTTTAGGGCTACCGATGAAGGTTTTAGATCTGTGGTAGATGGCAGCAAAGGTTTGATAGAAATCGGTGGAAGTTTGCTGTTGCATTTCACGGGGAGATCAAAAGATGATCTGCGGTGGTGGGGATGACGGCGGGATTTGGTGACGATCTTTTAAGCAATTGTGGGAATTGCTTTGGGCGGTTGTGGAGGGAAGATGGACGGCTGTGGAAAGGGCAGCGAGACGCCAAGAACGCTGCTCTGATACCAAGTGTTAGAACCCTTGCATATTCTAAGCTTGGGGTTGATCTCTTTAGGGGATCGGCCTCCTGGAACTCTATAGGGGTTCCTTCCTCCAAGTTGCTGCTCAAAGGCTGCAGAAAAGATTCATCTATTGCTTATCAAAAGAGTAGGAATACATGACTATTTATAGGGTTTCTAAACCCTAACTCCTAATAGGACTCTTACTCAAGACTCCTACTCAATTAAGACTTCTACTCAAGACTCCTAATAGGACCTCCTACTTAAGACTCCTATTCCTTTACAACTCTAAATTCTTCTTTAAGAAATACCTCCAAACCCTACGCGGGCGCCTCTCACCCTCTGTAATAAGGGGTCGGCTTAGGTAGGTTTACATGAATGCCCCAAGCACTTAGGACTCTCCTAGCTAGAGTCCTAACATGGAACATGTTAGAAGAATTGGACTTCGAGCCAAAGGATCGGTCCGACGTATCGATAGAAGGTTCGGGCCATGGGATTCAGGCATCGGGGCCAAGAAGAGTGGATATTGCAGCTAAGGATATCAGAGTTGCGGAGGTCAATTGGGTAATAGTGCCTTAAGAGAGGATGATGCACCGAAGAATTCGGACGAAGCGTCAATCTACTCAAGACTCCTACTCAATTAAGACTTCTACTCAAGACTCCTACTCAATTAAGACTTCTACTCAAGACTCCTACTCAATTAAGACTTCTACTCAAGACTCCTACTCAATTAAGACTTCTACTCAAGACTCCTACTCAATTAAGACTTCTACTCAAGACTCCTACTCAATTAAGACTTCTACTCAAGACTCCTACTCAATTAAGACTTCTACTCAAGACTCCTACTCAATTAAGACTTCTACTCAAGACTCCTACTCAATTAAGACTTCTACTCAAGACTCCTACTCAATTAAGACTTCTACTCAAGACTCCTACTCAATTAAGACTTCTACTCAAGACTCCTACTCAATTAAGACTTCTACTCAAGACTCCTACTCAATTAAGACTTCTACTCAAGACTCCTACTCAATTAAGACTTCTACTCAAGACTCCTACTCAATTAAGACTTCTACTCAAGACTCCTACTCAATTAAGACTTCTACTCAAGACTCCTACTCAATTAAGACTTCTACTCAAGACTCCTACTCAATTAAGACTTCTACTCAAGACTCCTACTCAATTAAGACTTCTACTCAAGACTCCTACTCAATTAAGACTTCTACTCAAGACTCCTACTCAATTAAGACTTCTACTCAAGACTCCTACTCAATTAAGACTTCTACTCAAGACTCCTACTCAATTAAGACTTCTACTCAAGACTCCTACTCAATTAAGACTTCTACTCAAGACTCCTACTCAATTAAGACTTCTACTCAAGACTCCTACTCAATTAAGACTTCTACTCAAGACTCCTACTCAATTAAGACTTCTACTCAAGACTCCTACTCAATTAAGACTTCTACTCAAGACTCCTACTCAATTAAGACTTCTACTCAAGACTCCTACTCAATTAAGACTTCTACTCAAGACTCCTACTCAATTAAGACTTCTACTCAAGACTCCTACTCAATTAAGACTTCTACTCAAGACTCCTACTCAATTAAGACTTCTACTCAAGACTCCTACTCAATTAAGACTTCTACTCAAGACTCCTACTCAATTAAGACTTCTACTCAAGACTCCTACTCAATTAAGACTTCTACTCAAGACTCCTACTCAATTAAGACTTCTACTCAAGACTCCTACTCAATTAAGACTTCTACTCAAGACTCCTACTCAATTAAGACTTCTACTCAAGACTCCTACTCAATTAAGACTTCTACTCAAGACTCCTACTCAATTAAGACTTCTACTCAAGACTCCTACTCAATTAAGACTTCTACTCAAGACTCCTACTCAATTAAGACTTCTACTCAAGACTCCTACTCAATTAAGACTTCTACTCAAGACTCCTACTCAATTAAGACTTCTACTCAAGACTCCTACTCAATTAAGACTTCTACTCAAGACTCCTACTCAATTAAGACTTCTACTCAAGACTCCTACTCAATTAAGACTTCTACTCAAGACTCCTACTCAATTAAGACTTCTACTCAAGACTCCTACTCAATTAAGACTTCAAGCCTCAATAGGACTCCTACTTAAGACTCCTATTCCTTTACAACTCCTAATTCTTCTTTAAGAAATAACCTCCACACCCTCGCCGGCCTCTTCACCTCTTTAATAAGGGTCGGCTTAGGTAGGTTTACATGAATGCCCCAATCAATTAGGACTCTCTAGCTAGAGTCCTAACATGGAACATGTTAGAAGACTTGGACGTCGAGCCAAAGGATCGGTCGACGTATCGATAGAAGGTTTCGGGCCAATGGATTCAGGCATCGGGCCAAGAAGAGTGGATATTGCGCTAAGGATATCAGGAGTTGCGGAGGTCAATTGGGTAATAGGCCTTAAGAGAGGATGATGCACCGAAGAATCGGACGAAGCGTCAATGGACCAATGACATGCCGGACAACATGATTCATGCTTAGTAATAATTGTCTAGATCAAAGTGTGTTTTTACATGTGCAGGATTAACTATGATAGCAAGACATAAAGCAAATAAAGTCTAGAGTCAAGAACATAATTGTGTTGGGAGTTCAAGAGTTCGTTGGAAGTCTAAAGTTCATCGGAAGTTCTACCGGAACCAATCAAGAAGTCCTAAAGCTTGCCAAAGAAACTCATTGGAACTCACCAAGAAGATCATCCTGAAGTCTAGGAGCTTGCGAGAGGTCACTACAAACATTGCCGAGAGATCGTCGAAGTTCATCGGAAGATCGCCGGAAGCTGGCCAGAGAACTTCACTTACGGACTTGTTTAGCTTAGAAAATGTCTTAGAATTTGTAGTTAGCACATAATTGGGATTAGAATTGGGCCAACCTAATTAGGGGCCAGTTGGGCCCATGTAAGGATTATGTTGGGCCTAATGAAAGGCCCAAACAATGACCCAAGAGGTGATACCATCGTGGTACAATCTCCGAGATTGTGTTAGGCGGTGGTACCGTCGATCTGGGCAATTGTACCACCCAGACACAACCTTTGAGAGTCTGTAGGTGGTGGTACCACCCAACACAACCTCCCAGGCGGTGGTACCGCTTGTCTGGGTGGTGGTACTGCCCAATGGCAAGGTGCCAGGCGATGGTACCTCCTAATGCAGTGTTAGTGTCAGACTGACACTAGCGATGGTACTGCTCATACCCCAGGATGAGATGTTTTTAGGCTCCAAGTTTGAATCCACTTGAAGCCTATAAATACCCCTCTCATCCTTGGTTAATAAACACAAGCATAGAGAGATTAAAAGTGAAAAAATGTTGTTGCAATTACTTGAGAGATCCCCTCCTCTAAGTCTAAGTTTAGAATTATGTTCAAGAGGAGTGAGTGCTTGTAAGGGTTGTCTCCTAAACCCGTGAAAAGGGAAAGAGGGGTGTAAGAAGGAGGTTGATCTTCGCCTATTAAAGGAAGATCAATAGTGGATGCCGGTGGCCTCGACGGAAGAGGAATCGACAGAGTGGATGTAGGTCACAATGACTGAACCACTATAAATCTGGTTTGCTTTTCAATTATGTAATTTACTTTAACTACTAACTTACTTGCTTTACATCCACTACGCTCTTCCATATGCTTTCAAGCTATAACCTTTATGAAATGATTTTTCGTCGGAAATATATTTAATCGAAACGAAATCTTAATTCGACATTATTTTACCATTGCACTAATTCACCCCTCTCTTAGTGCCAACCCCATTCCTAATAATTGGTTTCAAAGCCTCATTATTTCTCATTTGGTTTAACAACCAAGAGAAATGTCTCTTTTCGGATTTCAAGAGGGTTTTTCAATCGTTCGTCCTCTTATTTTCAATGGGATGGACTACACTTATTGGAAAACTCGAATAAGAGTTTTCGTACTTTCTTTGGATTTAAATTTACACTTATTATCTCTGTAATAATTCACTTGACTAATCGACTACGGATGTACTAAGCCACTACGTCGTAGTCCCCAAACGATACAGGGGAATCCAATCCATTGGACCCATCTGTCCTCAATTACTGTGTACTTATAGTCTCTTATCCATCTAATATCCCAAAGATCGTATATCGGGCATGTGCTGTCAGACCCATACGGTTTCTACTCGAGTCTTGCTCTAATTGGATTCTCCCGGAGAACTCTTTCTCTCTCAACCTGAATGACCCTAGCCAGGGATTTCTCTAAGCAAGAACACATGGGATATTCCTCTCATGACACTGAGAGTGGATGATCCTCTATCGACACTCAATAGCTCTCGTAAGGTCGACTGTCACTCCCAATGACTAGTTGTACTAGATCTGGGACATCCAAACCTATAAGTCTGGTATCAAAGAGTGGAGCACTCATACAGGACATCCTTGGTGTCTCAAGTCTAAGGACCAGATACACCACTAGGACTACGGAATCACTATCTGACAATAAAGCATCATCAACCATCCAGTATTCCATAAGCGGATCAATCAGTGAACTCATTCTCCAATGAGCACTTGTACTGTATCCCTAGTGTCCCCACATAAGCAACTATGAGACCAGTTGCATCCATCATATGGACGAGTATACAGCACACCAGTCTGTCCGGTGATCACGATGTCCCTCTCGAGTAACCTATAATCGGGATTATTTAGGATCTGTGTTTAAAGGTGAATCGGTCTTATTATCGTGATCTCATCACGATCCGATTCCCATTGCACGGATCCAAGGACATCACAATATATATATATATATATATATATATATATATATATATATATATATATAATATAAAGTGATAAATGCTAAAATATAATAAGCAAAAAGATTCCGTGTCAAGTCACACATGCCATCACTCACGTGATTGGCTTGTTGGGCACCTATGACTAGCACACCTCCCATTCCTAACTTAATCATCATGCTAACTATGATGTTTAAGACATTAATACTGCAACTTGCTCCCGTGCGTCAATCGCTTCTTCCGATGAGCTTCCGGTGAACTTCCAGCGAACATCCGACAAACCCTCGACGATGCTCCGGTGGACTTCTGACAAACTCCTGGACTTGCGACAATCCACTTGGTAAGTTCCGACGAGCTTCCTTGGCAAGCTTCTGGACTTCTTGGATTTGTTCCCACAGAACCTCCAACAACCGTCCGGACTTCTGTCGAACTCTCGAACCCCTAATGTGATCATGGTCTTGACTCCGGCACAACTTCTGCTGCATGTCTTACTTCCATCATAGTTAATCCTGCACACTTATCTAAACATATGGATTAGATAACTCTACATATGGCAAAACGATGTTCAAGTCGATCTTGTCTTTATTCAAACCGATCTTGTCTTTGTTCAAAACGATCCACCTGAATCCCTATGGCTTCGATAGATTATGTAGGAGCTTGCTCAAATGGATGTGTTCCCTCAAAGGGACTAGTCAGAGGAGATTGAGTACCCCTAAAGATTGAGGGGGATCAGTTCTTCTAGGCATTCTAACCCAGATACCATTTCTAAATATGCATCTCATTCGATGAAGTAGATTTTTATTTATGATGCTAAATTTCTCTACCTTTATAACCTCTTCGTCGGGTGGTATTGCAATATCATATGCATTAAGCATTTTAGTGATTATGCCACTATATGGAAGCCTCATGTCCCTTTTTGATATTTCTATCATGTTTTGTTGGATAAGGTAACTAAAACAGTTGTTATATCCTTTCATGATCCAATACATGGTTCCTAGTTCTATTTGACTCACTTCATCATGATGGTATTGTTTAGGGAGAATGATGCTAATTAGGATGTGATGAAGTACTTTGGTGTTTAATGGTAATAGATGCTCACAACTTTTAGGAAGTACCATTAAGTTGGGATTGCCAAAAATTATTCCTAAGGCATCAATATAAGTGGTCCCAATTGTTTCATCGTCCCATTGTTCTCTAAAATAACAACATCCTTCTTTCGCTGGGATGCTTATTATATCGCAAATAGATCTATCCGTAATAAATATATGATGTCCTAAAAGATAGGTAGACATCCTTTCTTCTTCATCTATATGTAGATTGTTATAAAACAACCTAACAAGTCTAGGGTAGATTGGTTCACTTATTTGTAGGATTAGAAGTAGGTTTAGATTTGCAAACCATTGAATAAGTTCTAAGTCACTTAGTTCATCTAAGTCAACATATTTTCCCTTATGAACATGTCTAAATTCTATAGAAGCAAATTTTTGGGCATGTAGATTTGAATCAAAAAGTGTGGAATCAAAGTTTTCTTCCAATCTCCTCTTTCCTTTGTCCCTAGAGGATCTTCTAGAGCCCATAACTACTGCTATTTAAGAAGATAGTAATGAGCAAGAGTAAATGACACAAAATAGAAATCAAAATCCTCTTAGAGAATACCTTAGTTGAGATCTTCAAGAGGATGAACGATTGATTCTTAATCTTGCACGAAATGGGCAGTTTTGGGGCAACTAAAGGGGAGGAATGGAGGTGGAGAAGAGTTAGAGCTGCTAGGAGGAGAAGAGAGTGAGTTGGGGTTGGTTCTACCACTAGCCCTAGCTCGGTTTAAAACGGGCAGAGTTGCGGGTGGTGGCACCACTGCCTAGGCGGTGCAACCGCTTGCTACCTGTAATAGCCGGCGGTGCCACCGCCAATAGGTGGTGAGCACTGTTTTGAAGGCTGTATGGGCTGATTTGGATGTTTTTGATTTGAGGAGAATTTTTATCAACTTTAATTACGTAATTACGTAAGAGTTTCCATCTCAAGATGAGAAATTTTGTACGTTCAAGATAGATATTGTAAAGTGCATACTCTACTTCAAATGTCGTATACAATTTTTGACATGTTCATGACTTATTATTTTGTAAGCTTCGCTAGTTCATGTAAAACTTGGCTTGCTAGGAGTAGGTTCATGATATAGTTGGATCGGAAAATAAAGAAGGAATGAATCCGATGAATTCAGAAATCCAAAGGTGAATTAAGTTCCAAAATTTGAGGAATCAAACAGGATTGTATCAGTATCACTCTATAATTTGTAGTATAAATTCTATAGAAGCAAATTTTTGGGCATGTAGATTTGAATCAAAAAGTGTGGAATCAAAGTTTTCTTCCAATCTCCTCTTTCCTTTGTCCCTAGAGGATCTTCTAGAGCCCATAACTACTGCTATTTAAGAAGATAGTAATGAGCAAGAGTAAATGACACAAAATAGAAATCAAAATCCTCTTAGAGAATACCTTAGTTGAGATCTTCAAGAGGATGAACGATTGATTCTTAATCTTGCACGAAATGGGCAGTTTTGGGGCAACTAAAGGGGAGGAATGGAGGTGGAGAAGAGTTAGAGCTGCTAGGAGGAGAAGAGAGTGAGTTGGGGTTGGTTCTACCACTAGCCCTAGCTCGGTTTAAAACGGGCAGAGTTGCGGGTGGTGGCACCACTGCCTAGGCGGTGCAACCGCTTGCTACCTGTAATAGCCGGCGGTGCCACCGCCAATAGGTGGTGAGCACTGTTTTGAAGGCTGTATGGGCTGATTTGGATGTTTTTGATTTGAGGAGAATTTTTATCACTTTAATTACGTAATTACGTAAGAGTTTCCATCTCAAGATGAGAAATTTTGTACGTTCAAGATAGATATTGTAAAGTGCATACTCTACTTCAAATGTCGTATACAATTTTTGACATGTTCATGACTTATTATTTTGTAAGCTTCGCTAGTTCATGTAAAACTTGGCTTGCTAGGAGTAGGTTCATGATATAGTTGGATCGGAAAATAAAGAAGGAATGAATCCGATGAATTCAGAAATCCAAAGGTGAATTAAGTTCCAAAATTTGAGGAATCAAACAGGATTGTATCAGTATCACTCTATAATTTGTAGTATAAATTCTATTAATCCTCTTTTTATCATTTAGGCTAAAGAGCATCACGAGTCTTTTTCGATCTTGGACCATGAATATTGAGTGCCCAAAAAGCACGATATTATCTCTTATTTCTCGCTTGTGATGGTCTACGTTTCTACAAAAAAGGATGATTTTTAGGTACCCATTTACTTTTGGGTGCCTTAAAAACTGATCTAAATTGTTTATCATGTTGCATAGAATTTATCATGGTTCCTTTAGGAACCCAAATTAGTTTGTTCAGACTAATTTTCTTGAATGGATAATGATAAGTTTTATGTCCATGTTTGCAACAAAAGTTGCATTTGCTTTGGTGCCGAACATGTAGGATAGGGCCTTTAATGAAGGTGGTTGGATTTTGGTGAGGACTTCTCACAAATCTGATTCCACTTCATTTAGGAATGTGACCCTTATTTGTAAGGATCATGTTCAAAAACTTACTACCAACCTCAAATTTCTTCAAGGTTTCCTTAAGTAGCAAGTTCTCCTTTTGGAGAGTTTCTAGATCATGGCATTTTTTTACATGGAGCTAAGCTATCATGATATTTAGTTTCTAATTTATCAAAATTACTAATAAGACTATCATGCTTATTTTTCAGTAATTTATATTTTCTACTGATTGTTTCGCATTCATCAAATAAGTCATGGAAGGCATTTAATAATTCATCAAATAATAAATCTGCATCAATTTAATTTGTTACCTCCTCTCCGATGGCCATTAGGGTGTAATGAGCAACTTGCTTGATGTTGAGATTCTTTGGATGCGCTTGAGTCATCCCACGTTGCTTTGAGCGCCTTCTTCTTTGGTGTTCTCTTTTTGTCTTAGGAATAATCACTTTTGTAGTGTCCCAACTTCTTGTATTCATAACAAATAACTTGGTCCTTTTTGGGTTCAAATTTATTTTTTATGTCATTTTTAAACTTATTTCTTTTAATGAATTTTTTGAATTTTCTTGTTAGAAGTGCCAAGTCAACGTCACAGTCTTCATCACTTGAGTTTTCTCTCAAGTGGTCTTCTAAAGTTCTAAGTGTCATATGCTTTCTGTTCTTTAGAAAGATGTCTTCTTGCTCTTCATGAGCTTTGCAAGTCATTTCGTAGGTCATTAAAGACCTGATTAATTCTTCAAGAGGAAAATTATTTAAATCTTTAGCCTCTTGAATAGTAGTGACTTTAGGGTCCCAACTCTTAGAAAGGGATCTTAGAATCTTATTTACGAGCTCAAAATCCGAAAAACTTTTGTTGAGTCCTTTTAGGCCATTGACGACATCTGTGAAACAAGTGTATATGTTGCCTATAATCTCGCTCGGTTTCATTCGAAAAAGTTCAAAAGAATGTATCAAAAGATTGATTTTTAACTCTTTCACTCTACTTGTACCTTCGTGAGTCATTTCGAGTGTATGCCAAGTATCAAATGCGGTTTCATAAACCGAAACATGATTGAACTCGTTTTTATCAAGTGCACAAAATAAGGCATTCATAGCCTTTGCATTAAGAGCGAAAGTCTTCTTCTCCAATTCATTCCAATTGATCATTGGAAGAGAAGACCTTGAAAATCCATTTTCAACAATATTCCAAAGTTCAAAATTCATAGAAATAAGGAAGATCCTCATTCGGGCCTTCTAATAGGTGTAGTCCATCCCATTAAACATGGGCCGATGTGTAATAGAGTGGCCCCCTTGGTTTCCAGCGTATGCCATCTCTCTTGGGTTTTAATCCGATTGAGAGTTAACCTCACTCTGATACCAATTGTTAGAATCAAGAGTACTAAGAGGGGGGGGTGAATTAGTGCAGCGGAAAACTTTCGACGATTTAAAACGACGTTCGTACGATAAAGACGATTTCGATGTGAAAGCCGATTCGGAAATTACTTCAACTTACGATTAAGCGAGAGTAGAGTTGATGTAAAGTAATGGAGGGCAGTTTGCAGTTTAAGATAGAGAGCAGATGTAAATGCAAACCGAGATTTAGAGTGGTTCAGTCAATCTTGACATACATCCACTTTTGGCTTACCTCATCCGATGAGATCACCGACGTCCACTTTGGCTAACTCACCATGAGATCACCGACCGTCGACACTAGAGGCCTTCCTTCAATAGACGAGTCCCACCACCCTTTTACAACTTCCTCCTTTGACGGGCTAGAAGCCACCCCTTACAGATTTTTCACTCCTCTCTTGAATAATCAAAATTAGAAGAAAAGCAGCGAGAAGACTTTTGGCCTTTACAACACTTTTGAGCTCTAAAATTCATAGAATAAGATCAAGATTTCGATGCCCTTTCATGTATGAAAGGGTGGGATTTATATAGGCCCCAAACTGGTTTGAATTTGGAGCTCAAAAATGTCATCTCTCGAATTTTCGGGGTCCTAGAGGTACTACCACCTATCATTTGTCACTGAGCAATACTACCGCTCAGTCTGGGCAGTACTACCGCCTAACATCGCTCAGAGACCGAGCTCAGGTGATACCACCGCCTGACAGGTGTAGTCCGTCCCAGGTGTACTCTTGGGAGACCAAGTCTCCTGGGCGGTGCCACCGCCCGCCAAGAATTCTGGGTCTGAATGGGCTGACCCATTTGGCGCAATTTGGGTCTGTCAAGGGCCCAATTGCCCCCTGATTATGTTAGTGGGATCACCTCCAATTCTTAACTTAATCATCATGCTAACTATGATGTTTAAGACATTAATACTGTAACTTACTCCAGTGCGTCAATCGCTTCTTCCGGCGAGCTTTCGGCAAACTTCCGGCGAACATCCAACGAACCCTCGGCGATGCTCCGGCAGATTTCCAGCAAACTCCTGGACTTGTGACGATCCACTTGGCAAGTTTCGACGAGCTTCTTTGGCAAGCTCCTGGTCTTCTCAGATTTGTTCCCGCAGAACCTCCGACGACCCTCTGGACTTTCGTCGAACTCTCAAACCCCCAACGTGATCATGGTCTTAACTCCGGCGCAATTCCTGCTTCATGTCTTACTTCCATCGTAGTTAATCCTGCACACTTATCTCAACATATGGATTATATAATAAATGACAATTGACTTCATCATCAAAATCTGAGATTCAACAGAATGTTTATGAATTTTTAGTGTTTAACGATCACTTGCAAGAATGGCGATGTGATTAAGTGTGTAACGGACTTGATTTATGTTTGATACACTTAAATCTTTTTTCATTGTTAAAATTGAAGCATGATTTAATGAAACTCATAATTTCAAATTTGACTTGGTTCAAATTATTTCATGAATTTAGTTCTTAATGGATTCTCTCCTTGCCTTTCTTCCTTTTCTTATTCTTGTGACAAAGAAAGAAAGAGATTTGCATGACTAAAAAGAAACCGACAAGACTTGGTTCAAATTATCATGCAAAGTTTTACTTACTTTCATTGTTTGGATTTTTATCACACTTGGATGACAAAGGGGGGGAGAAATATGGCAAATTGATGACAAATTGCCATGTCTTAGATAAATGCATTGTATCATAAACGCTTGAATGTCTTGCGAATACTTTAAAAATGATTGGTATTGTCAAAATACATACTTAAAAAATATGTATCAAAATGTTTGCTTGAAATGTAAAAAAATATGGCATGATGACTTGTAAATATATCATTCCTAGTATCATGCTTGAATTTGTATCATTTTAATAAATGTTCCTCATTATGATAAGGTATCATGAGCTTAACTTGCTATTTACAATTGATACCATGGAATGATGAATTGCTATCTTGATATATTTGAAATTCGTATCATACTTGAAAATTATAATTAAACCTTGACATCATTTTCATAAATACGTAGCATCGTATTTTGAATTGGTAAATCATGATAAGAATCATGATATGCATATTGATAAGTTTAAATGACTTATCGATTTGATATTTGAATTCTAAGACCTTGAATTTAAGATGTGTTTTCTCAACAATGGCATATAGATAGATAGGGGGAGCTAAGATTAACTCCGTCATCAATTGATTGTCATCATCAAAGAGGGGGAGATTGTTGAATCTCCGATTTTGATGATAAAATCAATTGATTAATTGTTTGATCTAATCTATATATTAAGATAAGTGTGCAGGATTAACTACGATAGTAGGAAGACATAAAGCAAATGTTGTACCGAAGTCAAGATCGAGATTTCATTGGGAGTTCGAGAGTTTGTCGAAAGTCCGGACGTTCGTCGAAAGTTATACCGGAAACAACCGAGAAGTCCAGGAGCTTGCCGAAGAAGCTCATCGAAACTCACCAAGAAGATAGCCATGAAGTCCAGGAGCTTCGAAACTCACCAAGAAGATAGCCATGAAGTCCAGGAGCTTGCTGGAAGTCCGCTGGAACATTACCGAGAGATCATCGGAAGTTCATCGAAAGATCGCAAGAAGCTCACCGGAAGAACAATTGATGTATCGGAACTAGAATACTTTGTTATATGTCATAATTATTGTAGTTAGTCCGTAGATTGAGTTAGGATTGGGAGATGATCCCTCTAACTGAGTTAGGGGCCATTTGGGCCCTTAATAGGGCTGAATTGGGCTGGATTGAACAGCCCATTCAGCATTTGAAATCATGGCCGGCGATGGCACCACTTGGTGACCTTGTCTCCCACGTGGTCTTGGCAATGGTACTGCCAGCAATTATTGCTGCCAGCGGTGGTACTGCTAGAGCTCGATCTCTGAGCTTTGTCAGGCGGTAGTACCACCCAAACTGGGCGATGGTACCACCCAATGTTAGATGTCAAGCAGTGGTACCGCCTAGTAATGGCGGTGGTATCGCTAGTACCCCGGAAATTTGGGAAGAGACACTTTTTTACTCTAATTTTGAAGCCATTTGGGGGCTATAAATACCCCACCCTTTTCTGCATGAAAGGGCATGAAAGTGTTATTATAATCTTAAATTTCTTGAGTGTTAAAGTGGTGTAAAAGTGCTAGAGTTCTCCTCCTCCCTTTTCTAAGTGTTGAGATCATTCAACAGAGGTGTGAGACTTGTAAGGGTTATCTCCTCAACCCGTGAAAAGGAGAAAGCATTGTAAAAGTTGGTTGGTCTTCGCCTATTGAACGAAGGTCTTTAGTGTATGCCGGTGACCTCGACGGAGGAGGAATCCGAAGTGGATGTAGGTCTCATTGACCAAACCACTCTAAATTCTAGTTTGCTTTTCTTTTTGCATAATTTACTTTATTGTATACCTCCTTGAGCTTCTCCTTACATTTTTATGAAAGTTTTAAGTTCAATATCTTTTCGAAACGATTTGAATCGACATAAACTTTATACAAAATCGAAGAATTTTCCGCTGCACTAATTCACCCCCCCACTCTTAGTGCCGCTCTTGATCCTAACATGCCTAACACAGTTTGGGAGACTATGTCTTAGTAGTACCACCATCCAGTGTAGTGGTGCCACCACTTGGGCCAATTATGAGTCACTAAATGGGTCTTTCACTTGGTCTAAAACAACCCCAATTCAGGCCTAGTTGGCACCTAATTCAGTTGATATTATTTCACCCCAATATCGACTCAATTAGACCTAAACTAAGTCAATCTATACATAATTGATTATAAGCATGAATCTTATATTTTCTGGAATGTCATTGGTTCATCCGACGCTTCATTTGATCCTTCGACGCATCGTCCTCTCCTTCAGTGTATTGTCCAATCGGTATGTTGACTCCTGTAACTTCCAATCTCTTTAGCGCAATGTCTGATCCTTCGGCCCGATGCTCGAACTCATGGAACGAAGACCTTCTACTGATACGTCGACCAATCCTTCGGCTCGACATCCAATCTCTTGACTTGTTTCACTTTGACCCAACGTCTAATTCCTCCTACTTTAATCGATTTATCTTATCTGATCGAAGTTATTCCTGCATCACTCAAAACATAGATTAGATCATAAACTTATTAATTGATTTCATCATCAAAATCTAAGATTCAACATAAAAGTGCGACATGCGTGGTTGCAACCTCCTAAACGACGTGTGCTTGCATGTGGTTCTTGCAACCTCTTTTCGATGCCTATATAATGCACTGATTGGTGTAAAGGTGTGGCGTGGGTGGTTGTAACTATTGAATCTTAGATTTTGATGATAAAACCAATTGATAGTATTTATGATTTGATCTATGTTTTAAGTGATGCAGGAAGCTTTGATCAGGAAAGATAATTAAAAGCAGAAAAAATCATGTTGGGCCAGAATGAAACATGTCAGAATATTGGACGTCGAGCCGAAGGATTGGACGACGTATCGATAGAAGGCCTTGGGCCATGGGATCGGGCATCGAGCCAAGAAGAGTAGAAATTGCACCAAGGAAATCAGAGTTGCAGAGATCAATTGGCTGATTAGGCAATAGGTCGTAAGAGAGGATGATGCATCGAAGAATCGAACGAGGCGTCGATGAACCAATGACATGCCGGATAACATTTGATTAGCTTTGTAATAATTATCTAGATCGAAGTGGATTTTAGGTATAATTGGGTTAGAATTGGGTTAACTCAATTAAGAGCCAATTAAGCCCATGTTTGGGCTGTGGTGGGCCAAGTGAAAGGCCCAAACAATGACCCAAAAGGTGAAATCGTCGTGGCACAATCTCCGAGACTATGTCAGGTGGTGGTACCACCCAAACTCAGTCTCCGAGACAATCAAGCAATGGTACCGCCCAGACATAATCTCCCAAGTGATGGCACCACTAGATTGGGCGATGGGCTAAGGACCTGGGAAATCCGGGATGAGACCTTTTTTGGCTTTAATTTTGAAGCCATTTGGGGTCTATAAATTACCCCAACTATTCTTGCTTAGAGCAGTAAGAATTGAGCACGAAATTGAGGTTGAAAAAGGGGGGGAAAATACTTAAGAAAAAAATTAGAAAACTCTATTAGGACTTAGGGATCACTTCTTCCTAGTATTTAGAAGTTTATCTAAAGGGAGAAGTGAGGTATAAAAAGAGAGGCATGTAAGGGGTTGGTCTCCTAAACCATGAAAAGGAGGAATAGTGTAAAAGGGTAATCTCCCAAGTGATGGCACCACTAGATTGGGCGATGGTACCGCCCAGACATAATCTCCCAAGTGATGGCACCACTAGATTGGGCGATGGTACCGCCCAGACATAATCTCCCAAGTGATGGCACCACTAGATTGGGCGATGGTACCGCCCAGACATAATCTCCCAAGTGATGGCACCACTAGATTGGGCGATGGTACCGCCCAGACATAATCTCCCAAGTGATGGCACCACTAGATTGGGCGATGGTACCGCCCAGACATAATCTCCCAAGTGATGGCACCACTAGATTGGGCGATGGTACCGCCCAGACATAATCTCCCAAGTGATGGCACCACTAGATTGGGCGATGGTACCGCCCAGACATAATCTCCCAAGTGATGGCACCACTAGATTGGGCGATGGTACCGCCCAGACATAATCTCCCAAGTGATGGCACCACTAGATTGGGCGATGGTACCGCCCAGACATAATCTCCCAAGTGATGGCACCACTAGATTGGGCGATGGTACCGCCCAGACATAATCTCCCAAGTGATGGCACCACTAGATTGGGCGATGGTACCGCCCAGACATAATCTCCCAAGTGATGGCACCACTAGATTGGGCGATGGTACCGCCCAGACATAATCTCCCAAGTGATGGCACCACTAGATTGGGCGATGGTACCGCCCAGACATAATCTCCCAAGTGATGGCACCACTAGATTGGGCGATGGTACCGCCCAGACATAATCTCCCAAGTGATGGCACCACTAGATTGGGCGATGGTACCGCCCAGACATAATCTCCCAAGTGATGGCACCACTAGATTGGGCGATGGTACCGCCCAGACATAATCTCCCAAGTGATGGCACCACTAGATTGGGCGATGGTACCGCCCAGACATAATCTCCCAAGTGATGGCACCACTAGATTGGGCGATGGTACCGCCCAGACATAATCTCCCAAGTGATGGCACCACTAGATTGGGCGATGGTACCGCCCAGACATAATCTCCCAAGTGAAGCCATTTGGGGTCTATAAATACCCCAACTATTCTTGCTTAGAGCAGTAAGAATTGAGCACGAAATTGAGTTGAAAAAGGGGGGGAAAATACTTAAGAAAAAAATTAGAAAACTCTATTAGGACTTAGGATCACTTCTTCCTAGTATTTAGAAGTTTATCTAAAGGGAGAAGTGAGGTATAAAAAGAGAGGCATGTAAGGGTTGTCTCCTAAACCAATGAAAAGGAGGAATAGTGTAAAAGGGTAGTTGATTTTCACCATTGAAGGAAGATCGTTAGTGGATGCCAGTGGCCTTGACAGAAGAGGAATCGACGGAGTGGATATAGGTCACGATGACCGAACCACTATAAAAATCCAGTTTGTATTTATTTTTTGCTATTTACCTTTATTGCAAAATCTTCTTACTTTCACTACACTTCCACATACTTTCAAGTTAAAGCATTTCCGATATCGGTTTTCATCAAATGAATAAGATTTTCGAACCGACGATGATTTTTATTTCCTGCACTAATTCATCCCCCCATCTTAATGTCGACTCGATTCTAATAGTTGGTATCAGAGCCACGTTCTTTCTCATTTGGTTTAACACCCAAGAGAAATGGCTCTTTTTGGCTTTCAAGAGGGTCACTCTCTCATTCGTTCTCTCATTTCAATGAGATGGACTACACATATTAAAAAACTCGAATAAGAATTTTCTTGCTTTCTTTGGATTTAAATTTATGAAATATTATTGAAAACGGATTCCAAAGGTCTTCTTGTCTAATAAATGATTGGAATGAGTTAGAAAAGAAAATTTTTTCTGTAAATACTAGAGCTATGAATACTCTATTTTGTGCCTTAAACAAAAATGAATTCAATTGGGTTTCTACTTGTGAAATAGCTTTTGACATTTGGCACACACTCGAAATCCTACACGAAGGCACTAGTAGAGTTAAAGACTCAAATAAATATTTTGATGTGTGATTTTGAATTATTTTATATGAAACTCAGCGAGACTATTGGAGACATGTACACTCGTTTTATGGATATTGTCAATAGTCTAAAAGCTCTTAGTAAAATTTTTTCGAATCTTGAACTTGTGAATAAAGTTTTATAATCACTTTCTAAAAATTGGGATTCGAAAGTAACGGCAATACAAGAATAAAAAAACTTAAACTATTTTTTGATTAAAGAACTTATTGGGTCATTGATGACCTATGAAATGATGTGCAATACACATGAAGAACTTGAGAATAATCTTACAAAAAACAAGAAGGATTTGGCACTTAGAACTCGACATGACCACTCGAGCGAAAGCTCAAGTGATGATGACTTTGAACTTCTCATAATAAAACTTAAAAAGTACTTAAAACAAGAATCAAAAAGTAAAAATGAACTTAAAAAGAAAAACCTGCCAAAGAAAAAGAAAGTATTCAATGCAGCTTGGGACGAATCAAGTTCATCCGAAGATGAGGAGCAAACCGATGAAGACGAAGTGACAAACTTAGCTTTGGTGACTCTCGACAATGAGGTAAACTACTCAAATGAAACTCCTTTACTTTATTTTAAAATTACTTGATGCTTTTTCATGAGTTGTTTTTAAATTAGTTAGTAAAAAAATATTACAAAAATATATCATACTTCTTTTTCTAGCTATTTTGAAAAAATGATCATGACAATTGCATGTTTTATGATAAAGGAATAAAATGTTAGATTTAAAACTAATTCTTGTATTCCTAATAAGATTAATCCTATGTATGTTTTTAAGAAAAAATAATGTGTATCTAAATTAATGATTTTTTATTTTGATTGAAAATGCTTTATGAAATCATACTTGATGATTTTATAATTATGCATGGTGATTTGAAGTAATGATGATTTTTAGGTAATTTATAGTTTATTGAGCTTGATGATTTCTATGATTTCCATATTGCTTTTTGATTATAAATAATGAAGCATGGCCGAAAGACATGTATATGAAATCAATCATAAATTTTGGAACTAAAAGAACTTGAACTATCTTTAATCTTATAGGAATCTATCTACGTTGCTTTCATTGAATTTTTTGAAAAATAATTTTGATGATGATTTTGGATTCCTTTTCATATGATTTATTTGAATGATGAGATGATATATCCAATCGAATCATTTATAGATGTTTGTGACTTGAGATGTATTTTATATGAAATATTTTTTCTTGATTCACGTATGATTTACTTGTCCAAGAGAAGATTTATCCCAACGAATCTTGATTCTTGACATTATTAATTTGATATTTATTTGAATCAAGATATCTTATTTGATCTTCTATGATTCTATTCATTATTTACTAAAAAGGAGATTTGTCAACATAAATCATTCATGAATTGATCTTTCATATTAATATCCTTCATGTCATGATTTTTATATGACTCCTCTATAATTATAATTTGTATATCTCATAATATAATTGAATCATTGATGAGAAAAAGGAGAGATTAGTGAATCTATCTATCTTTTTTATGAATCTCTTGAAATTGATTTTGATGACTTGGATTTGAATGAGTTATTAATACAAATCATGATCTTGATTTCTTGATATTTAATACTTGAAATCTTTTCTATGAATTGAGATCATTTTCTCCTTATTTCTTTTTGCTATTCACTAAAGAGAATATTTATCAAAATGAATCATGTCTTTTGGTATTCACATGATCTTATCTTTCATGATATGATTTTTATAATTCCTTGTATTCATGAACTATACCTCATCACGAAACATTTCTTGTTATCCATCATGTGATGATATGAAATTATACAATACTCATGATATTATATTGATGCATACAAATGAGAAGTTATGATCATGCATGGTAGGATGTAATATAATTTGACAAATTGATACCATCATGATATAAAATATTTATAATTTGGAATGATGCATGTAATACTTATGATTTTATTATGATAATGTATATGATGTATTGCATATGATGTGAATCATGATTAAAATTGCTTTGACTTAAATTCAATAAGAATGATACTTTATCTTTGTCATAATTTGTAAATTGATATAAAGGGAAATGAATTGCACTATTGTATTGTTATTCCCCTCTTTTTGCCAATGACAAAGGCGGAGAAAGAATTGCTAGTGTGCACATCTCAAAAGAAAAAGATTTGCTAGATTGCACAATTCAAGAAGATGCAAAAATATGCTAGTTTGCTCATCTCAAAAGAGAAGAAAAGATCGCTAACTTATATATTTCAGAAAGCAAAAGTTGCTTTCTTGAACATCTTAAATATTGCCAGCTTGCATTTTCTAAAATGATGTAAAAATTTGCTAACTTGCATGATGTAAAACTTGCTAGAGTTGCTAGCTTGAACATTGCAAAGGAAGCAAAAATTGCACTTCTCAAAAAAGAAAAAAGAACTTACTAGCTTACACGTTCTAAAGTGATGGAAAATTTATAAAATCCTAAGCTTATATCTCTAAATCTTGAAAGTTACACTTCTCTTTTTTGTTGATGACAAAGGGGGAGAAGGGATGATGATAATCATGCATGGGATGATGTACTTAGATATTTTGATTATGCATGATTTTATGATGACATGTTGCAAATATTTATGATTAAATTTGCTTTGACTTGAATTCAATTTGAATTCAAGAGTTCTATCAATATGACATATTGATAGGGAGAGTTAAAGTTAACTCCATCATCAATTGGTTATCATCATCAAAAAGGGAGAGATTATTAAATCTTGAATTTTGATGATGAAACCAATTGATAGTGTTTATGATCTGATCTACATTTTGAGTAATGTAGGAAGCTTCAATCAGGAAAGACAATTAAAAATAGAAAGAATCATGTTGAGACAGAATGAAACATGTCAAAAGATTAGACATCGAGCCAGAGGATCGATCGATGTATCGACAAAAGGCCTTAGGTCATGAGATCGGGCATCGGGCCAAAAAGAATGGAAATTGTGTCAAGAAAATCGGAGTTGCGAAGGTAAATTGACCCATTGGGCAATAGGCCGTAATAGAGAAGGATGCGTTGAAGAATCGGACAAGGCGTTAATGAACCAATGATATAACGGATAATATTTCATTAGCTTTATAATAATTGTCTAGATCGAAGTATATTTTAGGCATAATTGAGTTAGAATTGAGCCAACTCAATTAGGGGCCAATTGGGCCCAAGTTTGGGCTATATTGGGCCAAGTGAAAGACCCAAACAATGATCCAATAGGTGGAACTATCATAGCACAATCTCCGAGACTGTGTCAGGCGGTGGTACCGCTAGTCTGGGCGATGGTACTACTCAGACTCAATTTCTGAGACTCTCAGGTAGTGGTACCACCAATTTGGGTGACGGTACCACCCAAACATAGTCTCCCAAGCGGTGGTACTGCTAGATTGGGCGGGTAGTACTGTCTAGTGTCAATGCTATAGGTGGTGATACCGCTAGGACCCGGGAAACCCAAAATGAGACCTTTTTTTGCTTCAATTTTGAAGACATTTGGGGTCTATAAATACCCTAGTTATTCCTATATTGAGTAGTAGGAATTAAGCATGAAATTAAGTTAAAAAAGGGAAGAAAATACTTGAGAAAAAATTGGGAAACTCTCTTTGGATTTAGGATCACTTCTTCCTAGTATTTAGAAGTTTGTCTAAAGGGAGAAGTGAGGTCTAAAAAGATAGGTTTGTAAGGGTTGTCTCCTAAACCTATGAAAAGGAGAAAAAGTGTAAAATGATAATTGATCTTTACTCATTGAAGGAAGATCATTAGTGGATGATGGTGGCCTCGACGGAAGAGGAATCGACGAAGTGGATATAGGTCACAACGACCGAACTACTACAAAAATCTAATTTATATTTACTTCTTGTTATTTATCTTTATTTAAACTAAATTCTTATTTTTACTATGCTCCCGCATACTTTCAAGTTAAAGTATTTTCGATATCGATTTTCATCGAACGAATAAGATTTTTGAATCGATGATATTTTTATCTATTGTACTAATTTATCCTCTCCTCTTAGTGCTGACTCGATCCTAACAGTAATCTCACACATGATGTACCATGCATGTGATTCTTGCTACCTCTTTTTGATGCCTATGTAAGACACTGATTGGTGTAAAGGTGCGACGCGGGTGGTTTCAACCTCCCGAGCAACGTGTAGGTGGTTTTTGCAACTTCCTTTGATGCCTATATAAGGCACCGATTGATGCAAAGGTGTGCGTGGTGCAGTCTGAAAAATACGTGTGTAAGAGAAAAAAAAAAAAAAAGAGTGGAGGGAGAAGAAATTAGTTTTCTCCTTAATTTTTCCATTTGGTGAGTTTCTCTTGCTTTATTATACGTGTGTTAGAGAGAAGTTGTACTCCCATTTGCTTAAAGAATTTCTCCTATTTTGTCCGTAGACATTTTTATCAGTAATTAAGGGTTTTACAATATTAAATCTTAGTGTCATTGCTTCCACAATTGTTTTTTATATTTGGCTTTATTGTTTTAAGCTAGAAATTGCTTGCCCACGTCTGGGTTTTTTTTTTTCTTACCACTAATAACTTCCATCATCAATCTTTCTTTCAATACTTCAATAACTCTTTATACTTTTTTATTTCAAGACCTGGGAGAGAATCACATACTTAATCAATCAAACTTTTACATGAATGACTCACTTATAACTTACAATGATCACTGATCACTCAAACTCAAGAGGGTAGAACTAAAACAGGGCTTCAACACTTGAAAATCTTAAAAATAGATGCTTCCAAAAGGAGATATATATATATATATATGTATGTATATATATATATATATATGTATGTATATATATATATGTATGTATATATATATATGTATGTATGTATATATATATATGTATGTATGTATATATATATATGTATGTATACATGTATATATGTATACGTATACATGTATATATGTATACGTATACATGTATATATGTATACGTATACATGTATATATGTATACGTATACATGTATATATGTATACGTATACATGTATATATGTATACGTATACATGTATATATGTATACGTATACATGTATATATGTATACGTATACATGTATATATGTATACGTATACATGTATATATGTATACGTATACATGTATATATGTATACGTATACATGTATATATGTATATATATATATATATACATACATATATAGCCCTCAAAGCTCCAAAATTACGAAACAAATCAAGAAAAAATATCCAAAAAATAAGGGTATTTACCGTACTACTATTGTTCCAAGTGGTCCTACTACCAACAACCCCAAAATAGCACCACCACCCCAATGCCATCTCTAGACTTGTAGGGCTATTACTGGGGCTAGGTGATGCTACTATTAGGCCCAAGTTTGTTACTTTTGGAGCTTATATACAACCCAATAAGTATCCTATTTAAATTATCTTGATTTTAGCTCATTTGAAGTCCAATCCTACTCCAATTTAACTTTGATCATTCTTATAGACTCTAGCATGTTGTTGAGTCTTCTAGTAGGTCGTTTATTTTTCCAACATATTTTTAAGTCTTCTAGTAAATTATTTATTCTTTTGATATTTCGTTCAATCTTTTAATACATTGTCCTATTCTCTAGCATGTCTCTAGCATATCGATTTATCTATCTTTCTCTAACATGATTCTAATCTTTTGACATAATATCCGATACTCTTATCATAATATTTGATCCTTCAATATGACTTCGATCCTCTGACACAATAGGACAGCATAGGTGGAAAGCGAGCATGTGACATCTTTTAGTCTTATATCGTAAAAGATATAAAGCTTGAATTAATTTATAAATGCTCGATAGGCATATTATCCTAAACTGAAACTTCCATATTTTAGACTAGTGGTTTAGGCTCATTCAATTAATGCCCAATCATCCTATCAATTTAGATCATGACAAATGGTATGAAAACTAATTTAATCTTAGACATAGTGAGAGGTCCCATGTATGGATTGTGTTATAAGTGAAGCTATAACTATGAAGCCATTAGTGAAGCTATTGGTGAATTGTGTGTGTCATATTGTCTCATTTTAGGTTATGTAACACTCCTAATTTAAGAGAAACAAGGCTTGAATTGATTTATAAAGATTTAATAGGTTCACTAAATAAGACTTGAATATTTTGAATCATTAGTTTAGGCTCATCAAGTTAAATATGCTAACTATGTCACCAATCCCTTTATTGTATTAGAATGATGTTAGTGAAGAACCCTAATGGCCTCGTTGATAGGGACGATTGAACACTCTCGAGTCACTTGGAAATGATTGTCAATTATGTTATTTTTATTTGGAGATGGCGTGATTCATGAGCTAGCTAAGGTAAAATATAATTTGACTGACCAACTTTCATGGAACTATGACGTGATACATGCCATGTGTCGTTTGCTTATGAATGAAGTTGATTATGAAGATAGAAGGAGAGGGCAATTCGTGGTTGATGTAGTTGTTGTTGTTTCTTTAATAAATTTGGTAAAATCAGAAAAAAAAAATAGATTAGTTCTTTTTTAAAGGCTTATTTTTATTTAATCATTATCATGTCTAGAGATTTATTTTTATTTTTTAAAAAAACTCTTTCTGAGGTTTGCAGCAACAGTTGGTAGTTCATTTTTCTTTTTCTTTCAAAGGAAATCTTTAGAGGCTTATTAGAGCAGCAGTTCATAGTTCATTTTCCCTTCCTTTGAAAGGAAATCTTTAGAACTTAAGAGAAGGATTGAACATAAGAGGTTTGTGATGCTTTTTACATTTAGAATACATAATAATATTATTGCTTGGTGCTCATTTGCTTTAACACATCCAACAAGTGAAATATTTATAGAATCTCAAAGCCGATAATGAGAAATGATCGAGTATCAATAAGTTTAGAACATGGATATGGTGCTACTGTCATTCTGAGTGGTACTACTATCCATTTAGTCGATCGAAACAGTATAGATGATACCATCACTTAGTCAGCCCAATTATAGCCTTCACCTCAATTTCAACTTCCTTGGCATGCGGTCCTCTTCATCGAATTATCTACGCTTGTTTTGAATCATTAGATAGGCAGGAAGAGTGATTCTTAAAACTAAATTGGATGTGATATTTATATTTTTTACTTAATAAAAGAAGTAGTTGATGAAATAATCCAGTCCATTATGCTAATCATTACTGGTCAGACCAAAATTGCACAAAAGTAGCTATATATATATATATATATATATATATATATATATATATATATATAATTGTTCAGAAATGAGTTTGTTTGTCAACCATGTGACTATCTATATCTTGTCAGATGCAGAGATACTATGCATATTCAACAAACCAGTGGATCATCAAGAGCACCTCTATATAGGAATTAGACAGATTGAGGCAATCAACGACCCCTCTAGATAGGGAGCATGAGATAATTTGGACTTGGTAGGAGGGCAGTGGCCCCTTGAAGTAGTTGATCTGGATCAGCAAAACAAATACAAAATGATGATGCATACGCGAACAACCAAAAGAACATTAGAAAGGTAATTGCAATGTGTAGTTAAACTTTTACCAAGTCTAACGCTCTTGTTATTACTTATCCATAAGTCTATTGATGCATCTGACAGAATCCATAGCGAGAGAGAGAGAGAGAGAGAGAGAGAGCTTGATGGACATAGTAACTGAGAAGGTCGGACGAGAATTTATTTTTTATGCACATCTTAAGAAGACCGATGCGCAGTAGGTGGAGCTTGCGACATCATGTGTAGCTCGCTGCGATAGATATGTTAGATTAATAATCTAGGTGCTCTTCCAAGGATAAAGAGGATAGTGGCAAGGGTATTATAAACCATTGCAAAGTACATCCCACAGATGTTCAAAGGAGCCAGTGTCGATGGCATTTTCGCTGATTTCCCTAAAGCAAGTATTGCCTCTGCTTCTTTCTTGGTCGTAAACTCATTTACCAGTTTAATGCCCTATAAAAGAGCATTGTTTGTTCTCTAATGCATTTCACACAAAATGCCTGTACGAATTATATTTTTCCCTAGACACTGGTTTTTGAAATGGCTGTATTTACAAAATGTACAAGTTCGAACAAGGAGCGTTAAATTATTATCAGAGAATACAATTCTTATTTGTTATTGGATTATGTTGGGAGGCAAAGCCATTCTGAATGTGAAGTAAATACATGTCAGCATGAAAACAGTGTATGAGAATGAGCTGATGAAATAAATAGTTGGAAAGACAAATTCCATGTAGGAGAAGATTTGATCAATGACAATGAGAACAATTAAGTCCCCATTCAACTTTGGTTAATTATTTACAAGAGACTGCTGCTATGAACAACTTGAGAAAAAGTACTCTCTCTCTCTCTCTACTTACCATCAGAAGTTAACAGTTCCACTAGAGAGAAAATAGCCTTTCTATTTTTTACTTTTCTAGCCATAGAGAAGATTAGAGAAACAAGGTAAAGAAATATTTTCTTTTTCCCTATGTAGATAACTAATTTAAATTGCAGGTGCTTAATTACATCCCTATCATGAACATGATTTCGACATAAAACACATCTGTACAGAGAACCAGCTTCTTCTTTTCCATCATTCTTCTTTATGAGGTGCCAAAACTACAGCTAATATGCTCTTGAGAAATTAACTGAAGCCGGTCATGCATCATGGATTTTGTTCCATAAGCTGGCAGGCAAAGGCGGTAGAAGCATGTATGTGATGTTGGTAAACACTCTTGGGAATCTGAAGACGACTTGTATATATACAGTCTGGAAGCCAAACCACCAAATCCATCCACAGGTAAGTATTTGATGGATGTCCAGAAAAAAAGCAGCACTCTCCGTTGCTCCTCAGACATGCTCTCTACAACCTACAGAAGTTTAATTAATGATTACTGTTTTTCCTTGGAAAATCACATCTAGAAATATAAATAATGTGTTAAGGAACTAAAAATTATTCACAAAGAATGTTCAAGCATTCAGCTCTCATGTCAAACTCAGACTCTAAAATGAGAAAAAGAAAATAAACCCATGATAGGTCACATGGTGCTGGAGGCAGCAACTTGGAAGGGCTATGGAATGGTGCAATTGTTTCAGGGCCATAGAGCAGTACAGTAATAGACAATGGGCACTTACAATATGGAGTTTCAAATTTCTCTTGGGGAATAACAGAAAGAGGATTGGAATCAGGAATTTGCATCTTCTATGGTGGGTCAGGTGACTTGTCATCAAGTAAATAAAATATATTGGGGCAAACAATCGTTCTCTCTAACCAGCTTATCAAACAAGCTATCCAGCATCAGGTGGGCAAGGAAACCTAAATGCAACCTCTGAAGAGCCTAGTCAGGTCAAGTTATGGCCCAAATGACTATGCCGGACGAGAACCTACCTGTTCTATGCTTAGATCCACGATGAGTTTAAATATCAAGTATTGCCATGATAAGCACACACCGTACATCACCATTTCTTAAACATTTGGACCTACAGCTGGCTTCTGCAAACTTGGGCTATTTGGCCATATCTCAATTACAATAGTTAATGTAGAATTCTAAAATTCTAATCATTGTTCCAAAAGACCAGGGGCAAAGGCAATTGGTTCACACAGCAAGGAAAGTAACCTTGCTATTATATATAGAAGCTGATAGTCAAACAATTATTAGAATAAGCAACATTATACTAGGTTATGCTGATAATATTTCACGCGCACTAATTTACAAACATTCTCAGGGGCAAAGGCAATTGGTTCACACAGCAAGGAAAATAAATTTCTATAGTAATTATTATACTAGATTACTAGTCACACATGCAGCATCACAATCACCATTTTCCAAGTGTTGTTTGCAAATGCTTGAAAGGATATTCTGAATGTTGCTATAATATATAGAAGCTGTTAGTCAAACAATTGGATAGAAAACATTTCTTTAAAAAAAAAATCAATTCAGAAGTTGACTTAGTAATAAGCAACATTATACTAGGTTATGCTGATAATATTTCACGTGCTCTAATATGCCCCTAAATCATCAAAGAAGAATTTGCCATTCATCAAATTGTCTTACCCTGGTATCATGATAGCAAAGTCTTGAGGAATTCTGTGATCAAGGTTTAAAATATTAATCCAGTGGCAATACCTACTGGTACAAATTGATGTATCAACAATAAGCATGGGTTGGTGCTGCCTGCACCACAGAGAAATATGGAGAGAAGAAGGAACGAGGAGAGATGAGTAAGAGGAAGAAGAAGTAGCAGAGTAGGAGGAAGACAGATGAAGAGAAAGATGAGGAGGAAACATAGCGGTAGGAGGAGATGGTAATGATCTGATGGAGAGGAGATGTAAAGGGGAGAGAAAGAGAACAACAAAAGACAGAAAGAAAGAAAAATAAAAGGAAATAACAACATCTATCAAAAAATAAGAATATGGTATACAGGTTCCCACTTAATATAATTAGGTAGCAGTTTGCATACTGTCCAAACCAGTACGGTAAGCTTCCAAAAGACAGAAAAAGAGAAATAACAACATCTATCAAAAAATAAGAATATGGCACAGGTTCCCACTTAATATAATTAGGTTACAGATTGCATACCGTCCGAACCAGTATGGTAAGCTTACTAGGGTGATCCAGCCTATAAAGAACCAACGTGGATGAAATTGCCCGATCTGCATCCTAGTTGGCTATCACAGGTATATAACAACCCTTGCCAACCGATAAGCTCAGTATTTTAACCTGCTTGTCACCATGTTTACTCATAGTATAAACCTTCTATATATTGGGCTGCCACTATCAAAGTATGAACAATCTCTATAAATCTAACCATGCCCCTAAACTTACATCTATGATGGAAAAGTTGGATTCCTCGAGTTCAAGCAATAACAACATATTCAAGTGATACAAATGTAATTTGAACTTCTTTTTCAACCCCATAAAGTTGCATTTATGGCATAGTCATAGGTGATAATTATTTGTATATAAACCCTGAAAAAAACATTTTCTGGTCCACTACCATGAGAAACCATATGTACAAGTTAATGTTGACAAAAAAAGATCCAGTAAGCATAAAGTTGTGTGATTTTATGAACCAAGACTTAGATGTAGTGCTAATACTAAACTGAAGCTAAAAAGCAAGAATTTAAGCATCTTCAACACAACCACAAAACCACTTCAATTAAGGGACAAAATAAGATATTAACATAGACAACCAGAAGCACAGATGGGAGGAAAATGTGCAGTACCACAGTAACAACAATGAAATATCATTACTGTCTACTGAAAGAGAAAGAAACTAAATTAGAAGTTAAAGTTAGTCAAAATTTTATACAATTGCCAACTGCACTAGAAAGATTATCTCCAAGGATGTGGTAAGAGATACTAACATTAGGATAATGACATCAACTCTAGACAAAATAAAAGCATGAACTAAAGCATCATGAGCAGAAAATAGAAGTCATATAAATTTACCTTCCAAAACCAATAGATTTGACGATCTTTGGATTTATAGCCATTATATTCAGTATGTTCTTTCCAGTCCTTCACATTAATGACATTATTACTTCCACCTAGCATTCGATCAAAATCTTCGAGATCCATGCTATCGAAAAAAAACCGCTGGTGCTTTGAATTAGAAAGAATATCACCAAAACCCTGAGCGAAATGAGCAACCTGTTCAGAGATTGATGTAACAAAGCAATGCTTAATCAGGAGGCTGACATACTCCTCCCTGTTCCTGCTATGTACGATAATATCCTTCCCACCAGGGCACAGCTCAACCATCCTCTTTGACCCCATCATATCAATTTCTCTGGCAAATGTTAGCCCTAAGGCATCTGAATCAAGAAGGGCTGCATCCATGTCAAGAATTTGTTTACAACTCATGTATAAGACTGGATCCGCATCACGCACATCTTCCAAAGAAACAGATCTTCCAGCTAGTTGCAAGAAGAACATACGATCAAACACAACACCAACTTGGACTTTATGCATCAATGCTAGTGCAATCACTCGCCCACTGAAGCTGAAGTATTTGAGGTGCAGAGGATCTACAGAGGATGCTGCATAATATTGACAAACACCACATAAGAAAGCAGGAATTGCAGCAAAAAAGCCAAAAGAAAAAAGATTTTGTCTATGTTGCTTGGAGGACCAAATGAAACAGGTGGCCATTGCACAAAGGCTCCTGTTAATATGGGATCTAAGAAGGGTCAATGTATGTAGCCTTAACCTTGCAAATAGAGAGATTGTTACAGTGACTTTAAGCTTAGAGAACAACGAACAAACAAAATTAAGATAGGAACTGTAGTTTGATATTCAATGAAGTCAGTTTTGGTCTCCTTGTTGACTGGATGGCAAGGAACGACTTGAAACTTCTTTGCTGAGTTTGATGACACATTATGCAATCTAGCAAGGTCAAGTTACTGACTACTTGAAGGGACTCAAACATGATATAACAAGCTGGACCAGTATGCATTGAGGTAACTCAAGCTGAAGTGCGGTATTTTCCGCTGCTGACTCTAGGTTGGATTGGCCAAGCCGAGGTAATGTGCTGCCCGAAAGGTGATTTCTGAGGTGTTATACTATTCTATTCCACAAAACGACTAACATCTTCAAATTTTAGGTCCACATCGGATTGTGTGAAGAGACTTAAGTTGAACTTAATGGGTACATGGGTAAAATACAGCTATCTCATCAGGTCAATTCATCACTAATAATATCAAAGCAGAGCTGGTATTGAGTATAGTGAGGAGTTCAAGTAAGAACTACCCGTGAATGGAACTAGAGAGATTGGACTTCATATAAACAATGGACTTTGACGAGGACATCAAGTCTTAAGGAAGGTTGTGATACTCTCAAGTTTAGTTTCACGGAGGAGAACTAAGTTGAGAACTAAATTGGACTTCATGTATTGTAGACAAGGTCACATTTTCTTTGTATCATTTAAAATAACTTGTTCATTGGTCAATTTTCCTGCAGTCTGGTTTGTAACAACTAAAATCAAATTGTCTTCTATATTTTTTCAAAAATATATATATTAAGTGCATTCAGCTGTGAAGTAATATTCTTTGCATCAAGGTCACAGTAAGATTGCTATAATTTAATCCAAGATATATTTTAGCTTGTAGCATGCATGCAAAGTGCAACATAAGCAAAATGCATACCCAACACTAGCTTATAAAAAAGACAGTAATTATTTGACTTATAATACAATTTATGAAAATTTCAGATACGTATTCATCTAAATATTCATAAAAATTACTTGAAGGAAAAATGAAAGGAATCTGTAACTTAGGGTAACATCAGAATAATGAGCTCACAAAGAAAGGTGAAGAATGTAGAGAGGATGAACTCGCCAGGATTAGGAAAGAATCTTCGATGGTCATGTGGGCATGACAAGAAAAGTGGATTCTGAGGATTGAAAATAGCTTGGCATAACAAACAGAACCACTCTCTGAGAACACCTGGACCTGTGGCCTCCTCATTTTTGAACTCCATAAAAATTGCTCCACGCAATGCAGTAGCATCTACTTGGCCAATATATTGAAAGGACTCAGATAGCAGCTGGAACCTGTCAATGAGCATTTCGTGCAGTTCTTCTTCCTCTTTTCCTTCAGGAAGCATCATCAAAAGTAAATTCCTTCTTGCCTCAAAGTCAGTTATGTCTTTATACTTGAGAAACCAGCGAAGCTTACGATTCCTCTTAGCACATCTGAGAAGAGCATTCAGTGTCCTCCGCCGCTCGAAAAGAAGTGAATGAAGCAACTGCTCGGCGCCCTCAAAAATCTTGGAGAAAACCTTGATCACTGTAAGAACAACAAGTAGCTGTGACCATTTTGGCAATTGAGCCTCGTACCGTGCCTGCCCCCTTTCATCCAGTATGTCCTCCACCTTCTTCAGACACTGGCCAACCTTGTTCAGGAGCTTTATATATAGCTCGTATAACAAACCAATGCCATTCTCATACCTTGGACTCCCCAGGATATACAAGTGCTCAGAGATTGGCCTGTCTACACCCTTCCACTCCTGTATTGCCCAACGCATCGCTGTCAAGAAATTGGAGAGATCAGTGAGAACAACCTCCGAATCTAACATGGAGTCAGATGAAAGCGCGGCATCCACCAGACCACTAAGCTCAGTGATAAACAAATGCAGCTCCAGTAGCAAGTGAGTCGACTTCAAATGAACTGAGTTCAGAGGCTCTATGGAAGCCTTTAGAAGCTTAGACAACGTCCTCCGGCACCCAATATAAAGCTGGTCGTTCCTGCCCACGGTGGCTGCGAGCATCCTACAGAAGGTGAACACGATAGGGGCGCACTGCGAATGCATGTACTCCGGAAGGAAGTCAGGATTGGTGTCGAGGAAAATCCGAATAGCACCTTCGGCTATGGCTCGGTTGTCGGCCAAAGGCGAAAGATACAGTTTTACGAGCTCCGATGGGGCGCCGGCCAGTGAAAAGACTCCGAGGTAGGCCAAAGCTTTATCTTTGTCACCGTCGGAGTCGGCAAGGGTAGTGTTGAGGAAATCCTTCACGAGCTGGGCGACGGTTCGCTGCCGATCGATGGTACGGATGTCGGAGGCTGCGGCGGCATTGAGGAAACAAATAGAGGAAACAAGGTCGTCGACGACCCGCCAAGCCCTGCTCTGACCGGTGCTCCGGAGTCGGCCGGTGAGCTGGAGGGTGGCGTCCTTCTTGACCGCGGAGTGGCGGAGGGTGGACTCGCCGCGCAGCTGGCGACCGCAATAAATCAGCCGCTGCTCGCGGCTGGGGATGCCGGTGACCGATTCGATCCGTTCGATGACGGAATTCACGGTGTCAGTTGGGCGGGCGTGGACCACGAGGCTTCCACGCGACAGCAAGCGCACGAAGAAGTGGAGTTCATCGGACGGCGGCGACGGCAGCGATGACGGCGACGGCAGCGACGCGGAGGGGGAGGCGAAGGGAGGTGGCGGGTGGGAAGAAGATAACCGGGTCTTGGACTCTTCGACATCGAAGGCGGCGAGGGCGGGGGTGAGGCAGGGGGAGGGGAAGGAGAAAGGGGGAGAGGAGGGCCTGGCCATCTTCAGGAGGGGGAAGGAGTGATCTTGATCGTCATGGTCGTCGACCTTGCGCTTGAGGTGGTGGTGGTGATCGAAGGGCTGCCGGGGGTGGGAGGCGGCGTCAAATAAGGACATGGGGCGAAGGGGTGGGGAGGCTGCCGATGGGGGGCGAAACCCTAAAATTCCATCGCCATGTATCGACACGACGAAGGCGGCGGAAGTGGGAGAGGAAGGAGAGCTGAGAGGGGTTCCGATCGCGAGACTGATGAAGAGGAAACAGAGCGAGAATTTGGAAGGTCGCGTCGGGTGACCTTTTTTGGTCGCCTTAGGGATGGAGGAAGGCAGAGTCAGCCGGGACCCACCCATGGGTCCCACTCACACGTGTCCCCCTCCGGTTTGCATTGCACGACGATGGAAGCTTCCTCGTACCAGATCCGACTTGGTCCTGTTCCGCCGAGACTCGATCGAACCGAACTGATCTCGGTCGGACGCAAGTATTATTATTATTAGGTTCAAGTCATAATACACTTCAAATTCTTCTCTTCTCTTTTCTTTCATTAATGTTACACACAAATTTTTGGGAATATGTGAGATGCATAGATGAGTTAGAATTTATTAGGATGTGTGAGATGTATAGATGAGAAAGGCATGGGATAAACTCAATTTTACATTCGGAACTTCACATTATCAAAATCCTTTGGATTAATTGTAGGGTCAACACTTATATTTTGAAACATAACCCTCACTCATCTATTAATTTTTTTTTTTATTTTTTATGATTGATAATAATAAATTAAGTTTTAAAAAGTAGATTAGTATAGATTGACAAATATTTTAAATCCTAATACAAGAATGAGTATATATGGTATGTACATAAAAGTTTTTGTGAGAATAGAAAAAGATATAAAAAATACTTTGGTTATTTTTGGATTTATCTCTAGGGTATTTAGAGAGGACGCTCTATAAGGTTTTTAGAGAGATTGAAAAGTAATATATAAATTTTTTGGAATTTATGTGAGAAGATATATAAGAGGAATCATATTTGAGTGAGAATAACTTAAGGGTCTTATATTTATTTTCGTATGATAAAAAATTTAATTTTTTTCATAGATATAAATAAAAGTTATTGAATCACATTAAATCTTATGTCAACTTTGTAATATATTTCTTATAATTGATCTCTATAATTTATTTTAGTTTTAAAATTATTCTCTACCTCCCCGATAATATAAGATCAAATGTTACCTTAAAGTAACCATGGATGACTAACATTTCTCTATCTAAATTACCAATATACATCTTAGTACCTACCTTTGACTCTATGACTATTTTCATCTATTCTCTATTTAAAAAAATTAGAAAAATATATATTACTAGCAACTTGGATAAGGATCAATGGGTTTAGACTTTTACTCTAAATGACAAAATTTCTTTTAAAAATACTTACCACTCAATTGAGAAAGGAGGATCATATGAAAGATGATCTTTAGCCTAGATGGAAGGTAATACGGGGTTTGAATGTTTATCTAAAATTTAAATTTTTTCTTTAGAAACTACTTTGGGATCGTTGCCCACTTTTTGTTATCTTTACGAGATCTTTATTCACAAGTTGAATAATTTATCATATAATTATTTTAATGACTTCTCAAACACTCTTTGCTAGAAAATTTTAAAACTTAGCTAAAATTCATTTAAATGTTGATTACCTCCCCGCTCGTAATTTTTTAAAATCTTTCTTACCTTGTAACATCAATGCTATTTTACTATGATTTTGGATAATCATGAATGATTCGTGTTTTCATAACCTTCGTGCTAAAGCCTCGAACTTCTTGGAAAAAGATAGTTTCTACCACTAATGGCTTATTCCTTCGTGGACACACTACGGAGGGGATGATTAATATTTGTAATTCAGACTTTTTTAATAAAAATTAATTATTATTCAATAAAGAAAGTGTCTATAGTGCTAAATAATTGATCACCGATAATGTCATTTGTTTGAATATTTTATATGAAGAAATTTAACTATTTTAACCTTCCTAGCTAGGTCATGCATGTCCAGAAATAATGACCTAAGGTACTAAGTTTGTACTATTGGGATAGTTTACACGTATTTTTAAGTCTGTGCATATTAGAACACTCTGAAGCCTAAGAGAGTGGGATTTAAAAAGACCTTTGAAGATGGCATGTCCCATTACTTGCAAAGGCCTAACATCATCACAATAAGCTCCAACAGCAACTATTATGCTTCCATCCATGCGAATCTTTTAAGGGTGAAGCCCAAATTAGATAGATATAAAAGTTCCATCACAATCAACAACATAGTTTAAGTTCTGAGACAGTGAGTAAAAATCTGATTTAATATTACTAGTCGACCCCATAAAAGAGAAGTTATTTGTGTCAGAAACCACATTTCTCCAAATAGTTGAGAGGCTTCGATACCAAGGCTGAGAAAACATGAATCATTTTTGTTTACCTAAAGATATCATAGTGAAGTAGCCATGATACTTCGAAGTAAGGAAGGTTATAGAAAATTAGGGAGAACATCTAAAAAACCAACCCTCATGTTGCCAATTACTAAAAAGGAGAAAGTCAACATTTAAATAATGTTTACCTATGTTCTAGAATTCTCTAGCAAGAATACATTCGAAAAAGATATGTTTGGGGGAGTCATTATAATTATTATATATACGAAATTAGTCAACATGTGAATAAAGATGTTAGAAAGATATGAAAAGTGAAGAGATAATCTCAAAAGCAATTTTCAAAGAAAAATTTTAGTTTTCAGTTAAACATTTGATAGAGAATATTCTTACACCAATGGTAGATCGACAATTGGCAGTTGACGTAAAATAACCTGAGTCTCATATAGAAAGAGTCAACTTGATATATTGCATCCCCTCACCCTTGGTCGACTCGTGCCACATTACAAGGGTTTGGACGGTTTGGACGGGTTGACCCACACAATAAGAGGTGTACAGGTCGATTGTTCGTACAACCACATCGAGCAAAGCATCTAGTTGAAGCACTCGAGGGTATTGTACCCATCGGTTATAAGTGGATCTTTAAGAAAAATATCGGAGTAGAATGAAAGGTAGAGACCTGTAGAGAAATATACGGGCGACATCACATGCGCAACGAAAGAATATAAAACAAAAATTCTAAAATTTTTCAAAAATATGTTCATCATCATATGAAAATTGGTGTGTAAAAACCTTCGAAATTTAAATCCACGGGTGAGACAATTGTGTTTTACCTAGAGAGATCCCTGAATCCCTATAGATTTATAGGAGATGATGAAGGAGGTCAAGCATCCTCCTCTCTAACGGTGATCAACACAGTATGGCTATGACGATGCTCCTTGATTCATTACCAAATCTCCACACCTATTATCTAAGAAGGAGAATGGGAGAGAAGAATTGGAGGTAGATACCTATAACATCCCTTATTTTTGAAAACTTTGTAAGGGCCTATTTGTAATGTAGGGACCTAAATATAAATATTAAAATTTTGATATGATTTATGAAAGATTAAGATTTCAGTTTTTTTTTTTAAATGATGGACATATGTCACTAGTTAACCTAAGTATGGTGCCACCCATGTTGGTTCTATGGATAACATATAAGCCCTTTTATGCATACTTGACACCTTGCAACCCTTGTATTAACCAAACCCAAATAATTAGATGAAAGGTTAAAGAAAACAAAACTTAAGTTTCTGCAACCAACATGGGTTTGAGAAGAGAAGAAGAAGAAGAAGAAGAAGAGCTTGAGGTTTTGCATCAATTTCCCCACATTTGGGAATCATACTTTTCTAAAGCAAGTGTTCAAACTTTTCTAAGGCAAGTATTCTAACCCTATCCTATAGTAATCTTAATTTCTGTTTTCATTTTAATTCTATAAAATTTGAAAGATTTCAGTTGAGAACCGGACATTTCTTTCATTTTGATACAAAGCCATGAATCTATAATTTTTCGGTAATCAAACCTCTATGTATTGTTTTAGACCTAACTTTTAGTACTAAACTCTAATTTAGGCAAAGCCTAATCCATTTAAAAGTAGACTCAAAGACCTTTATTTTGATATATAGAGTGAATAATTTGGAGTTTAAATTCCTACTCAGACTTCCATTTCAATTAACCCTATAGATTCTACAAAATAGGGACTGTAATTTCTGATCTTTTGTTACTAAACTACTTATAACTTTCTGCTAGGAACTCAGATTTCATATAAAGTATGATTTATTGGAAACTAGACTTAAAATTATTTATGAGCTTACCTAATTTGAAAATTTTGGAATATAATTGCAAACTAAAATATTTATTTTCATCGACCTTATGGATTCAGTAAAGCAGAGCTGATGTTTTTAGACCTTTCACTACGAAATTATTTGTAACTCCCTGTTGTAAAATCCAATTCATGCAAAATTGATTTACCTAAAACTAAATTGACATATCTTTTGAATGATAACTGTTTTGTATAAATTGGAGCATAACTGGTTATCTAAATAATTTATACAATCTGCCTCTCAAATTCTATCAGAATCGAGCTTTAGTCGATTTCGCCTCTTATTGTTTCTCCTCTTTGGAAATCGATTTCAGCAAAAACTCTTACTTTAGTTGAGCTTTACATTATTACTTCAAATTCATGTATACTCTTATTCTATAAGTATTTGTATACCTTGATCTATTATGTAAAGTTCATATTTGTATCGTAATGTTTCGTATAGGCATATGTATTTCGTTGTTCTACATGTGTTTCTGATATGTTCTAATTTTTTTTTTCATAATATCCTTTTATACTATGGTATTTGTAGGATAATGTGAACCTTTGCTAGAAATAGTAAAAGAATTATTTGGATCTTTGCTAGAAATAGTAAAAGAATTATTTGGATCTTTGCTAGAAATAGTAAAAGAATTATTTGGATCTTTGCTAGAAATAGTAAAAGAATTATTTGGATCTTTGCTAGAAATAGTAAAAGAATTATTTGGATCTTTGCTAGAAATAGTAAAAGAATTATTTGGATCTTTGCTAGAAATAGTAAAAGAATTATTTGGATCTTTGCTAGAAATAGTAAAAGAATTATTTGGATCTTTGCTAGAAATAGTAAAAGAATTATTTGGATCTTTGCTAGAAATAGTAAAAGAATTATTTGGATCTTTGCTAGAAATAGTAAAAGAATTATTTGGATCTTTGCTAGAAATAGTAAAAGAATTATTTGGATCTTTGCTAGAAATAGTAAAAGAATTATTTGGATCTTTGCTAGAAATAGTAAAAGAATTATTTGGATCTTTGCTAGAAATAGTAAAAGAATTATTTGGATCTTTGCTAGAAATAGTAAAAGAATTATTTGGATCTTTGCTAGAAATAGTAAAAGAATTATTTGGATCTTTGCTAGAAATAGTAAAAGAATTATTTGGATCTTTGCTAGAAATAGTAAAAGAATTATTTGGATCTTTGCTAGAAATAGTAAAAGAATTATTTGGATCTTTGCTAGAAATAGTAAAAGAATTATTTGGATCTTTGCTAGAAATAGTAAAAGAATTATTTGGATCTTTGCTAGAAATAGTAAAAGAATTATTTGGACCTTTGCCAAAAATGGTAAAGGGATTATCTGGACCTTTGCCAAAAATGGTAAAGGGATTATCTGGACCTTTGCCAAAAATGGTAAAGGGATTATCTGGACCTTTGCCAAAAATGGTAAAGGGATTATCTGGACCTTTGCCAAAAATGGTAAAGGGATTATCTGGACCTTTGCCAAAAATGGTAAAGGGATTATCTGGACCTTTGCCAAAAATGGTAAAGGGATTATCTGGACCTTTGCCAAAAATGGTAAAGGGATTATCTGGACCTTTGCCAAAAATGGTAAAGGGATTATCTGGACCTTTGCCAAAAATGGTAAAGGGATTATCTGGACCTTTGCCAAAAATGGTAAAGGGATTATCTGGACCTTTGCCAAAAATGGTAAAGGGATTATCTGGACCTTTGCCAAAAATGGTAAAGGGATTATCTGGACCTTTGCCAAAAATGGTAAAGGGATTATCTGGACCTTTGCCAAAAATGGTAAAGGGATTATCTGGACCTTTGCCAAAAATGGTAAAGGGATTATCTGGACCTTTGCCAAAAATGGTAAAGGGATTATCTGGACCTTTGCCAAAAATGGTAAAGGGATTATCTGGACCTTTGCCAAAAATGGTAAAGGGATTATCTGGACCTTTGCCAAAAATGGTAAAGGGATTATCTGGACCTTTGCCAAAAATGGTAAAGGGATTATCTGGACCTTTGCCAAAAATGGTAAAGGGATTATCTGGACCTTTGCCAAAAATGGTAAAGGGATTATCTGGACCTTTGCCTTGGTAAAGGGATTATCTGGACCTTTGCCAAAAATGATAAAGGGTATATGTTTAGAGCCTGCAAAACTCTACCGGCCCCCTTTGGCTTTATTCAGACATGGATGGATGACGCTCCCAGATGTGGAAGATTATGTTTGGGATCCTACTTCACCTTCTATCTGTTTGACATGATATCCAAAGCTTTGGTTATATACTTCTATGTATGCTTTGGATACGAATGAAATGTGTTAGGATTAAGAGCGACACTAAGAGGGGGGGTGAATTAGGGCAGTGGAAAACTTTCCCGATTTCAGAAAAATGTTCGTTTCGATTAAAACTGATTCTAATGAAAATGATTTCGATTCAATTCGTTTCGAAGAGATTATGAACTTGAAAGCTTTTGTAAAAGTGCAAGAGAGGATTAAGGAGATTTGCAGAAATATAAATTGCATAAATGAAAAGCAAACCAAAATTTAGAGTGGTTCGGTCAATATGACATACATCCACTTTTGGATTCCTCCTCCGATAAGGTTTCCGACATCCACTAGAGGCCTTCCTTCAATAGGCGAAGGCTAACCACCTTTTACAGCTCTATCTCCTTTTGCCGGGTTTAGGAGACAACCCTTATAAGTCTCACTCCTCTTTCTTATATGGTTACAAGGCTAAGAGATGAAGAAGGAGAACTCTTCACTTTTACAACACTTTAAGACTCAAGAACTCAAGATTATGTCAATCACTTTCGTGCCCTTTCATGTAGAAAAGGGTGGGGTTTTTATAGGCCTCAATGACTTCAAAAATGGAGCCAAAAAGTGTCTCATCTCGGATTTCCAAGGTACCGACGGTACCACTGCCATTACTGGGCGGTACTATCACCTATACTCTGACATTGGGCGGTACTACTGCTTAGTCTAGGTAGTACCATCGCTTGACAGAGGTGGTACCACCGCTTGACAAGGGTGGTACCACCATTGGTAGTAATAATCGCAAGCGATACCACCACCCAGTCTGGGTGGTACCATCGCCTAGACTACTTAGGAGACTGGGTCTTTTGGGCAATGCCACCGTCGGTCATGTTTTTGTTAGGATCGGAGCGGCACTAAGAGGGGGTGAATTAGTGCAGCGGATTAAAACGTCGGTTTTAGAAACTTTTTCGTACGATAAAAACCGAACTCGGAAGTGCTTAACTTGAAAGCGTGTTCGTACAGGTGTGCAGCAAAAGTAATAAGGAAGTAAAGCACATATGAAGGTTTGCAATAAGGTAAATAGCAATAAGTAAATGTAAACCAGAGAACACGCCAATTTTAAAGTGGTTCGGTCAAAATGACCTACATCCACTTTCGAAGCCTTCTTCAATGAGGCTCCCAACTTCCACTAGCAATCACTTTGAAGGGAAAGGACAAATACCCCTCTTACAACTTTTTACAAGTGGTTCACACTCTTACAAAGTTTCAATGAGAAAGAAGGAGGTGAACACTCAAGCAATTGAAAACAAGACTTGCTAAAGACTTTGCTAAGGCTTTTATCTCAATCTATTGCTCCTCAAAAGTTGTTATTTCAGCTGAGAATAGAGGGGTATTTATAGGCCTCAAGAGGATTCAAATTTGGGCTCCAAAATTTGAATTCTCTTTGGTTCCCGAAGCTAGCGGTGCCACCGCCTGTCAGTTGTGACACTGACAGTGTACTGGGCGGTGCCACCGCCCAGTCCAGCGGTGCCACCGCCTGGCTCTCGGGTGTTGGGCGGTGCCACCGCCTGGCTCTTTCAGCTCACTAGTTGGGCTCCAAACTTGGCCCAAACCTGTTCGAACTTGGGCCCAATTGGCCCCTACTTGGGTTATAAGATTAACACCTAATCCTAACCCTAATTACCATGCTAACTACAAATTTAAAGACATTTCCTAAGCTATTACAAAGTCCACAAGTCAAGACTTCTTCCGGTGAACTTCCAGCGATCTTCCGAGAAACTCTCGAAAACCATTCTGTGGACTCCCGGCAAGCTCCTAGACTTCACGATTTGATCTTGGCGAGTTCTGATGAGCTTCTTCGGCAAGCTACGATCTTTCTCGATGAGCTCCGCGAACTTCCGAAGTACATTCTGGCGAGCTTCCGAAAACCCTTCGGCAAGCTCCCTACTCATTCTCGGCTAGTTCCGGCAGCATTCCCGATGAACCTTCAGACTTCCGTCGGACTCTCGAACTCCCAACAAATCCTTCGCGCTTGACTCCGGCACTTTGTTTCGCTTTATGTCTTCATCGTTATCGTAGTTAATCCTGCACACACAAGCCAAAACTCTACTCCGATCTAGACAATTATTACAACGCGAATTGACATTCTGTTGCCCGGTACATCATTGGTTGGCGCTTCGTCTGATTCTTCAGCGCATCGTCCACTCTTGCGGCTTGTTGCCCAATCGGCGGTTGACCTCTGCAACCCCGATATCCTTGGTGCAATTCCGCTCTCCTTGGCCCGATACTCGACGTCCGAAGCGTTCTACCGTCCAATATCCTAACGTGATCTCCTCCGGCGCAACGTCAATTCCTCCTGCGTCAGCTGTCTAATCCTGATCGAGTAGACCTGCATCACTCAAAATGCAGTTAAACATCTAATCACAATCAATTAGTTTCATCATCAAAATCCGAGGTTCAACAATCTCCCCCTTTTTGATGATGACAACTAATTGATGACTACCGGAGTTAACCTTAACTCCTCGGAGTTTAAACAAACTCCCCCTATCAATATGCCATTGATAGAACACTTGGATTATCCCAAATCCAACAACATTCATCACATGTTATGAAAAACATTTAAACCATCATGCAAATATATAAAATATTCAATTCAATGCATGAAGTCATCAATATACTTCTCCCCCTATGTCATCAACAAAAAGGAGAAGTCGCAACTCTTATGTGTTTAGAGATATGAGTTCTAATCATTGCATAATAAACATAGTATCCAATTTTATCATCATGCAATTTAGCAATTAAAGATGTGCAAGTTTAGCATGTTTGCTTTTCTTGAGACAGCAACTGTTTGCTTCTCTTTAGACTACAAGCTAGCAATTTTTACGATATACAAGTTTTGCTACATACAAGCTAGCAAAAATTTCGAAAGCAAATGCAAGATAGCTTTCTTGTGTAAGCCCATGATTCTTGCTTCCTATTGCAATTTACAAGTTTTTGAAATATCCAAGTTCAACACATTGCATAATTAACATAATCTCCTAGTTTTATCATTATGCAATTTTGCTATCATCATAGATATGCAAGGTAGTATGATAGCAATTTCTATAACATACAAGCTAGCAAATTTTATAATATTTTTAGAACATGCAAGCTAGCAGTTTTGAGATGTTCAAGAAAGCAACCCTTGCTTCTTAAAATATACAAGTTTGCTAGATGTGCACGTTAGCATGTTTTGCTTATTGAGATAGGCAAGATAGTGATGTTCAAGAAGACAACTTTTGCTTCTTGAAATAAGCAAGTTAGCAATCTTTGCTACTTAAGATAGGCAAGCTAGCAATCAAGTTTTTGCATCTTCTTGACTTGTACAAATTAGCTATCTCCCCCTTTGTCATTGTCAAAAAGAAGGGAAGACCTTTACATCAATTATGACAAAGGTAAGTATCAATCTTATTTGTGCATCATTATCATACGTTAAAGTATTGCATGCATAATACCAAATCATCAAATTCATCAAAATCTCAACATTACTTTCAAGATATTCAAAATGGTATACATAGATTTATCATAAAGCAAATTAATTTTCAATCATCACATAAGGCATTTAAAGAATTTTTGAAACATAGGAGAATGATTAATTTAAGCATGCAATATTTCAATCAAATTCAAGTCATGAATACCAATACTTTCATATTGTGAGTATCAATTCATGAATACCAAAAGATATTATTTGTGATTCCAATTTTGCAAGATCAAGATGATGATTTAGATAAAACTTATTCAAATCAAATCGTTAACTTGAAACTCATAATCAAGTCATCAAAATCAATCTCGAGATTCACAAAATATCATGAAATCATTAATCTCGATCAGATGGGAAAATCATTTTTTAAGTAATTCTTTTTCATCTAAGCATGCCTTAGTCTTTATATGCCAAATCAAGATAAGCATGAAAGTTCAAGACATAAAGGCAAAATCTTATAAAACAACTCATCAAGCAAGATTTTAACCATCTATTCTCAAGCCATATAAAGAGTAAGTCAAGGATTTAATTATCTCGTCATGAATTCCAATAGGCATCTCAAATTATCAACATCACATTAAAAAGATATTTCAAAAAGATATAACATGATTGAGGCATAAGTGATTCATTTGTATTATTTCATTCATTCGGAAGATTCTCCTCTTTGGTAAATAAATCTAGGAGAACAACATGAATTAAGGGAGATATAACATGATTGAAGCATTGAACATGATTCATATTTAAAATGTGTCTCATGTCATAAGTATGAATCAAGCATTTGTGAAATCCGAAATCATCCTCAAAGTCACATTCAATAAATTCATACATGACAAGCATAGATTTATTGAAAAGTCGATAAGATAGAGGATCGCATTTCGTTTTTATAAATTTCTATTCATGTGATTTGCTTCTTATAAGCATGCCTTTACCTTTAATAAAACAAGCGTCAACATTTAAGACGGAAAGGTAAATTTCATAAAACAAATCATCAAGCATGATTCCATGATAACATCCTTTTAATATCTTGATATTCATCATCAAGTATGATTTCAAAAAGTATGTTCAAGAGAAATCATTAAGACCAAATGTATGATACACTCATTTATTTTCAAAATATTCATCATGTTTATTTTTATGAGATTCACAAGATTGGTAAAATAAATTCATTAATCTCAATAGGATAGAAAATTCATTTCCATTTCATACAATTGATTTCATGTGAGGGTATTCAAGTCTTTTGTGAAAACATGTATCATCATTTAAAATCGAAAGTGTAAGATTTATTACAATAAAGATCAATAAGGCACTTTCATTTTGATAAAAATCAATAATACGTAAATCACAAGATTCATCATCATATTTTCAAATTGCATAATTTCAAAACTATACCTTTCATTTTTCATGCATGATACAAATAAATCAATCATCATTATGAGCATATTATACATGATATTCAAGCATTCATGATACATTATTTTGGCAACATGATCATAGCTTTTTAAATGATGGTATCTAAATGTCAAAGTTCATTACATCCTATCATGCATGATAATTAACTTCTCATTTGTATTTCATGTATAATTTAATTTCATCATATTAGGAATATCAAGAAGAATTAATTGGATGATGAGATGAATATTTTCATGAACACAAGCAATTGCATAAAAATCATATCATGAAGGATTAGAATATGTGTATACCAAAAGGCATGATTTCTTTTTGAAGAACCTCCTCATAAATAATCAAAAGAAAATCTTAGGAGATTGATTAAAGAAAAATCTTGATTCATTATAAAATTTCATATATCAAATATCGAGAAATCAAGATAATGATTCATAAAAAATATCACAAGTAATATTCAAGAGAAAATTCATCATTCATTTTCAATTCATTCAATTTGTCAAATCAACATTTCTTGGGTATGCATGATATCAAAACATGGTTTCAAATCTTCAACATATAACATGTATAAATTTAAAAATCGAAGGGAGAAGGGAAAGAATTCAAAGGTACAAAGATTTCAACCATCTCATAAACAAATGAAGGATCAATTCATGAATCCAAAATTCTATGAATCATTTCGACAAATCTCCTTTTAAATAATCAAAATGACCGTCAAAGGAAATCTCATGTTATTCCAAAAAATCAAGATCATGATTTTGATAAAACTCATTTCAAATTTAAATCATCAAAATCATTTTGAAGGTTCACAAAATTCATAACATAAATAGATTCATGATTTCATTGATAATATATTTTTCCCCTTTTTTAAGTGTTTCATTTTAAGTGATTGATTTCATGTTAGCATGCTTTTTCATTTATGTCAAATAAAAACATGCATCAACGTTTAGGATCGAAAAATGAATTTCGTCATAAAACCATCAAGACCAATAAATCACAAAAATCATCATGTATAACTTTAAAATTTTATACATAAAATTGTTATATCATGGTATCACAACTTTAATATTTTCATTACAACATTAAGCAAGGTTTCATTGAACATAATTTTGAATGATTCTTATAGATACGTAAAACTTCTTTAGTTTTAATTTATATGATTGATTTTATAATAGCATGCTCAAATTTTTGTTCTTATGTCAAAACCATACATCATGTTTGAAAAACAAAGATAATGTACATAAAAGATATCAAGCCTTTCATACAAAAGCCATGCATCTTCATTGAAAAGCATTATGAAAATCATCAAAATACACATTCTTGCTTCTCAAGCACATACATAAGATTAATCTCACTAGGTTTACAATCATTAGATTTATATCTAACTTTTTATTCCATTAACATAAAACATGCAATTTTTAAGAAAAATAATTATTCAAAAAAAAAGAAAATGCATCATGGAAAACATCAAGTAATTTCAAAATAAATTAAGGGAGTTGAGTTACTTACCTTGTAGTCGAAGCCCGTCAAAGCCTAATTCGCCGTTTCACCTTTGGAAGTTCTTGATTCATCCTTGGTTACATTCCTCTTCTTTGGCCTTTTTCTCCATTCAAGTTCATTGTTTATTTTAGATTTTTGTTTAATAAACTTATTAAGATTTAGTGTTCGAAGTTCAAGTTCATCATTGTCCTCATCACTTGAGTCATCGCTCAAGTGGTATTCATTTGTCCGGAGTTCCAAATCCTTCCTATTCTTTGGAAGGTGGTTCAAGTGCTCATCGGGTTCAAAATGTTCCAAAAGTGTCATTTCATAGGTCATTAATGACCCGATTAATTCTTCTAATGGAAAATCATTTAAATTTTTTGTCTCTTGTATTGCGGTTATTTTATGATCCCACCTTTTTGGAAGGGATCTTAAGATCTTACTTACGAGATCAAAATTCAAAAACGATTTACCAAGAACTCTTAGATTATTGACGACATCCGTGAAACGGGTGTACATGTCGCCCGAACTTATTCTCTTGATACCTTATTCTCTTCAAAAAAGATTTTCTTGATACCTTATTCTCTTCCGAACTTAATATAGCTCTCATAAGCATATGTCATATCGAGTTTGATTCATATCATTGATTTTTGACATATGGAATCAATTAGCAAATACATCTTTCATAGGCTTATAATGTGAAAAATATTTTCGAGAAATGGATTTGATAAAATGATTCCTTCTTATAATTTCCTTCTTGAAAAAGGAAGATTTTTTACTTGCAAGGATATTGATTCACATACATATCTTGATCCTTGTAAGGATATTACCTATCACTCACTTGTGTTTAAAATTTGCTTATATCGTTCTCCTTTTTGTTTATGACAAAGGGGGAGAAATATATGAATTGATGCTATGAGTGCCATATTTGAATTTGCATTATGTTAAAAAAAGCTTGCATCGAAAAATATGGTAAATTGATGATAGAAATGCTATGATTGCTAAACACTTTGAAATATTTGCATTATGTTAAGATATCAAGAATTTGCATCATAATTTTACATGTTGATATCTTACCATATGATGAATTGCTACCATTACTATCATTCACATTTGAAATGTAAAACTTGAAAATGGATGTCAAGCCTTGACATCATTTTCAGAGAGATACATCATGATAGGAATCATGATGGAAGTATTGATAAGGTTAAATAATCTTAACGTATCAATATGTCTCTTGAATTCAAAGGCTTTGAATTCAAGAATGACTTATCTTGAGTATGGCATATAGATAGGGGGAGTTAAAGTTAACTCCGTTATCAATTGATTGTCATCATCAAAAAGGGGGAGATTGTTGAATCTCGGATTTTGATGATGAAGTCAATTGTCATTTGTTATCTAATCCATATGTTGAGATAAGTGTGCAGGATTAACTACGATGAAAGTAAGACATGCAATAGGAGTTGCGCCGAAGTCAAGACTATGATCACGTTGGGGGTTCGAGAGTTCGACGGAAGTCCGGACAGTCATCGGAGGTTCTGCGGGAACAAATCCGAGAAGTCCAGGAGCTTGCCAAAGAAGCTCATCGGAACTCGCCAAGTGGATCATCGCAAGTCCAGGAGTTTGCCGGAAGTCCGCCGGAGCATCGCCGAGGGTTCGTCGGATGATCGCTGGAAGTTCGCCGGAAGCTCGACGGAAGAAGCGATTGACGCACCGGAGCAAGTTGCAGTAAATGTCTTGAAAAATATTGTAGTTAGCATGATGATTAAGTTAGAAATGGGAGGTGATCCCATTAACTTAATCTTGGGGCAATTGGGCCCTTAACAGATCCAAATTGGGCCGAATGGATCAGCCCATTCGGACCCAAATTCCCTGGCCGGCGGTGGCACCGCCCAACAGCCGAGTCTCGGAGTGAGGCTGGGCAGTGGCACCGCCCCTGTCAGGCGGTGGCACCGCCTAGGCTCAGTCTCGGAGTGAGACTGGGCGGTAGCACCGCCCCTGTCAGGCGGTGGCACCGCTTGGGCTCAGTCTCCGAGTGAGACTGGGTGGGCGGTAGCACCGCCCCTGTCAGGCGATGACACCGCCTGGACTCAGTCTCCGAGTGAGACTGGGCGGTAGCACCGCCCTTGACAGGCGGTGGTACCGCCCTTGACAGGCGGTGGTACCGCCCGAGCTCGGTCTCCGAGCTCTATCAGGCGGTAGTACCGCCAGGACCCCGAAAACATGGGATATGACATTTTTGAGCTCCAAATTCAAATCAGTTTGGGGCCTATATAAACCCCACCCTTTCATGCATGAAAGGGCACCGAAACTTAGCATTTATTCTGAGATTTTAAGAGCTTAAAAGTGTTGTAAAAGGCTAGAAGTTCTTCTCCCTCTTTTCTTTAAAGTTTTAATCATTCAACAGAGGAGTGAAAAATCTGTAAGGGTTGTCTCCTAACCCCGTCAAAAGGAGTGAAACTGTAAAAGGGTGGTTGGCCTTCGCCTATTGAAGGAAGGCCTCTAGTGGATGTCGGTAACCTCATCGGAGGAGGAAACCAAAAGTGGATGTAGGTCAAGATTGACCGAACCACTCTAAATCTCGGTTTGCATTTACATTTTGTTCTCTATCTTAACTGCAACTACTTCCATAGCTTTGCTTTAACTACACTTTACTTGATCTTAAGTTAAAGTAATTTCCAAATCGACTTTCATACCGAAATCGTTCTTATTATTATACGAACGTCACTTTAAATCGTCGAAAGTTTTCCGCTGCACTAATTCACCCCCCCCCCTCTTAGTGCTCTTGATCCTAACAGTGAACACTCAAGCAATTGAAAACAAGACTTGCTGAAGACTTTGCTAAGGCTTTTATCTCAATCTATTGCTCCTCAAAAGTTGTTATCTTAGCTGAGAATAGAGGGGTATTTATAGGCCTCAAGAGGATTCAAATTTGGGCTCCAAAATTTGAATTCTCTTCAGTTCCCGAAGCTAGCGGTGCCACTGCTTGTCAGTGGCGGTGCCACCGCCTGTCAGTTGTGACACTGATAGTGTACTGGGCGGTGCCACCGCTTGGCTCTCGGGTGTTGGGCGTTGCCACCGCCTGGCTCTTTCAGCTCACTAGTTGGGCTCCAAACTTGGCCCAAACCTGTCCGAACTCGGGCCCAATTGGCCCCTACTTGGGTTATAAGATTAACACCTAATCCTAACCCTAATTACCATGCTAACTATGAATTTAAAGACATTTCCTAAGCTATTACAAAGTCCACAAGTCAAGACTTCTTCCGGCGAACTTCCGAGAAACTCTTGAAAACCATTCTGCGGACTCTCGACAAGCTCCTAGACTTCACGATTTGATCTTGGCGAGTTCTGATGAGCTTCTTCGGCAAGCTACGATCTTTCTCGATGAGCTCCGTGAACTTTCGACGTACATTCTGGCGAGCTTCCGAAAACCCTTCGGCAAGCTCCCTACTCATTCTTGGCTAGTTCCGACAGCATTCCCGACGAACCTTCAGACTTTCGTCGGACTCTCGAACTCCGGCACTTTGTTTTGCTTTATGTCTTCATCATTATCGTAGTTAATCCTGCACACACAAGCCAAACTCTACTCCGATCTAGACAATTATTACAACGCGAATTGACATTCTGTTGCTTGGCACATCATTGGTTGGCGCTTCGTCCGATTCTTCAGCGCATCGTCCACTCTTGTAGCTTGTTGCCCAATCGGTGGTTGACCTCTGCAACCCCGATATCCTTGGTGACAATTCGCTCAAAATCTAAATTGGATTGCAAATTATCACTGTTTAAATTTTATATTTGAATAATATCTTGTCACCCTTGTTCAGGAATATAGTTTGATGATCTCTTCGTACAAGTTAAAAATATTAAATCAGATGTAGTGATTGTCACATACTTGTTTGAGTGCTTTGTTTGATTTCTTTTATATCAAAATATAATATGTAATAATAAACATCTTTATCTCATGACATTTAAATCAAAATAATGAATGTTATCAATAATTGTATTGCACGATATAACCTGAAAATATTTATACTTGTTATCTTTGCTTTTATGTTAATTCTTTACTCAATCCTAAAAAAGATAATTTGATATGTATTGTATAGTGAATTAAAAAATCAACATCTTAAAATCTGAAAATGTCACATTGTATAAAAATTTTACAAAACTTTAGTTTTGCTACTCTCAGATTATAACCAGTAAGTTTAGGATGAGTTTATTTTTAATGATTCACATGCGAGTTTATCATGGCAAACTAATAAGGGTTTATACTTCTTTTTAAAGCAATATTTCACTCATTACCAACTAGCGACTAGAAATTAATTTTATTCATTTACTATCTGTAAGTTCTTCTCTTAAAATATACAGCGTTAGAATTCTTGTTTAATATAATGAGTGAGGATTTTTATGTTTTGATCTAAACTTTTATAGTGGAAATTAAACTCTAACCGCCTCTCACGACGAATTGTCAATTTATGGCAATTACTATATAAGTTAAATAATATTGATAAACATACATATATTGGAAAATGTATCGACNGAGCATAAGTGTATTCATTTGTTTTTTTTTTTGTTCTATTATTTCCTTCCATCGGAAAGATTCTCCTCTTGGGTAAAAATCAGGAGAACAACATGAATTAAGGGAGATATAACATGATTGAAGCATTGAACATGATTCATATTTAAAATGTGTCTCATGTCATAAGTATGAATCAAGCATTTGTGAAATCCGAAATCATCCTCAAAGTCACATTCAATAAATTCATACATGACAAGCATAGATTTATTGAAAAGTCGATAAGATAGAGGATCGCATTTCGTTTTTATAAATTTCTATTCATGTGATTTGCTTCTTATAAGCATGCCTTTACCTTTAATAAAACAAGCGTCAACATTTAAGACGGAAAGGTAAATTTCATAAAACAAATCATCAAGCATGATTCCATGATAACATCCTTTTAATATCTTGATATTCATCATCAAGTATGATTTCAAAAAGTATGTTCAAGAGAAATCATTAAGACCAAATGTATGATACACTCATTTATTTTCAAAATATTCATCATGTTTATTTTTATGAGATTCACAAGATTGGTAAAATAAATTCATTAATCTCAATAGGATAGAAAATTCATTTCCATTTCATACAATTGATTTCATGTGAGGGTATTCAAGTCTTTTGTGAAAACATGTATCATCATTTAAAATCGAAAGTGTAAGATTTATTACAATAAAGATCAATAAGGCACTTTCATTTTGATAAAAATCAATAATACGTAAATCACAAGATTCATCATCATATTTTCAAATTGCATAATTTCAAAACTATACCTTTCATTTTTCATGCATGATACAAATAAATCAATCATCATTATGAGCATATTATACATGATATTCAAGCATTCATGATACATTATTTTGGCAACATGATCATAGCTTTTTAAATGATGGTATCTAAATGTCAAAGTTCATTACATCCTATCATGCATGATAATTAACTTCTCATTTGTATTTCATGTATAATTTAATTTCATCATATTAGGAATATCAAGAAGAATTAATTGGATGATGAGATGAATATTTTCATGAACACAAGCAATTGCATAAAAATCATATCATGAAGGATTAGAATATGTGTATACCAAAAGGCATGATTTCTTTTTGAAGAACCTCCTCATAAATAATCAAAAGAAAATCTTAGGAGATTGATTAAAGAAAAATCTTGATTCATTATAAAATTTCATATATCAAATATCGAGAAATCAAGATAATGATTCATAAAAAATATCACAAGTAATATTCAAGAGAAAATTCATCATTCATTTTCAATTCATTCAATTTGTCAAATCAACATTTCTTGGGTATGCATGATATCAAAACATGGTTTCAAATCTTCAACATATAACATGTATAAATTTAAAAATCGAAGGGAGAAGGGAAAGAATTCAAAGGTACAAAGATTTCAACCATCTCATAAACAAATGAAGGATCAATTCATGAATCCAAAATTCTATGAATCATTTCGACAAATCTCCTTTTAAATAATCAAAATGACCGTCAAAGGAAATCTCATGTTATTCCAAAAAATCAAGATCATGATTTTGATAAAACTCATTTCAAATTTAAATCATCAAAATCATTTTGAAGGTTCACAAAATTCATAACATAAATAGATTCATGATTTCATTGATAATATATTTTTCCCCTTTTTTAAGTGTTTCATTTTAAGTGATTGATTTCATGTTAGCATGCTTTTTCATTTATGTCAATAAAAACATGCATCAACGTTTAGGATCGAAAAATGAATTTCGTCATAAAACCATCAAGACCAATAAATCACAAAATCATCATGTATAACTTTAAAATTTTATACATAAAATTGTTATATCATGGTATCACAACTTTAATATTTTCATTACAACATTAAGCAAGGTTTCATTGAACATAATTTTGAATGATTCTTATAGATACGTAAAACTTCTTTAGTTTTAATTTATATGATTGATTTTATAATAGCATGCTCAAATTTTTGTTCTTATGTCAAAACCATACATCATGTTTGAAAAACAAAGATAATGTACATAAAAGATATCAAGCCTTTCATACAAAAGCCATGCATCTTCATTGAAAAGCATTATGAAAATCATCAAAATACACATTCTTGCTTCTCAAGCACATACATAAGATTAATCTCACTAGGTTTACAATCATTAGATTTATATCTAACTTTTTATTCCATTAACATAAAACATGCAATTTTTAAGAAAAATAATTATTCAAAAAAAAGAAAATGCATCATGGAAAACATCAAGTAATTTCAAAATAAATTAAGGGAGTTGAGTTACTTACCTTGTAGTCGAAGCCCGTCAAAGCCTAATTCGCCGTTTCACCTTTGGAAGTTCTTGATTCATCCTTGGTTACATTCCTCTTCTTTGGCCTTTTTCTCCATTCAAGTTCATTGTTTATTTTAGATTTTTGTTTAATAAACTTATTAAGATTTAGTGTTCGAAGTTCAAGTTCATCATTGTCCTCATCACTTGAGTCATCGCTCAAGTGGTATTCATTTGTCCGGAGTTCCAAATCCTTCCTATTCTTTGGAAGGTGGTTCAAGTGCTCATCGGGTTCAAAATGTTCCAAAAGTGTCATTTCATAGGTCATTAATGACCCGATTAATTCTTCTAATGGAAAATCATTTAAATTTTTTGTCTCTTGTATTGCGGTTATTTTATGATCCCACCTTTTTGGAAGGGATCTTAAGATCTTACTTACGAGATCAAAATTCAAAAACGATTTACCAAGAACTCTTAGATTATTGACGACATCCGTGAAACGGGTGTACATGTCGCCCGAACTTATTCTCTTGATACCTTATTCTCTTCAAAAAAGATTTTCTTGATACCTTATTCTCTTCCGAACTTAATATAGCTCTCATAAGCATATGTCATATCGAGTTTGATTCATATCATTGATTTTTGACATATGGAATCAATTAGCAAATACATCTTTCATAGGCTTATAATGTGAAAAATATTTTCGAGAAATGGATTTGATAAAATGATTCCTTCTTATAATTTCCTTCTTGAAAAAGGAAGATTTTTTACTTGCAAGGATATTGATTCACATACATATCTTGATCCTTGTAAGGATATTACCTATCACTCACTTGTGTTTAAAATTTGCTTATATCGTTCTCCTTTTTGTTTATGACAAAGGGGGAGAAATATATGAATTGATGCTATGAGTGCCATATTTGAATTTGCATTATGTTAAAAAAAGCTTGCATCGAAAAATATGGTAAATTGATGATAGAAATGCTATGATTGCTAAACACTTTGAAATATTTGCATTATGTTAAGATATCAAGAATTTGCATCATAATTTTACATGTTGATATCTTACCATATGATGAATTGCTACCATTACTATCATTCACATTTGAAATGTAAAACTTGAAAATGGATGTCAAGCCTTGACATCATTTTCAGAGAGATACATCATGATAGGAATCATGATGGAAGTATTGATAAGGTTAAATAATCTTAACGTATCAATATGTCTCTTGAATTCAAAGGCTTTGAATTCAAGAATGACTTATCTTGAGTATGGCATATAGATAGGGGGAGTTAAAGTTAACTCCGTTATCAATTGATTGTCATCATCAAAAAGGGGGAGATTGTTGAATCTCGGATTTTGATGATGAAGTCAATTGTCATTTGTTATCTAATCCATATGTTGAGATAAGTGTGCAGGATTAACTACGATGAAAGTAAGACATGCAATAGGAGTTGCGCCGAAGTCAAGACTATGATCACGTTGGGGGTTCGAGAGTTCGACGGAAGTCCGGACAGTCATCGGAGGTTCTGCGGGAACAAATCCGAGAAGTCCAGGAGCTTGCCAAAGAAGCTCATCGGAACTCGCCAAGTGGATCATCGCAAGTCCAGGAGTTTGCCGGAAGTCCGCCGGAGCATCGCCGAGGGTTCGTCGGATGATCGCTGGAAGTTCGCCGGAAGCTCGACGGAAGAAGCGATTGACGCACCGGAGCAAGTTGCAGGTTGCAGTAAATGTCTTGAAAAATATTGTAGTTAGCATGATGATTAAGTTAGAAATGGGAGGTGATCCCATTAACTTAATCTTGGGGCAATTGGGCCCTTAACAGATCCAAATTGGGCCGAATGGATCAGCCCATTCGGACCCAAATTCCCTGGCCGGCGGTGGCACCGCCCAACAGCCGAGTCTCGGAGTGAGGCTGGGCAGTGGCACCGCCCCTGTCAGGCGGTGGCACCGCCTAGGCTCAGTCTCGGAGTGAGACTGGGCGGTAGCACCGCCCCTGTCAGGCGGTGGCACCGCTTGGGCTCAGTCTCCGAGTGAGACTGGGTGGGCGGTAGCACCGCCCCTGTCAGGCGATGACACCGCCTGGACTCAGTCTCCGAGTGAGACTGGGCGGTAGCACCGCCCTTGACAGGCGGTGGTACCGCCCTTGACAGGCGGTGGTACCGCCCGAGCTCGGTCTCCGAGCTCTATCAGGCGGTAGTACCGCCAGGACCCCGAAACATGGGATATGACATTTTTGAGCTCCAAATTCAAATCAGTTTGGGGCCTATATAAACCCCACCCTTTCATGCATGAAAGGGCACCGAAACTTAGCATTTATTCTGAGATTTTAAGAGCTTAAAAGTGTTGTAAAAGGCTAGAAGTTCTTCTCCCTCTTTTCTTTAAAGTTTTAATCATTCAACAGAGGAGTGAAAAATCTGTAAGGGTTGTCTCCTAACCCCGTCAAAAGGAGTGAAACTGTAAAAGGGTGGTTGGCCTTCGCCTATTGAAGGAAGGCCTCTAGTGGATGTCGGTAACCTCATCGGAGGAGGAAACCAAAAGTGGATGTAGGTCAAGATTGACCGAACCACTCTAAATCTCGGTGTTGCATTTACATTTTGTTCTCTATCTTAACTGCAACTACTTCCATAGCTTTGCTTTAACTACACTTTACTTGATCTTAAGTTAAAGTAATTTCCAAATCGACTTTCATACCGAAATCGTTCTTATTATTATACGAACGTCACTTTAAATCGTCGAAAGTTTTCCGCTGCACTAATTCACCCCCCCCCTCTTAGTGCTCTTGATCCTAACAGTGAACACTCAAGCAATTGAAAACAAGACTTGCTGAAGACTTTGCTAAGGCTTTTATCTCAATCTATTGCTCCTCAAAAGTTGTTATCTTAGCTGAGAATAGAGGGGTATTTATAGGCCTCAAGAGGATTCAAATTTGGGCTCCAAAATTTGAATTCTCTTCAGTTCCCGAAGCTAGCGGTGCCACTGCTTGTCAGTGGCGGTGCCACCGCCTGTCAGTTGTGACACTGATTAGTGCCACCGCTTGGCTCTCGGGTGTTGGGCGTTGCCACCGCCTGGCTCTTTCAGCTCACTAGTTGGGCTCCAAACTTGGCCCAAACCTGTCCGAACTCGGGCCCAATTGGCCCCTACTTGGGTTATAAGATTAACACCTAATCCTAACCCTAATTACCATGCTAACTATGAATTTAAAGACATTTCCTAAGCTATTACAAAGTCCACAAGTCAAGACTTCTTCCGGCGAACTTCCGAGAAACTCTTGAAAACCATTCTGCGGACTCTCGACAAGCTCCTAGACTTCACGATTTGATCTTGGCGAGTTCTGATGAGCTTCTTCGGCAAGCTACGATCTTTCTCGATGAGCTCCGTGAACTTTCGACGTACATTCTGGCGAGCTTCCGAAAACCCTTCGGCAAGCTCCCTACTCATTCTTGGCTAGTTCCGACAGCATTCCCGACGAACCTTCAGACTTTCGTCGGACTCTCGAACTCCGGCACTTTGTTTTGCTTTATGTCTTCATCATTATCGTAGTTAATCCTGCACACACAAGCCAAAACTCTACTCCGATCTAGACAATTATTACAACGCGAATTGACATTCTGTTGCTTGGCACATCATTGGTTGGCGCTTCGTCCGATTCTTCAGCGCATCGTCCACTCTTGTAGCTTGTTGCCCAATCGGTGGTTGACCTCTGCAACCCCGATATCCTTGGTGCAATTCCGCTCTCCTTGGCCCGATGCTCGACGTCCGAAGCGTTCTACCGTCCAATATCCTAACGTGATCTCCTCCGGCGCAACTTCAATTCCTCCTACGTCAACTGTCTAATCCTGATCGAGTAGACCTGCATCACTCAAAATGCAATTAAACATCTAAACACAATCAATTAGTTTCATCATCAAAATCCGAGATTCAACAGTTTTCAGGGTCTGAATGGGCTACTCAATCCGGCCCAATTCAGCCCTATTAAGGGCCCAGTTGGCCGCCAAGTAAGTTAGTAAGATTACCTCTCAATCCTAAATTAATTTACACTCTAACTATGACAATTAAGACATGATCACAACACTTCTTGTTCTAGTGCATTAATTACTCTTTCGGCAAGCTTCTAGCATACTTCTGGAAAACATCCGACGAACTCTCAGCAATGCTCCGGCGGACTCCTGGCAAGCTCCCGGACTTTACGACGATCTTCTTGGTGAGCTCCGATAAGTTTCTTTGGCAAGCTCTTGGACTTCTCGGTTGGTTCCGATAGAACTTCCGACGAATGTCCAGACTTCCGGTGAACTCTCAAACTCCCAACATGACCTTGATCTTGACTCCGGCACAACACCTGCTTTATGTCTTACTGCTGTCATAGTTAATCCTACACACTTTTTTCAACATATAGATTAGATCAAACAAATTATAATTGACTTTATCATCAAAATCCGAAATTCAACAATCTCCCCCTTTTTGATGATGACAATCAATTGATGACAGAGTTAACCTTAACTCCTCATATCTATATGTTATACTTGAGAAAAGATCTTCTTGAATTCAAGGCATTTGAATTTAAGTATCAAATTGATAAGTTAACTACATTTAAACTTATTAATACACACATCATGATTCCTATCATGATCTAACATTTCTCAAAATGATGTCAAGATATGACATCCATTTCCAAGTATGATATTTCAAATATGAAATATGACAAAGATAGCAATTCATTATTCTATGGCAAGATATCAATTGTAAAATAGCAAGTTAAGCTCTAGATATCTTATCATAATGAAAGAAATTTATCAAGCTAACATTTCAAGTATTTATGATGAAATATATTGCATACATTTGTCATCAATTTACCACATTTTGGTATCATTTCTCCCCCTTTGTTATCAACAAAAAGGAGATATTTCAATTTGTAAAAAAATTATACAAGTGTGGTAAAAATTCATGTCACATTTCAATTTGTAAAAATTCATACAAATTCATGCCACATTCCATGCCACATTTCAATTTGTAAGTGTGGTAAAAATTCATGCCACATTTCAATTTGTAAAAATTCATACAAATTCATGCCACATTTCAATTTGTAAGTGTGGTAAAAATTTGAAGAAATAATACTATTCAAAAGTTATAAAAATTAAAGAGATAGTTTCCATCAACTTCTCCCCCTTTTTTTTAATCAAAACTTTGCATGAAGAAGGAAAGAAAGAAGGAAATCCATTAAAAACCAACTTTGTGAAATGATTTGAATCAAGTCAAAAATGATAAAAGAGTTTTATTAAATCATGCTTCAACTTTGAACATATTCATATGAAATCAAATCCTCATTTTTGCAAGTGTTCATCTCAAAAAAAAATTATAAAAGTGAAATCCATGAGAGATGCAATTTTTCAATTAATTCCATGTATCAAAATTCATTTAAGTGATAGAGCAAAGATATGGAATAAACTTGATATGGCATAAACTTATGAAAGCTTCAAGAAATTTATAAAGATAGTCCAAAAAAGATATAGATCAAATTCATGTATTCGGACAAATTAACATTCCTAACTCCGTAAATGATCATAAAAAAATACATCAAGTTATAGATACCAATAGTTAAATGTATCAAAGAATTTATCCATTCAAAAGATTTATCAAGTTAGCACATAATTTTACTATAAAAGTAAGTAGCACTTTAAGCATCAAAGCACAATATTGCGATCATCAAAGTAAGTAGCATTTTAAGTTTACAACATTAAGGTAAACAACACAGGATTACAACATAACAAAGAGGAATTGTGTCCACTTCTCCCCAAATACACAGCTTATTCAGGTGGTGGGAAGTTAAAATATCTAAACAAAGTATTAAATTGTTGATGAATTTACTATAACTCAGTCAAAATTTGATCTTGGCATTATTCAAGTCGATCTTGTCGTTGTTCAAAACAATCCATCCAAGTCCCTATGTCGTAGATAGATAAGGGAGGTGCTTGCTTTATTAGAGGTGATGCCTCAAAGGGACCAGTTGGAGGAGATTGATTACCCCTAAATATTGGTGTTTTGGGTTTTGGTTCAGGTTGAAGGGGATCAGTCCTTCTAGGCATTCTAATCCATATACCATTTTGAAATTTACATCTTATCCGTCGAAGCAGGTTTCTATTTATGATACTAAATCTGTCTAGTTTTATAACATCTTCGTCATGTGGAATAGTAATATCATAGGCATAGGGTAGTCTTATGATTAAGCCACTATATAGAAGCATCATATCCTTTTTTGATAGTTCAAACATGTTCTATTGGATTAGGTAACCAAAACAATTGTTGTGTCCCTTCATAATCTAATACATGGTTCCTAATTCCATTTGACTTACTTCATCATGATGATATTGTTTTGGGAGAATGATGCTTATTAAGATGTGATGAAATATTTTTGTGCTTAAAGGTAGTAAATATTCGTAGCTTTTTGGAATAATATGTTGAGTCTCAGATTTTGAAGATGAAACTAATTGATTGTGTTTAGATGTTTAACTGCATTTTGAGTGATGCAGGTCTACTCGATCAGGATTAGACAATTGACGCAGGAGGAATTGACGTTGCGCCGGACGAGATCACGTCAGGATATTGGACGGCAGAATGCTTCGGACGTTGGGCATCAGGCCAAGTAGAGCAGAATTGCACTAAGGATATCGGGGTTGCAGAGGTCAACCACCGATTGGGCAATAAGCCGCAAGAGAGAACGATGCGTTGAAGAATCGGACGAAGCGCCAACTAATGACGTGCCGGGCAATAGAATGTCAATTCGCGTTGTAATAATTGTCTAGATTGGAGTAGAGTTTTGGCTTGTGTGTGCAGGATTAACTACGATAACGATGAAGACATAAAGCGAAACAAAGTGCCGGAGTCAAGCGCGAAGGATTCGTTGGGAGTTCGAGAGTTCGACGGAAGTCTGAAGGTTCGTCGAGAATGCTGTCGGAACTAGCCGAGAATGAGTAGGGAGCTTGCCGATGGGTTTTCGGAAGCTCGCCGGAAGGTTCGTCGGAAGTTCGCGGAGCTCACCGAGAAAGATCATAGCTTGCCGAAGAAGCTCGTTGAAACTCGCCAAGATCAAATCGTGAAGTTTTGGAGTTTGTCGGGAGTCCGTAGAATGATTTCCGAGAGTTTATCGGAAGACCGTCGAAAGTTCGCCGGAAGCTCGCCGGAAGAAATCTTGACTTGCGGACTTTGTAATAGCTTAGGAAATGTCTTTAAATTCGTAGTTAGCATGTTAATTAGGGTTAGGATTAGGTATTAATCTTATAACCCAAGTAGGGGCCAATTGGGCCTAAGTTTGGACTAGTTTGGGCCAAGTTTAGAGCCCAACTAGTGGGCTGAAATAGTGTAGGCGGTGGCACCGCCAGATTAGGCGGTGGCACCGCCCAGAGCCCGAGAGCTAGGCTGTGGCACCGCCCAGCACCCGAGAGCCAAGCGGTGGCACCGCTGGACTGGGCGGTGGCACCGCCCAGTACACTGTCAGTGTCAAAACTGACAGGCGGTGGCACCGCCACTGACAGGCGGTGGCACCGCTAGCTTCGGGAACCAAAGAGAATTCAAATTTTGGAGCCCAAATTTGAATCCTCTTGAGGCCTATAAATACCCCTCTATTCTCAGCTGAGATAACAACTTTTAGAGAAGCAATAGAGTGAAAAAAAGTCTTAGCAAAACCTTAGCAAGTCTTACTTTCAAATTGCTTGAGTGTTCACCTCCTTCCTTCTCATTGAAACTTTGTAAGAGTATGAACCACTTGTAAAAGGTTGTAAGAGGGGTATTTGTCCTTCCCCTTCAAAGTGATTTGCTAGTGGAAGTTGGGAGCCTTATCGAAGAAGGCTTCGCAAGTGGATGTAGGTCGCATGACCGAACCACTATAAATCGGTTTGCGTTTTTCATATTGTCATTTACATTACTGCAAACCATCTTCACTTTAATGCTCTACTTCTTTGTCTCCTTCATACGTATGCCTTCAAGTTAAAATGCAATCGAAACGGTTTCAAACGAAACGTTGCTTTTATCATAAGAAGTTTTCGAAAGTGTTTAAATCATCGAAAGTTTATCGTTCTTTATCGCTGCACTAATTCACCCCCCCCTCTTAGTGCCGCTCCGATCCTAACATAATAGTCAAGTTAGGATTACCAAAAATTGTTCCTAAAACATCAACGTGTAGTCCCAACCGATTCTTCATTCCATTGTCCTCTAAAATAACATCCTCTTTCTTTTACCAGAATTCCTATGATGTTGTAAATTGATCTATCCGTAATGGGTATATGATATCCTAATAGATAGGTAGATACCCTTTCTTCTTCATCTACATGTAAATTATTGTAAAATAGCCTAATAAGTTTAGGGTAGATATGTTTATTTATTTGAAGAATTGGGAAAATATCTAGATTTGCAAACCATTGAATAGGTTCCAAATCACTTAATTCATCTAAATCAACATATTTTCCCATATGAACATGTCTAGACTCTATGGATAAAAATTTTAGGGTATGTTGATTAGAATCGAAAACTAGAGTCATAATTTTCATATAATCTCCTCTTCCCTTTGTCCCTAGAGCATCTTTTTGAAGCCATGAGACTAAACATATAAATGATGAGAGAACTACATATAAGAGGCAGGATTTATTAATAAATTGAGAGAAGAAGTTTGAGAATTACCCTTGTAGTGATCTTCTTGAAAGGTTAAGATTGATCCTTGGATTTGAAGAAGAGAAATGTTTTCTTGAGCTTCTAGAGGAGGATTAAGGAGAATGAGGGGTGGAGAGGTGTTTAGAGGTGTGAGGAAGGGATGTAGGAGGGCTTGGGGTCGGTTCTACTATTAGCCCTAAGTGCCCTTTTATAGGGCAGGTTGCTGGCGATGGCATCGCTAGCTAGGTGGTGCTACCGCCTGCCACCCGTGACAACTGGTGGTGCTATCTCTAGCTGGGCGGTGCCACCGCCCACGGGCAGTGAGCACTGCACACATTGGTGTGTGGTGCTGTCATGGGTGATTCCAACTTACAAAAACAATTTTTTTTGTTTGTGAAGCACACAATCTTATCATGTAAAAATTCGCATCATAAGAGGAAGAGATTCGTATTGAAGATTGTACGTTTATGATTCATCATATAAAATTTGTACGCAAACATTGTAAAAACTCGTATGGAAAAATGCATATGGCTCATTGTGCATACTATATATAAGATCACGATTCAAGTGAGTGATCTAAAGAATCAAGAAGGTCCAAACACAAACTCATGATCTTGTTAGATAGAATTTGATCCGAAAAGAAAATTTAAGAGAGAGTGTGTCCTAGAAATTTAAAGATCCAGAAGAAGTTAGAAAGGGAACTTATGCATAAGAATTTTCAGGTTTGAGAGATTAAGATCAAGTGTTTATCACACAAGATTTCAAATAATCATGATCTTATAAGTATCATTTTGTAACTGACAATTTTTATTCCTATGATCTTCATTTTATTATTTTAGCTAGAGAGCTTTATGAGTTATTTTGGATCTCTGGTTATAAACCATGAGCGTCAAAGTATCATCTCTTGCTCCTAGCTTGTGATGGTACATTTTTCTACAAAAAGAGATGATTTTTAGGTACTCATTTGACCTTGGGTGCCTCAAAAATCGATCTACATAGCTTATCATATTGCATTGAGTCATTTGAGGTTCTTTTAGGAACCAAAATCGATTTATGTGGACTACATTTCTTGAATCGACATTTGTACGCAACATGCCCAAGTTTGCAACAAAAGTTATATTTTTTCGGGATAAAACATGCAAAGTAGGGCCTTTAACAAAGGTAGTCGGATTTTGGTGCGAGCTACTCACAAATCCGATTTCGCCTCTCCTATGAACGCGACCCTTGTTGGCAAGGATCATGCTTAAGGACTTGCTACCAATCTCAAATTTCTTCAAGGTATCTTTGAGTAGCAAGTTTTCTTTTTGAAGTGTTTCTAGATCATGACATTTTATATAGGGAGCTAAGCTATTTTCATGCTCAATCTTTACCCTATCAAAATTGCTAATAAGAAAAGCATGTTCCTTTTTCAAAGAATTGTACTTTTTACTTAAAATTCTACATTCATTAAACAATTTATGAAAAGCACTTGAAGGCTCATCGAAAGTTAAATTTGTGTCTAATGAACTTGTTACCTCATCTACAATAGCCATTAGCGCATATTGAGCAACTTGCTCGATGATAGTAGACTCATCTTCTTCTGATGCATTTGAGTCGTCCCATGTTACTTTGAGAGCCTTCTTCTTTGATTCCCTCTTCTTGGTTAGGAGACATTCACTCTTGTAATGTCCTGGCTTCTTGCATTCATAGCATATCACTTGTTCTTTCTTTGGTTCAAATTTATTTTTTGTATCATTTCTAAATTTATTTCTTTTTATAAATTTTTTGAATTTTCTTGTTAATAGTGCCAAGTCTTATCAAAGTTCTCATCACTTGAGTTTTCTTTCAAGCGGTCTTCTTGTGTTCTCAGTGCTATATTCTTCTTGTTCTTTAGAAGAGTGTCATCAACCTCTTCATGAGCTTTACATGTCATTTTATAGGTCATTAGTGACCCAATTAGTTCTTCAAGAAAAAAATTATTTATATCTTTGGCCTCTTGAATGGCTGTTACTTTAGGATTCTAACTTTTTGGAAGGGATATTAAAATCTTATTAACAAGTTCAAAATCCGAGAAACCTTTACCAAGTCCTTTAGACCATTGATAACATCCGTAAATTGAGTGTATATGTCTCAAATAGTCTCACTCGGTTTCATTCAAAACAACTCATAAGAATGCACTAAAAGATTAATTTTTGACTCCACTCTACTAGTACCTTTATGAGTCACTTCGAGTGTGTACCAAATGTCAAAAGTTATTTCACAAATCGATACTCGATTAAACTCATTTTTATCTAATGCACAAAATAAGACATTCATAACCTTTGCGTTTAAAGCAAAAGTCTTCTTCTCCAACTCATTCCAATCATTAATTGGAAGAGAAGATTTTTGAAAGCCATTTTCTATAATATTCCATAATTCAAAATCCATTAAAATTAGGAAGATCCTCATTCTAGTCTTCCAATATGTGTAATCCGTCTCATTGAACATGGGCAGACGTGTAATTGAATGGCCCTCTAGGTTGCCGGCAAATGCCATCTCTCTTGGGTTTTAAAATCAAATGAGAGTGAACCTGCTCTGATACCAATTGTTAGGATCAAGAGCGACACTAAGAGGGGGGGTGAATTAGTGTAGTGAAAAACTTTCCCGATTTCAGAAAAATGTTCGTTTCGATTAAAACTGATTCCGACAAAAATGATTTCGATTCATTCCGTTTCGAAGAGATTATGAACTTAAAAGCTTTCATAAAAGTGCAAGAGAGGATTAAAGAGATTTGTAGAAATGTAAATTACAAAAATGAAAAGCAAACTAGAATTTAGAGTGGTTCGGTCAATGTGACCTACATCCACTTTCGGATTTCTCCTCCGATGAGGTTTCCAGCGTCCATTAGAGGCCTTCCTTCAATAGGCGAAGGCGAACCACTTTTTACAGCTCTATCTCCTTTTGCTGGGTTTAGGAGACAACCCTTACAAGTCTCACTCCTCTTTCTTGGATGGTTATAAGGCTAAGAGATGAAGGAGGATAACTCTTCACTTTTACAACACTTTAAGACTCAAGAACTCAAGATTATATTAATCACTTTCATGCCCTTTTATGCAGAAAAGGGCGGGGTTTTTATAGGCTCCAATGACTTCAAAAATGGAGCCAAAAAGTGTCTCATCTCGAATTTTCAAGGTACTGACGGTACCACAACCATTATTGGGCAGTACTACTGCCTATAGTCTAACATTGGGCAGGACACTAGGTAGTACCACCGCCTGACAAGGGTGGTACCACCGCTGGCAGCAATAATTACCGACGGTACCACTGCCCAGACTACTTGGTGTTGGAAAATCTTGGGGGTGACATCACATGCACAATGGAAGAACAAAAAAACAAAATCCCATATTCCCAAAGAGATGTTCATCGTCGTGCGAAGATTGATGTGTAAAAATCGTGAAACAAACTGCGTATTGAACTGCGTATTGAATAGATTGTGTTACCTAGGGAGATTGTATATCCCTGTTTCCTTATAGATCTCTAGGAGAGGGTGAAGGAGGTCAAGCATCCTCCTCTCTAGTGGTGATCCACACATTAGAGCTACGACGACGCTCCTCAAAACTCTAGGCCTGCTCTGAGGTGGAGAGGGGGAGGAGAATAGGAGAGGCAAGCAAAGGCTCTAGCATATGAACCATTGAATTGATCCTATTTATAGAGGTCCCTTGTCAAACCCTAATCGATCCTCTCCTATTGGGTATTGGATTTACATCCAATTACCCAAGCCTCTTAGATTAGTGGATCTCTATCCAATAATCTATTATAGGCTCTTATTAGATCTCATTTGTAGGATCCAATAATTTAGGGGCTTATTGGATATCCAATAAGATAAGGGCTCTGACGGATATCTCATATCTGAACCTCTACTCATCACAACGCCTATCATATGTGTGTGACCCTCTAGGCCCAATATTGAGCTGGCCGTAAGTCATACTTGTCAGAACTCCTTCTAGCTTAGTGAATTATTATCTTCATAATAATTCACTCGACTCATCAACTATGGAAGTACTAGGCCACTATGCCGTAGTCCCTAGATGATACAGAAGAATCCAATCCATTGGACCTATCTATTCTTAGTCACCGTGTACCTATAGTCCCTCATCCATCTAATATCCCAAAGACCGTATATCAAGTATGGTGCTATCAGACCCATATGGTTTCTACTCGAGTCTCGCTCTAATCGGATTTTCTCGGAGAATTCTTTCTCTCTCAATCCGAATGACCCTGGCTAAGGATTTGTCTGAGCAAGAACAGATGGGATATTCCTCTCATGACGCTGAGAGTGGATGATCCTCTATCGACACTCAATAGCTCTCGTAAGGTCGACTATCACTCCCAATGATCGGTTGTATTAGATCTGAGACATCCAAACCTGTAAGTCTGGTATCAAAGAATGGAGCACTCATACAAGACATCTTGGTGTCTCAAGTCTAAGGACCAAATACACCACTAGGACTATAAAATCGCTGTTTGACAATAAGGCATCATCAACCATCTAGCATTCCGTAAGCGGATCAATCAGTGAACTCATTCTCCAATGAGCACCTGTACTGTATCCCTAGTATCCCCACACGATCAGCTATAAGACCAGCTGCATCCATCATATGGACGGGTATACAGCACATCAATCTGTTCGGTTATCTCAATGTCCCTCTCGACTAACCTATGACCGAGATTATTTAGGATCTATGTGTAAAGGTGAATCGGTCTTATTATCGTGATCTCATTATGATCTGATTCCTATTATAGAGATCCAAGGACATCATAATATATATATGCATATATGCAATAGTTAATATAAAGTGATAAATGCTAAAATATAATAAGCAAAAAGATTCCGTGTCAAGTCATATGTGCCATCACTCACGTGATTGGCTTGCTGGGCACCTATAACTAGCAATCTCCCACTTGACCTAAAGCCAATCACCGATGTGTCTAATCCTTATCAGACCCCTGTGATGCTCAAAGACAATCTAAGACAATGGCTTTATTAGTGGATCTACAATGTTATCTTCAAATGAAACTCTTTCCACTACTACATTTGTTAGGATCAAGAGCACTAAGAGGGGGGGGGGGTGAATTAGTGCAGCGGATTAAAACGTCGGTTTTGAAAACTTTTTCGTACGGTAAAAATTGAACTTGAAAGCGTATTCGTATAGTAGAGCAACTAAGGTAATGAGTAAATAAAGCAAGTAAGAAAGTTTGCAGTAATGTGAATAGCAACAATGAAATGCAAACCAGAGATTACGCCGTTTTTAAAGTGGTTCGGTCAAATGACCTACATCCACTTGCGAGGCCCCTCTTCGACGAGGATCCCACCTTCCACTAGCAAATCTCTTGAAATGGAAGGGTAAATACCCCTCTTATAACTCTTTACAAGCAGTTCACACTCTTACAGATTTTCAAGAAAGAAGGAGGTGAACACTAGCAAATTGAAAACCAAGGATTGCTAAGACTTTTCTAAGACCTTTCTCTCAATCACTTGCTGCTCAAAAAGTTGTTCTCTCTGCTGAGAATTGAGGTGTATTTATAGGCCTCAAGAGGATTCAAATTTGGGCTCCAAAAATTTGAATTCTCTTATGTTCCCGATGCTGGCGGTGCCACCGCCCAGCCAGGCGGTGCCATCGCCCAGCCAGGGCCATTGCCTACACTAATTTCAGCTCACTGGTTGGGCTCCAAAATTGGCCCAAACCAGTCCGAACTTGGGCCGAATTGGCCCCTACTTGGCCATAGGATTAACACCTAATCCTAGCCCTAATTAACGTGCTAACTACAAATTAAAGACATTTTCTAAGCTATTACAAAGTCCATAAGTCAAGACTTCTTCCGGCGAGCTTTCGGCGAACTTCCGGCGGTCTTCCGATAAACTCTTGGAAACCATTCTGCAGACTCCCGGCAAGCTCCTAGACTTCACGATTTGATCTTGGCGAGTTTCGACGAGCTTCTTCGGCAAGCTCCAATCTTTCTCGGTGAGCTCCGTGAACTTCCGACGAACCTTTTGGCGAGCTTCCGAAAAACCCTGGCGATCTTCCGAAAAACCCTTCAGCAAGCTCCCTACTCATTCTCGGCTAGTTCCGGCAGCATTCCCGACGAACCTTCGGACTTCCGTCGAACTCTCGAACTCCCAATGAATCCTTCGCGCTTGACTCCGGCACTTTGTTTCGCTTATGTCTTCATCGTTATCGTAGTTAATCCTGCACACACAAGCCAAAACTCTACTCCGATCTAGACAATTATTACAACGTGAATTGACATTCTATTGCCCGATACGTCATTGGTTGGTGCTTCGTCCGATTCTTCAGTGCATCGTTCTCTCTTGCGGCTTGTTGCCCAATCGGCGGTTGACCTCCGCAACCCCGATATCCTTGGTGCAATTCTTCTCATCCTTAGCCGCGGTGCCATCGCCCAGCAAGGCGGTGCCACGCCTAGACTCTCGGGTGCTGGGCGGTTGCAACCACCAGCCCAGGTGGTGCCACCGCACCAGCTCTCGGCCTCTGGGCGGTGCCATTGCCTACACTATTTCAGCTCACTGGTTGGGCTCCAAAATGGCCCAAACCAGTCCGAACTTGGGCCGAATTGGCCCTACTTGGGCCATAGGATTAACACCTAATCCTAGCCTAATTAACGTGCTAACTACAATTTAAAGACATTTTCTAAGCTATTACAAAGTCCATAAGTCAAGACTTCTCCGGCGAGCTTCGGCGAACTTCCGGCGGTCTTCCGATAACTCTTGGAAACCCTCTGCAGACTCCCGGCAAGCTCCTAGACTTCACGATTAATTTGATCTTGGCGAGTTTCGACGAGCTTCTTCGGCAAGCTCCAATCTTTCTCGGTGAGCTCCGTGAACTTCCGACGAACCTTTTGGCGAGCTTCCGAAAAACCCTTCAGCAAGCTCCCTACTCATTCTCGGCTAGTTCCGGCAGCATTCCCGACGAACCTTCGGACTTCCGTCGAACTCTCGAACTCCCAATGAATCCTTCGCGCTTGACTCCGGCACTTTGTTTTCGCTTTATGTCTTCATCGTTATCGTAGTTAATCCTGCACACACAAGCCAAAACTCTACTCCGATCTAGACAATTATTACAACGTGAATTGACATTCTATGCCCGATACGTCATTGGTTGGTGCTTCGTCCGATTCTTCAGTGCATCGTTCTCTCTTGCGGCTTGTTGCGCCCAATCGGCGGTTGACCTCCGCAACCCCGATATCCTTGGTGCAATTCTTCTCTCCTTAGCCCGATGCCCAACGTCCGAAGCATTCTGCCATCCAATATCCTGACGTGATCTCCTTCGGCGCAACGTCAATTTCTTCTGCGTCAACTGTCTAATCCTGATCGAGTAGACCTGCATCACTCAAAATGCAGTTAAACATCTAAAAACAATCAATTAGTTTCATCATGAAAATCCGAGATTCAACAATCTCCCCCTTTTTGATGATGACAACTAATTGATGACTACCGGAGTTAACCTTAACTCCCCGGAGTTTAACCAAACTCCCCCTATCAATATGCCATTGATAGAACACTTGGATTATCCCAAATCCAAGCAACATTCATCACATATTATGAAAAACATTTAAACCATCATGCAAATATATAAAATATTCAATTCAATGCATGAAGTCATCAATATACTTCTCCCCCTATGTCATCAACAAAAAGGAGAAGTCGCTCTAGCTATTTTAAAAGATATTCAAGTTTTTGTAACGTGAAGCTAGATTTTCATCACAACATATAAGCACAAAAGCATAGTAAGATTCTTAAGTTCAATCATGGCAATTCAACACTTGCTTCTTGTGCAAGATTGCACTTTGCTTTTCTTTGCATGTTCTAACTAGCAAAAGCTTTCTCTCCTTTGTTTTTGTCGAAAAGAAGGGATGAGTACAAGCTAGCCAACATTTGCCTTCTAGCAATCTTTCTCCCCCCATGTCATTGCCGAAAAGAAGGAGAGGAACCAATGATAAATTATGAATTTGCATCAATCAATATTTCAATCATCACATGATACATACAAGACAAAAATGCAAAGAAATCATGTCATGAAAGACATCAATTGTTAAACATGATATGATAATAGTCTTATAAATTTCAATTTGCAATACATGTGATACATTGCGATACTAAAAAATTTAATGCGATGCTTTTAAGGATATCAACCTATTTTTGATACAAAGCATGACAAGAGCAATTATATTGCAAGTTTTCTAAGTTTTACAATTTTTGCTTCTTTTGAGAAAGCAATTCTTTGCTTCTCTACAAGCTAGCAACTTTTACGATATGCAAGTTTTACTACATACAAGCTAGCAAATTTAAAGGTGTGCAAGTTTGTATATTTGCTTTTCTTTGCGATGTGCATGATAGCAATTCTTTGTAATATTCAAGATAGCAAATTGTACATCATTCTAGCTAGCAAATTAAAGATGTTCAAGAAAGCAAGCTCTTTCTTCTCTTTCGAGAAGTATCATTTTTGCTTCCTTCGCAAAATGCCAAACTAGCAAGGGACCATGTTTGACATGAGGCAAGCAAACAATTTGGCAAGAGCTACATTTGCATCTTCTCTTTAGATGTGTAAGAAAGTAAGCAAGTTTTTACATTTTCTTGTCTTGTGCAAGTTAGCTAATTTCTCTTTGAGATGACCCTTTACATTAATTCAAGATAGCACATTAGCAACCCTTTCTCCCCCTTTGTCATTGGCAAAAAGAAAGGAAGATTCAAGTCATGAATATCAAAATAATAATTTTATCAAGAATATTTCATCATTGCATGCATCATTATCATACGTTAAAGTATTGCATGCATAATACCAAATCATCAAATTCATCAAAATCTCAACATTACTTTCAAGATATTCAAAATGGTATACAAAGATTTATCATAAAGCAAATTAATTTTCAATCATCACATAAGGCATTTAAAGAATTTTTGAAACATAGGAGAATGGTTAATTTGAGCATGCAATGTTTCAATCAAATTCAAGTCATGAATACCAATACTTTCATATTGTGAGTATCAATTCATGAATACCGAAAGGTATTATTTGTAATTCCAATTTTGCAAGATCAAGATGATGATTTAGATAAAACTTATTCAAATCAAATTGTTAACTTGAAACTCATAATTAAGTCATCAAAATCAATTTCGAGATTCACAAAATATCATAAAATCATTAATCTCGATCAGATGGGAAAAGCATTTTTTAAGTGATTCCTTTTCATCTAAGCATGCCTTAGTCTTTATATGCCAAATTAAGATAAGCATGAAAGTTCAAGACATAAAGGCAAAATCTTATAAAACAACTCATCAAGCATCTATTCTCAAGCCATATAAAGAGTAAGTCAAGGATTCAATTATCTCATGTCATGAATTCCAACAGGCATCCCAAATTATCAATATCACATTAAAAAGATATTTCAAAAAGATATATCGATAAGTGATTCATTTGTATTATTTCATTCATTCGGAATAAATCTAGGAGAACAACATGAATTAAGGGAGATATAACATGATTGAAGCATTGAACATGATTCATATTTAAAATGTGTCTCATGTCATAAGTATGAATCAAGCATTTGTGAAATCCGAAATCATCCTCAAAGTCACATTCAATAAATTCATACATAACAAGCATAGATTTATTGAAAAGCTAATAAGATAGAGGATCACATTTCGTTTTTATAAATTTCTATTCATGTGATTTGCTTCTTATAAACATGCATTTACCTTTAATAAAACAAGTGTCAACATTTAAGACGGAAAGGTAAATTTTGTAAAACAAATCATCAAGCATGATTCCATGATAACATCCTTTTAATATCTTGATATTCATCATCAAGTATGATTTCAAAAAGTATATTCAAGAGAAATCATTAAGACCAAATGCATGATACACTCATTTATTTTCAAAATATTCATCATGTTTATTTTCATGAGATTCACAAGATTGGTAAAATAAATTTATTAATCTCAATAGGATAGAAAATTCATTTCCATTTCATACAATTGATTTCATGTGAGGGTATTCAAGTCTTTTGTGAAAACATGTATCATCATTTAAAATCAAAACATAAGTTTCATCATGAAGCCGTCAAGACCAAACACATCACGATATCACATCTATCATCAAAAGACTATCAAGAAATTCATACATAGATGTACATGCACTATGTCATCTTAATATGTCATGAGAATTTCATCTTAATTCGTCATAAAAACGATTAGACCAAAAACATGTTAATCTAAAATGAGAGTTTCAAATCAACATTTACTTCAAAATCTCATGCATGACATAAAATCATCAAGATACACATGCATGGATTAATCCTAAGCATTATCACATATCATATAATTATCATCCCTAATGGTGCATACATCATTCAACATTTCAGAACATAACATGCATGAAACCTTAGCAATATACTTTTCATTATCAAAATTTTTAATTTTTCAAAGATGCTAAAAAGAAAAACATGATATAATTTTTTTTTAAAAAAAACAATTTTTTATTTCCTATTCTTACTATCTAAATTATACTCAATAGGATAGAAATTCATTTCCATTTCATACAATTGATTTCATGTGAGGTATTCAAGTCTTTTGTGAAAACATGTATCATCATTTAAAAGCAAAACATAAGTTTCATCATGAAGCCGTCAAGACCAAACACATCACGATATCACATCTATCATCAAAAGACTATCAAGAAATTCATACATAGATGTACATGCACTATGCATCTTAATATGTCATGAGAATTTCATCTTAATTCGTCATAAAAACGATTAGACCAAAACATGTTAATCTAAAATGAGAGTTTCAAATCAACATTTACTTCAAAATCTCATGCATGACATAAAATCATCAAGATACACATGCATGGATTAATCCTAGCATTATCACATATCATATAATTATCATCCCCTAATGGTGCATACATCATTCAACATTTCAGAACATAACATGCATGAAACCTTAGCAATATACTTTTCATTATCAAAATTTTTAATTTTTCAAAGATGCTAAAAGAAAAACATGATATAATTTTTTTTTAAAAAAAACAATTTTTTATTTCCTATTCTTACTATCTAAATTAGGCACTCATGAAAAACTTCAAGTAATTTCAAAATAATTCAAGAGAGTTGAGTTACTTACCTTGTAGTCGAAGCCCATCAAAGCCCAATTCGTCATTTCACCTTTGAAAGTTCTTGATTCATCCTTGGTTGCCTTCCTCTTCTTTGGCCTCTTCCTCTGTTCAAGTTCATTGTTTATTTTAGATTTTTGTTTAATGAACTTATTAGGATTTAGTGTTCGAAGTTCAAGTTCATCATTGTCCTCATCACTTGAGTCATCGCTCAAGTGGTATTCATTTGTCCGGAGTTCCAAATCCTTCCTATTCTTTGGAAGGTGGTTCAAGTGCTCATCGGGTTCAAAATGTTCCAAGAGTATCATTTCATAGGTCATTAATGACCCGATTAATTCTTCTAATGGAAAATCATTTAAATTTTTGTCTCTTGTATTGCGGTTATTTTAGGATCCCACCTTTTTGGAAGGGATCTTAAGATCTAACTTACGAGATCAAAATTCGAAAAAGATTTACCAAGAACTCTTAGATTATTGACGACATCCGTGAAACGGGTGTACATGTCGCCTATAGTCTCACTTGGTTGCATTTGAAAAAGCTCAAAATCATACAATAAAATGTTAACTTTCAAGTCTTTGACTCTACTAGTTCCCTCGTGTGTGATTTCAAGTGTTCGCCAAATATCGAAAGCCGTTTCGCACATAGAAATCCGATTGAACTCATTTTTGTCCAAAGCGCAAAATAAGGCATTCATAGCCTTTGCGTTTAAAGAAAAATGCTTCTTCTCCAAATCCGACCATTCGTTCATCGGTTTAGAGGGAAGTTGAAAACCGTTTTCAATAATATTCCATAAATCCAAGTTCATAGAAATCAAGAAAACTCTCATTCGAGTTTTCCAATAAGTGTAGTCCAATCCGTTAAACAACGGTGGACGAAAAACCGAAAAGCCCTCTTGAAAGCCATGAAGAGCCATTTCTCTCGGGTGTAAATCCGAAATGAGAAATACCGGGCTCTGATACCAATTGTTAGGATCAAGAGCACTAAGAGGGGGGGGGGGTGAATTAGTGCAGCGGATTAAAACGTCGGTTTTGTAAACTTTTTCGTACGGTAAAAATTGAACTTGAAAGTGTATTCGTATAGTAGAGCAACTAAGGTAATGAGTAAATAAAGCAAGTAAGAAAGTTTGCAGTAATGTGAATAGCAACAATGAAATGCAAACCAGAGATTACGCCGTTTTTAAAGTGGTTCGGTCAAATGACCTACATCCACTTGCGAGGCCCCTCTTCGACGAGGCTCCCACCTTCCACTAGCAAATCTCTTGAAATGGAAGGGTAAATACCCCTCTTACAACTCTTTACAAGCAGTTCACACTCTTACAGATTTTCAAGAAAGAAGGAGGTGAACACTAGCAAATTGAAAACCAAGGATTGCTAAGACTTTTCTAAGACCTTTCTCTCAATCACTTGCTGCTCAAAAAGTTGTTCTCTCTGCTGAGAATTGAGGTGTATTTATAGGCCTCAAGAGGATTCAAATTTGGGCTCCAAAAATTTGAATTCTCTTATGTTCCCGATGCTGGCGGTGCCACCGCCCAGCTCTCGGGTGCTGGGCGGTGCAACTGCCCAGCCCAGGTGGTGCCACCGCCCAGCTCTCGGCCTCTGGACGGTGCCACTGCCTAGTCTAGGCGGTGCCACCGCCTACACTATTTCAGCTCACTGGTTGGGCTCCAAAATTGGCCCAAACCAGTCCGAACTTGGGCCGAATTGGCCCCAACTTGGGCCATAGGATTAATACCTAATCCTAGCCCTAATTAACATGCTAACTACAAATTTAAAGACATTTTCTAAGCTATTACAAAGTCCATAAGTCAAGACTTCTTCCGGCGAGCTTTTGGCGAACTTCCGGTGGTCTTCCGATAAACTCTCGGAAACCATTCTGCGGACTCCCGGCAAGCTCCTAGACTTCACGATTTGATCTTGGCGAGTTCCGACGAGCTTCTTCGGCAAGCTCCAATCTTTCTCGGTGAGCTCCGTGAACTTCCGACGAACCTTTTGGCGAGCTTCCGAAAAACCCTTCAGCAAGCTCCCTACTCATTCTTGGCTAGTTCCGGCAGCATTCCCGACGAACCTTCGGACTTCCGTCGAACTCTCGAACTCCCAATGAATCCTTCGCGCTTGACTCTGGCACTTTGTTTCGCTTTATGTCTTCATCGTTATCGTAGTTAATCCTGCACACACAAGCCAAAACTCTACTCCGATCTAGACAATTATTACAACGTGAATTGACATTCTGTTGCCCGGTACGTCATTGGTTGGTGCTTCGTCCGATTCTTCAGTGCATCGTTCTCTCTTGCGGCTTGTTGCCCAATCGGCGGTTGACCTCCGCAACCCCGATATCCTTGGTGCAATTCCGCTCTCCTTAGCCCGATGCCCAACGTCCGAAGCATTCTGCCATCCAATATCTTGACGTGATCTCCTTCGGCGCAACGTCAATTTCTTCTACGTCAACTGTCTAATCCTGATCGAGTAGACCTACATCACTCAAAATGCAGTTAAACATCTAAACACAATCAATTAGTTTCATCATCAAAATCCGAGATTCAACAACATTTCCTCGGCTCATGATCTCTTAATAAGCTTAAACCTCCTCAGAATACTTCTGATGAGACCCGGGTTCCCTTGTTTGAGTAATTGCCCCATAGTTATTGTAATATAAGGAATTAGCTTCTCGCTACTTGGCCCGACTCCTAGATCTGTGATGAACTTCTTCATCCAAACTCCCTCCTTTGCTGCCTCTATTGTAGCAATATAATCCGCCTCTATGGTTGAGTTAGCAGTAGTATCTTGGTTGGAACATTTCCAACACACTGCTCCTCCATTCAAGATGTACACATACCCCGAATTCGACTTGCTATCATCAACATCAGACTGAAAACTTGAGTCCGTGTAGCCTTTAACCCTGAGACTACTACTTCCATATACTAGTAAAAGATCCTTAGTCCTTCTCAAGTACTTAAGGATATAATTTACTGCTTTCCAATACTCCAAGCCTGGATCAACTTGATACCAACCTGCTTGTGACACTCAGAGCTTGCTCTATATCAAGCCTAGTACATAACATGATATATATGATAGATCCTATTGCTAATGCATAGGGTATCCTATTTATATTTGCCCTTTCTTCATGAGTCTTTGGGGATATACTCCTAGAAAACGATATCCCATGTCTCGTTGGTATGAGACTTCTCTTGGAATTTTTCATGCCAAACCTTTTGACAATGGTTTCTATATATCTAGACTAGGACAAGCCAAGCATCCTCTTGGATCTATCTCTATAGATCCGAATCCCCAAGATATAGGATGCTTCCCTTAAGTCCTTCATGGAGAAGTGTCTAGATAACCAAGTCTTTACTATGGATAGCATTCCTACATCATTCCCAATTATTAGGATGTCATCCACATATAACACCAAAAATGTAACAACGCTCCCACTTACTTTCCTATACACACAAGGCTCATCTTCATTCTTAACGAAGTCATAAGATCTGATTGCTTCATCAAATCTTATGTTCCAACTTCGAGAAGCTTGCTTTAGTCCATAAATGGATCTAAGTAACCTACACATTTTATCTGGGTAGTCCTTGGACACGAATCCCTCGGGTTGTATCATATATACCTCCTCCTCAAGGTTCCCATTAAGGAATGTAGTTTTCACATGCATCTGCCAGATTTCATTATCATAGTGTGCTACAATAGAAAATAGAACTTGGATGGATTTTAGCATTGCTACGGGTGAGAAGGTTCCGTCATAGTCAACAGCTTGCCTTTGACGATACCCCTTAACCACTAGCCTTGCTTTATAGGTCTCTCTACCTTTCTATCTACTCCGATCTTTTTCTCAAAGATCCACTTGCAATCGATGGGTACAATACCTTCGGGCGCATCAACTAGGTTCTAAACCTTGTTAGAGTATATAGAATCCATCTCAGAATTTATGGCTTCTTGTCACTTCCTAGAATCTATACTTATAATAGCCTCCTCGTAGGTCTAAGGATCAATATCCTCAACATTCTCTCCTCTAATATGTCCCACATATCTCTCAGGAGGATGAGATACTCTACCAGACCTATGAAAAGTTGGAACTTATGTATTAGGTACTTGAATAGACTCGGGCTGTAGAGTGGTGCTTGAGATAGGTTCTCCAACCTCACTCAACTCTATCATGCTCCCACTATCTCTGCCAAGAAAGTGTTCCTTCTTAAGGAATATCGCTCTCTTAACTACAAAGACCTTTTGGTCCTCGAGATGATAGAAATAATACCCACAAGTTTCCTTGGGATATCCCACGAACTTGCACTGCTTTGTCCTCAATTCCAACTTATCAGGATTGTGTCTTTTAACGTAGGCAAGGCAGCCCCAAATGTTAACAACCTTAAGATTAGGCTTCTTCCCTTTCCATATCTCATATGGTGTAGACACTACCGATTTAGTTGGAACTCTGTTCAGAAGGTAGGCTACGGTCTCTAGGGCATATCCCCAGAATGAGATGGGTAGGTCAGCGAAACTCATCATGGACCATACCATCTTAGTTGCTAGCAAATGCCATCTCTCTTGGGTTTCAAACCAAAATGAGAGTGACCTCGCTCTAATACCAATTGTTAGAATCAAGAACGACACTAAGAGGGGGGGGGGGGTGAATTAGTATAACGGATAAAAACGATTAATTTAAGTGATTTTGTAAACTTCATATGATGAAAAACCTTAGTTTGATGAGAAATGTTTTAAAAAGTTGGTTGGCTCTTGTAAGTGAGTAGAGAAGAGGTGATTGGACAATTTGTAATGAAGTAAAATAGAATGCACCACAAGTAAAGAAAAATAAGCAATAAGGAAAGAACACACCAGAATTTGTAGTGGTTCGGTCATTGTGACATATATCTACTTTTGATTCCTCCTCTGTTGAGGTCACCGACGTCTACTAATGGTCTTTCTTCAATAGGCAAAGACCAACCTATTAGAACTATTAGGAAAAGGGTCAGTAGTAAAATTACGTTGGTTCTGAAAAATTCTTTCGTACGTTGAAAATCGAACACAGAAGATAACTTGAAATCTCATTCGTATATGTAGTGAAAGGCAGTAAGCAAGTAAAGTGATTTGCAATAAGGTAATTTGCATAAAGGAAAAGCAAACCAGATTTTTATAGTTGTTCGGTCATCGTGATCTACATCCACTCCACCAATTCCTCTTCCGTCGAAGCCACTAACATCCACTATCAGTCTTCCTTCAATAGGTAAAGACCAACCACCTTTTACAACTCGATTATCCTTTTATTGGGTTTAGGAGATAACCCTTACACCCCCACTTACTCCTCTCTCAAACTATTCTAACACTTAGAAGAGGGAGAGAAGTTCACACAAGATTATAGCAGCATTTTCTCACTTTTAAATACTCTGTGCTTGTGTATTTTAACCAAGGATGAGAGGGGTATTTATAGGCCACAAGTTGATTCAAACTTGGAGCCTAAAAATTTCCCATCCCAGGTTTCTTGGGTACAGGTGGTACCACTGCCAGTGTCAGTTTGACACTAACACTGCACTAGGCAGTACCACCGCCCAATCTAGCGGTACCATCACTTGACATTGGGTGGTACCACCACCTAGACTGGCGGTACCACTGCTTGCAGTCTCTCGGAGGCTATGTTTGGGTGGTACCACTGCCCAAACTAGCGGTACCACTGCCTAACACAGTCTCGGAGACTGTGCCATAATAGTGCCACCTCTTGGGTCATTGTTTGGGCCTTCCACTTGGCCCAACATAGCCCAAACTTGGGTCACTGAATGGGCCTTTCTCTTGGCCCAAAATAGCCCTATTTTGGGCTCAATTGGCCCCTAATTGACTTGGTCTAATTACATTTTAAACTGACTCAATTAGACTCTAAAATCTAACTCAGGCAAATAATTACAAGCACTAATCATATGTTGTCTGGCATGTTATTGGTTCTTTTGGCACTTTGTCTGATCCTTTGACGCATCGTCCTCTTTTGCAGCTTTTGCCCAATCGGCATGTTGACCTTCGCAACTCCGATCTCCTTGGCGCAGTGTCCGCTCTTCTAAGCCCGATGCCCGAATTCTCGGCTCGAAGCCTTTTGCCGACACATTTGTTAGGATCAAGAGCGACACTAAGAGGGGGGGTGAATTAGTGTAGCGGAAAACTTTCCCAATCTTTGAAAAATGTTCATTTCGATTAAAACTGATTCTGACGAAAATGATTTCGATTCAATCCATTTCAAACAGATTATGAACTTGAAAGCTATCGTAAAAGTGTAAGGAAGGATTAAGGAGATTTGTAAAAATATAAATTGCACAAATAAAAAGCAAACCAGAATTTAGAGTGGTTCGGTCAATGTGACCTACATCTACTTTCGGATTCCTCCTCCGACGAGGTTTTCGGCGTCCACTAGAGGCCTTTCTTTAATAGACGAAGGCCAACCACCTTTTACAGCTCTATTTCCTTTTGCTGGTTTAGGAGACAACCCTTACAACTCTCACTCCTCTTTCTTAGATAGTTACAAGGCTAAGAGATGAAAGAGGAGAACTTGGAGCCTAAAAATTTCCCATCCCAGGTTTCTTGGGTACAGGTGGTACCACTGCCCAAACTAGCGGTACCACTGCCTAACACAGTCTCGGAGACTGTGCCATAATAGTGCCACCTCTTGGGTCATTGTTTGGGCCTTCCACTTGGCCCAACATAGCCCAAACTTGGGTCACTGAATGGGCCTTTCTCTTGGCCCAAAATAGCCCTATTTTGGGCTCAATTGGCCCCTAATTGACTTGGTCTAATTACATTTTAAACTGACTCAATTAGACTCTAAAATCTAACTCAGGCAAATAATTACAAGCACTAATCATATGTTGTCTGGCATGTTATTGGTTCTTTTGGCACTTTGTCTGATCCTTTGACGCATCGTCCTCTTTTGCAGCTTTTGCCCAATCGGCATGTTGACCTTCGCAACTCCGATCTCCTTGGCGCAGTGTCCGCTCTTCTAAGCCCGATGCCCGAATTCTCGGCTCGAAGCCTTTTGCCGACACATTTGTTAGGATCAAGAGCGACACTAAGAGGGGGGGTGAATTAGTGTAGCGGAAAACTTTCCCAATCTTTGAAAAATGTTCATTTCGATTAAAACTGATTCTGACGAAAATGATTTCGATTCAATCCATTTCAAACAGATTATGAACTTGAAAGCTATCGTAAAAGTGTAAGGAAGGATTAAGGAGATTTGTAAAAATATAAATTGCACAAATAAAAAGCAAACCAGAATTTAGAGTGGTTCGGTCAATGTGACCTACATCTACTTTCGGATTCCTCCTCCGACGAGGTTTTCGGCGTCCACTAGAGGCCTTTCTTTAATAGACGAAGGCCAACCACCTTTTACAGCTCTATTTCCTTTTGCTGGGTTTAGGAGACAACCCTTACAACTCTCACTCCTCTTTCTTAGATAGTTACAAGGCTAAGAGATGAAAGAGGAGAACTCTTCACTTTTCTAACACTTTAAGACTCAAGAACTCAAAATTATGTCAATCACTTTCATGCCATTTTTAGGTGGGGTTTTTATAGGCCCCAATAACTTCAAAAATGGAGCCAAAAAATGTCTCATCCCAAATTTCCTAGATACTAGCAGTACCACCGTCATTACTGGATAGTACTACTACCTGTAGTTTGACACTAGGTGGTACTACCACTCAGTTTGGGCGGTACCACCGCTTGATAGAGCTCGTAGACCAAGCTCTGGCGGTACCACCGCCTGACAAGGGTGGTACCACTATTCGCAGCAATAACTGCTAGTGGTACCACCGCCCAGACCACCTTGGAGACTGGGTCTTCTGAGCGGTGCCACCGTTGGCCATGTTTTCAGGGGTTGAATGGGCTGCTCAATCCGGCCCAATTCAGCCCTGTTAAGGGCCCAGTTGGCCCCTAATTAAGTTAATGGGATTATCTCCCAATCCTAACTTAATTTATACTCTAACTATGACAATTAAGATATGATCACAACACTTCTTATTCCGGTGCGTCAATTGCTCTTCCGGCGAGCTTCCGACGTACTTCCGACGAATATCCAACGAACTCTCGACAATGCTCCGGTGGACTCTCGGTAAGCTCCCGGACTTTACGGCGATCTTCTTGGTGAGCTCCGACGAGTTCCTTTGGCAAGCTCCTAGACTTCTTGGTTGGTTCTGGTAGAACTTTTGACGAACGTCCGGACTTCCGACGAACTATCGAACTCCCAATGTGATCTCTATCTTGACTCCGGCACAACACCTGCTTTATGTCTTACTACTGTCGTAGTTAATCCTGTTCACTTTTCTCAACATATAGATTAAACAAATTACAATTGACTTCATCATCAAAATCCAATATTCAACTATCTCCCCCTTTTTGATGATGACAATCAATTGATGACAGAGTTAACTTTAACTCCCCATATCTATATGCCATACTTGAGAAAAGACCTTCTTGAATTCAAGTATCAAATTGATAAGTTAAGTGCATTTAAACTTATCAATACACACATCAATATTCCTATCATGATCTATCATTTCTCAAAATGATGTCAAGGCATGACATTCATTTCCAAGTATGATATTTCAAATATGAAAGATGACAAAGATAGCAATTCATCATTCTATGGCAAGATATCAATTGTAAAATAGCAAGTTAAGCTCTAGATATCTTATCATATTGAAAGAAATTTATCAAGCTAATATTTCTAGTATTTATGATGAAATACATTGCATACATTTGTCATCAATTTATCACATTTTGGTATTATTTCTCCCTCTTTGTCATCAACAAAAAGGAGAATAATTCAACAATGTAAGTGTGGTAAAAGAAAATTCAAGTGTCAAACTAATTTATCCAATTGATGTTGTATCATTGCAAGGTAACAAAAAGGAGAGACCAATAACATGCCGGACAACTTGATTAATGCTTAGTATTAATTGTTTAGATCAAAGTCTATTTTACATGTGCAGAATTAACTATGATAGCAAAGCATAAGGCAAAATGAAGTCCCAGAGTCAAGGACGCGATCACGTTGGGAGTTCGAGAGTACGTCGGAAGTCCGGATGTTCGTCGGAAGTTCTGGAGGAACCAGCCGAGAAGTCTCGGAGCTTGCTAGAGAAGCTCGTCGAAACTCACTAAGAAGATCGTCATGAAGTCCAGGAGCTTGCTGGGAGTCCGCCAGAGCATCGCTGAGGGTTCATCGGATGTTCGCTGAAAGTTTGCCGGATGCTCGCTAGAAGAATGGACATAGGGACTTGTTTAGCTTAGTAAATGTCTTAGGATTTCGTAGTTAGTAGGTAATTGGGCTTGGATTTGGGCCAACCCAATTAGGGGCCTGCTAGGCCCATGTAAGAACTGTGTTGGGCCCAATAAGAAGCCCAAACATTGCCCCAAAGGGCCTCACCATCATGGCACAGTCTTTAAGATTGTGTTAGGTGGTGGTACCGCTAGTCTGAGCGATTGTACCATCGTTGGTAGGGTGCCAGGCGGTGGTACCGCCCAGCACTGGCCCCCAGGGGGTAGTACCGCCAGACTTGGGCGGTGGTACCACCTAGTGCAGGCAATAGTACCGCCCGTGCCCGGGGAACTCGAGTGAGATGTTTTTAAGTTCCAAGTTTGAATCAACTTGAAGCCTATAAATATCCCTCTCATCCCTAGGTAAAATACACAAGTATTGAGAGAAAAAAAGTATAGAAACACTGCTAAAATCTTGTGTGAGCTCCTCTCAAAGTTCTAAGTGTTAGAATAGATTGAGAGATAAGTGAGTGGGGGTGTAGGGTTATCTCCTATACCCAGTAAAAGGAGAATTGAGTTGTAAAAGGTGATTGGCCTTGGCCTGTTGAAGGAAAGCCTCTAGTGGACGTTGGTGACCTCGTCGGAGGAGGAAGCCGAAAGTGGATGTAGGTCACGATTGACCGAGCCACTCTAAAATCTTGGTTTACATTTACTTTGAGCATAATTCTTTACTGCAAACCTCTTTAATTGTTTACTACCTTCAAGCTATCTTTACGCTCTTACTTCGCCTTCAAAGTTAAGCATTTCTGAGTTCGATTTTCAACGTATGAAAAGATTTTTTGAAACTGACATTTTTATCTGCTGCACTAATTCACCCCCCTCTCTTAGTGCGCTCTTGATCCTAACAAGTACCACTGCCCAAACCACTTGGGAGACCGGGTCTTCTAGGTGGTGCCATTGTCGGCCCTAGCGGTGCCACCGCAAGCCATGTTTTCAGGGGTTGAATGGGCTGCTCAATCTGGCCCAATTCAGCCCTGTTAAGGGCCTAGTTTCTCACGGACTTAGCTAGTTTTGCCTAAGTCGTGCGACACCCTTGCATGTCCGTCCGCAAAGGTCAGCCTCCCCGAAACCTCCCATGGTCCCTTAGGACCTACAAAAGAGAAAATGAGTTAGAGAAAATGCCTCACTTGGGATCCACAAGCAATCATCTCCGTAAACACTTCTTAGCCAATGCAAATTACAAACAAACTACAAGCTCTGAACGGTTGAACAATAAACGGGTAAAATGGTCCATTATAGATAAAAAATCTCTCACAAGTGTCCACATGACGTAACCTTTATTTAGAAGCCTAAAATGGCCACCAAACCCAACTAAAATGGGACTATTTAGCCTTCGGCCGTCCCTCTACATGCTATGTAAAGCATGAACATACCAAAGGATATGGACATACATAAGCATTACGTCAAACATCATGTCAAGAAGTTTGTCCGTGACATTCTCCTCCACTTATTCCTTCAACGTCCTCGTCGAAGCCTTTGCTAACACTGCAACTCTTCGCCTTTGCTGAGTCTTCAATCTTCTGCTCCAGCTGCAATGTGCCTTTTGGCTCCCAACTGCTCTCCGTTGCTGTTTTTGAGTAGTCGAACCTTTGATCCGCCATGCTGCTTCAACTCGCCAATGACTCTAACTCTAGTGTGGGGTTGGCTGAGTTGTGTTGATCCTTATTGGTTCCTACGGATCCTCTAGATGAAGGAAAAGACCATCCTTACTATGCGCCAGTCTCTCAAATTCCATATGTTGCTCGATTTGGGTAGATGCTTGTTGGAGCTTTAACGAGCATCGCCTCGCAAACTTCGAAAGTTTTAGGTCCTTCCTCCACAAAATTTACTCATCAACTCTTCTTTCACTTAGTTGTCACTTCCAAGTAGATTCGCATCACTTCCGCTTTTGATTAGCATTTAGTTGGGAAATGAAACGGATAATCTACTCTCAGTAGCACTAATCACCATTGGTGAGGATTTGACAACTATTGTCTTCTAATATCTTCGAAGGGTCTTTGAACCTATGTAGAGCTCCTCTACTGGATAGATAAGAGAATTGGGGTACTCGGTTTCATCCATTCTCTTAAGAGTTGAGAAGGCAATGATTACTTGACTTCGCCCGCCTCCTCAAGGGTTGTACTTCATCCATCGAGCTGGTTACTAGCCTTCGCCTGCTCTTTGCTCACACTTCCGAAGTACTTGAAGTATTTACATTCCTTGTATTGAGTTAGCTACTGTGATTCACTTTCTCAATACCATTGAACTTCTAGAATGCAGGAAGTTTTCACCCCAACTTAGAGTAAGTCTCTAATAGTTTTGGTCACCTCTAGGATTGTACCGTCTTCTCCATCAACCCTGCCGCCTACTCCACTGAATAGCAAAGGTACAACACTGCGTACTGCCTGCTTTGTTTTGTGGTCATGCACTCTTGCATGACCCAAAGTCCTTCACTTTCGGCTATCTTGATGAGAAGCTCATTGACACCGGTCTTACGAAGTTCCTCGGCCTCTGCCCTTCAGTCTTGTCTCGTTACTTGGAGTTTACCTCTGCATGCTCCACCTCCTCGGCCCCTTTCACAACTAATTGCTCTCCCTCCATAAGAGCAAGGGATCAATGACCTTCACGAAAGTCCCGCCTCTACGGTACCATGGCGCTGCTATGCCCATGGCCCTACTATCCGTCGCCTCGCATCTATCTCCCTTTTCTTCACGATCAGTAGATATGCCTCTTTGACACTCTTTCGAGTCAACTTCCATTCTAATCGATGCTTGATTTTGGGTAGCTAAGTCCCTCTGGACTCATCGTCGCTTCCTCGCCCCTTTCGACCCCCCCTGCTTCAATACCTCTGTGTTCTCCAAGCAGATCCGTTTGGTCGATGGAAAGACAGACTGCAACTCTCATCCATGGCCTCTGCCATAACATTGTAGGGTCTGCACCGATTCTATTCTCCTTAGCTTCATTGGTAGCAACGTTTGTTTACTCGACCTTGTCCTCTGACTTACCGGGCTCCCTTAAGCGAATATGGGCTCTGGAGCAGTCCAACTCTCCAACTTGCTTCGATCATACTTCTGAATGATCAAGTCCCTCTCATGGGACTCACTGGTACTTGCATTCGAACTTTTCCCTTGGTGGAACACAGCCCCCATATGCTGATGACCAAGGCTTTCATCCAATGCAAAATTCGATGCACGCATGGAAGACCCGCCTCTGCGGTACCATGGCATTCACTCCTTGAATCCATAGCCCTTCTTGCCATCGTGTTGTTCACCGAAGTGGAGCTACCAGTAGCTCCTGATTATACCTCCATATAATAAAGTCCCTCACGGGACTGCACCCGTGTGTATCGCATTGTCACGAACTATTCCACCATGATCCGTTGCACCATGTCGCCTCCTAGTGGCATCTCCATTGCATTCTGATCCTTGTAGGATGAACTCGACTTGTGGTCCCTCTATTTGTGGTCTCTACCAACACATTACAAGGCTTCTTCCAACTTCGATTTTGTTCAACTCTTTTGGTAATCGACCTTCGTCCACCCGCTCTCGGGTCACACCTAGACGAAGCATCGCTCTAGGACAGTCCATCACCTAGTAGTTCCCGAAGTGCATCGACTTCGCTGGAATTGGTATACTATTCTGATTATACCCTCCATATACCCTCACGGGACTAGCACCCGTGTGTATCGCATTGTCACGAACTATTCCACCAGATCCGTTGCACCATGTCGCCTCTAGTGGCATCTCCATTGCATTCTGATCCTTGTAGGATGAACTCGACTTGTGGTCCCTCTATTTGTGGTCTCTACCAACACATACAAGGCTTCTTCCAACTTCGATTTTGTTACTCTTTTGGTAATCGACCTTCGTCCACCGCTCTCGGGTCACACCTAGACGAAGCATAGCTCTAGGACAGTCCATCACCTAGTAGTTCCCGAAGTGCATCGACTTCGCTGGAATTGGTATACTATTGTTTGGATCTTGGGCCTCTGCCCCTACCAGCACAATCTTCGCTGCGCACCGCTCCCTTCATGGCAACTTGAATGGCAACACTATGGCATATTCTTCAAGAGTACCCGCCTCTGCATCCTCTTGCCCCGTGCCAAGGCTTTCAGAACTCAACTTCGCCTCTGCAAGCTGAGTCGCCTTAGTTCCTCCATCAAATGCTTCTTCAAGATAAGGTGCATGTGCCCAGAAGCTCCCTTTGTCTTTGGCACCATGCAATACGAGTCTGCTCCATCAGAATGAAGGACCCATGAAACAACATGAACTCTTGTCTCTGCAAGAGTTCATGTCCTTGACCTCTGTCCAAGGGAAGCTTTGCGCCTCCGCTCTATGTTCCATCTTCTATGCCAGCTCACTTCATGCGGCTTGGGTACTTCGCTAAGTTACACCCAAGTTGCTTCGCTCCTCGTTTTTGCATTGAGTTGATGGTGGCCCTCGCGTCCACCATTCCACGGGTCAGGCCTCCCTTAAGTCTGATCTCCATATCAACTCCAAGTGTGCCTTCATTTGTGTTACTTTGGGTCACTCCTCCACTTGATCTCGCAATGCATCCACTAATGCATTCTCTCAAGCGAGATCATGCTATGACTCCTCGCCGCTCGCTCAGTCCATTAAGCTTCGTAGAGTTGTTGTTTTTGAGGTACTACTCCTCAACATGTGCGGTCTATTTCACGTGATTCTCCCTCTAGAGAGTCGGGATTTATCCCTCCTGGATATCTATCCCATTGGAGCAACATCACTGTGCATTGTTCTGCCTCCGATTTGCTGAACAAACTGTGCATTATTTTGCCTCCTGCAAATGCACTTGCTAGATTGCGACTCCATGTCAATACAGCCCCCGCTGCACCAATCAAGGCCTAGCAACATGCTGAACTTGCTGCACACTTCAGCCTCCTACAGACGTATCCTTCACATGCCGAAGAGAATGTTTCAATGCTCCATGGCGCCGAGTTTCGGTCGCCTCGAGATGGCCACGAACATTCCATCGTCCATATACAAGCCCTTGCATGAGTACCGAATTCTTCGAGTTAGCAATTCCTCTCACCTCTATGAGCTTTGCAAAACTCTTTCGGTCGCTGAGCAACTCATTCCACCTTGCGTGGTCTCATCCTTTACCAAGCACCTAGCTTACCTTGAGCACCATCAAGTATGGTTGTCAACGTTGAGCCGTAGCTCAAACTCAGCCATCCCAACCTTTGTGCGCTCCGCATTCTTCCAAGCTTACTTGTTCTCGTGGTGCCTCTTGCATGAAGGGTTGGCCATTCCTCTAAATGCCAATCTCAGATGTCCACTCCTCTGAGCAACTCCTTTTCCCTACATCTCCATGCCCGTTTTCCCTCAAAACGGTCGTGCGTGCTAGCTGCCCTCAATGCAGCCCTGCTAGATCCCCCACGTTTGTATGCCAAGTATTTCTATGAGTGCTTGTCCCGCTCTGATACCATCTATCACGGACTTAGCTGGTTTTGCCTAAGTCGTGCGGCACTCTTGCGTGTCTGTCCGCAAAGGTTAGCCTCCCCGAAACCTCCCATGGTCCCTTAGGACCTACAAAAGAGAAAACGGGTTAGAGAAAATGCCTCACTCGGGATCCACAAGCAATCATCTCCATAAACACTTCTTAGCCAATGCAAATTACAAACAAACTTTACAAGCTCTGAATGGTTGCACAACAAAGAGGTAAAATGGTCCACTATAGATCGAAAATCTCTCACAAGTGTCCACATGACACAACCTTTATTTACAAGCCTAAAATGACCACCAAACCCAACTAAAATGGGACTATTAAGCCTTCGGCCATCTCTCTACATGTTGTGTAAAGCATGAACATACCAAAAGACACGGACATACATAAGCATTACGCAAACATCATGTTAAGAAGTTTGTCCGTGACAAGTTGGCCCTTAATTAAGTTAGTGGATTACCTCCCAATCCTAACTTAATTTACACTCTAACTATGACACTTAAGACATGATCACAGCACTTCTTGTTCCGATGCGTCAATTGCTCTTTCGACGTGCTTTTGACATACTTCCGGCGAACATCCAATGAACTCTTGGCAATGCTCCGATGGACTCTCGGCAAGCTCCCGGACTTTACGACGATCTTCTTGGCAAGCTTTGATGAGTTCCTTTGGCAAGCTCATGGACTTCTCGGTTGGTTCCAACAAAACTTCCAATGAATGTCTGGACTTCCGACGAACTCTTGAACTCCCAATGTGATCTCGATCTTGACTCTAGCACAACACCTACTTTATGTCTTACTACTGTCATAGTTAATCCTACACACTTTTCTCAACATGTAGATTAAATAAATTATAATTGACTTCATCATCAAAATCCGAGATTCAACAACGTCGACCGTTCCTCCGGCTCGACGTCTAATATTTTGACATGTTCACTCTGGGCCAATATCCAATTCCTCCTAATTTAATCAACCTCTCCTGATCGACATTAGCCCTGCATCACTCAAAATGCATATCAAATCATAAACTCTTATCAATTCATTTCATCATCAAAATCTGAGATTTGACAATCTCCCCCTTTTTTATGATGACAACCAATTGATGACGGAGTTAATCTTAACTCTCGAAGTTTAAACAAACTCTCCTTATCAATATGTCATATTTGATAGAACTCTTGGATTCAAAAATCTAAGCAACATGTTATCATAAAACTTATGTATAACATCATCATACTTCTCCCCCTTTGTCATCAACAAAAAGGAGAAGTATAACTATCAAGTGTTTAGATATTCAGGTTTAAATCATTGCATAATAAATCTCAAGTTTTATCATCATGCAAGCTAGTGAATTTTACAACATTTTAGAACATGAAAGATAGCAATTTTGAGATGTTTAAGAAACAATCTTGCTTTTAGAAATATATACAAGTTTGTAAATTTTGCTAGATGTGCAATTAGCATGTTTTTCTTTTGAGATAGGTAAGATAGCACTTCTTTCTCCATGCAATTTGCAAGTTAGCAAATTTTTGCTTCCTTTGCAAAGTGCAAGTTTCAAAATTTTGCATCTTGAGCTAGCAATATTTCTCTCCCTTTGTCATTGGCAAAAAGAAGGAAAGAATACAATTTTGTATCTCTTTTTTCTTTTACAACAATTTTCAAAGCATGACAAAGATAAATGATCATTCTAGAGTATCATTTCAGAAAATGATAATGGTTGACTTTCACATCATTTTATCAAAAAATCATACTATTACATGCATCATTCCAAATCATAAATATTTCAAATTATGGTGGTATCAAAACATCAAATTATATCCTACCATGCATGAAGAATATCAGAAGAATTAATTGAGTGATAAGATAAACACTTCATGAACACAAGAAATTGTATATAAAAATCATATCATGAAAGATAAAATATCAAAGATGATGAAGGATTAAGTCATGAATACTAAATGACATGATTTATCTTGACAACTCTCCTTTTTAGTAAATTACAAAAAGAAACATGGGAGTTCAAAAATAAGATCTTGTTTCATAAAAAAATTTCAAATATCAATATCGAGAATTCAAGATCATGATTAAGACATTCCTATAGCAAAAAGTGTTATGAGAGAATACATAAACGATCTTGATTCATGTATAATATCTCTCAATTCATTGTGAATCATAAAAATTATACTTCCAAAAAATCATAATTCATTTGGATAGTAGATAGCAAAAAGAAACATCTAGGATAAAAGATCTCGATAGGGTAAATCTCAAGTTATAAATCTAAAAAAAAAATCAAGATAAAGCTCATTTAAATTCAAATTATCAAATCAAAATCATTTTCAATAGATTCACAAAAGTATAATATACATGTATTCATTAATCTTTTATCGAAAAATCAATAAGATAGAGATGGAAAATGTATTCCTTTTTTATGTGTTTCATTTGAAGTGATTGATTTCAAATAAGTATGCTTAAGTTTTTCGTATGAAAACCATATATCATAGTTTAAAATCGAAAGAGCAAATCTTATCATAGAAATAATCAAGATCAATAAACCATAATTTACCCAAAAATCATCATTACTTCAAATCATCATGTATAATAAAATCCTCAAGCATGATACTTACATTATTTCATATAAGAATGCTTTTTTCATTTAAATCAAAATCATTTTCAATAGATTCACAAAAGTATAATATACATGTATTCATTAATCTTTTATCGAAAAATCAATAAGATAGAGATGGAAAATGTATTCCTTTTTTATGTGTTTCATTTGAAGTGATTGATTTCAAATAAGTATGCTTAAGTTTTTCGTATGAAACCATATATCATAGTTTAAAATCGAAAGAGCAAATCTTATCATAGAAATAATCAAGATCAATAAACCATAATTTACCCAAAAATCATCATTACTTCAAATCATCATGTATAATAAAATCATCAATTATGGTATCAAAAATATTTAATATTTTCATTACATCATTAAACATACAATTTTCATAATCATTTTCAAAATTAGCTAGAAAAAGAAAAGCATGATCTAATTTTTGTATTTTGTATTTTTATTTTTACTAACTAAAACAACTCATGAAAAATCATCAATTATGGTATCAAAAATATTTAATATTTTCATTACATCATTAAACATACAATTTAATTTTCATAATCATTTTCAAAATTAGCTAGAAAAAGAAAAGCATGATCTAATTTTTGTATTTTGTATTTTTATTTTTACTAACTAAAACAACTCATGAAAAATCATCAAGTAATTTCAAAATATAGTAAATTAGTTTCGTTTGAATTGTTTACCTCATTGTTAAAAGCTGTTAAGGCATAGTTTGCTACCTCACCTTTGTTGATTTTCTTCTCATCTTCAAAGAAGCTCGATTCATCCCAAAGTGGTTCCCTCATCTTGTGTTCATAGCAAATAGTTGTATTCTTTTTGTTATTTAATTTTCGTTTCATGAACTTTTTAAATTTCATAGTGAGGAGTTCAAGTTCACCATCACTTGAGCTTATGCTCGAGTGGTCTTCGATTGTTCTAAGTCTGAAATCCTTCCTGTTCTTTGGAAGGTTGTTCTTAAGTTTGTTTTGTGCCACATGTGTCATAAAACTCATTTCATAGGTCATTAAAGACCCAATTAGTTCTTCGATCAGAAAATGGTTTAAATCTTTCGATTCTTATATTATCATTACTTTTGAATCCCAATTTTTAGAAAGTGATCGTAAAACTTTATTAAAATTTTAAAATTCAAAAAATATTTGCCAAGTGCTTTTAAATCATTGACGACATTCGTCAAACGGGTGTCCATATCAACAATGGTTTCGCTCGGCTTCATTCGAAATAGTTCAAAATTGTGCATTAAATGATTGACTTTAGAATCTTTAACTCTAGTAGTGCCTTCGTGTGTGATTTCAAGAGTGTGTCAAATATCGAAAGTCGTTTCACACATAGAAATTTGATTAAACTCAGTTTTATCTAAGACGCAAAATAGAATATTCATAGCTCTAGTATTTAAAGTAAAAATCTTCTTCTCCAAATCATTCCAATCTTTCATTAGAAGAGAAGACCTTTTAAATCTATTTCAATAATATTTCATAAATTTAAATCCACAGAAAGCAAGAAAACTCTCATTCGAGTTTTCCAATATGTTTAGTCCGTCCCATTGAACAAGGGAGGACGAATGAGCGAAAGTCCCTCTTGAAAGCCGAAAAGAGCTATATCTCTTTGGGTGTTAAGCCAAATGAGAAAAACGAGGCTCTGATACCAATTGTTAGGAAAAGGGTCGGCACTAGGGGGGGGGGGGGGGGGTGAATTAGTGTAACGGTAAAATTACATCAGTTTTAAAAAATTCTTTTGTACATTGAAAATCGAACTCAGAAGATAACTTCAAATCTCGTTCATATATGTAGTGAAAGGCAGTAAGCAAGTAAAGTGGTTTACAATAAGGTAATTTGCATAAAGGAAAAGCAAACCAGATTTTTATAGTGGTTCGGTCGTCATGACCTACATCTACTCCACCGATTCCTCTTCCGTCGAGGCCACCGGCATCCATTATTGGTCTTCTTTCAATAGGCAAAGACCAACCACCTTTTATAGCTTGATTCTCCTTTTACCGGGTTTAGGAGATAACCCTTACACCCCCACTTACTCCTCTCTCAAACTATTCTAACACTAAGAAGAGGGAGAGGAGTTCACACAAGATTACAGCAGCATTTTCTCACTTTTAAATACTTTGTGCTTGTATATTTTAACTAGGGATGAGAGAGGTATTTATAGGCCTCAAGTTGATTCAAACTTGGAGCCTAAAAATTTTCCATCCTAGGTTTCTTGGGTACGGGTGGTACCACCGCCTATGCTGGGTGGTACCATCGCTAGTGTCAGTCTGACACTAACACTGTACTGGACGGTACCACCACCTACAGCCTCTCGGAGGTTGTGTCAGGGTGGTACCACCACCTAACACAGTCTCAGAGACTATGTCATGATGGTGCCACCTCTTGGGTCATTGTTTGGGCCTTTCACTTGGCCCAACATAGCCCAAACTTGGGTCACTAAATGGGCCTTTCTCTTGGCCCAAAACAGTCCTATTTTGGGTATAGTTGGCCCCTAATTGAGTTGGTTTAATTACATTCTAAACTGACTCAATTAGACTCTAAAACCTAACTTGATCTAGGCAAATTATTATAAACACTAATCATGTGTTGTTCGGCATGTCATTGGTTCTTTCAGTGCTTCGTCTGATCCTTCGATGCATCGTCTTCTTTTGCAACTTTTGCCAAATCGACATGTTGACCTCCGTAACTCTGATCTCTTTGGCGCAATGTCTGCTCTTCTAGGCCCGATGCATGAATTCTCAACCCGAAGCCTTCTACCGACACGTCGATCGTTCCTCCGGCCCGACATCCAATATTCTAACATGTTCACTCCGGCCCAACATTGGATTCCTCTTGCTTTAATCAATTTGCCTCTCCTGATCGACATTAGTCCTACAACACTCAAAACGCATATCAAATCATAAACCCTTATTAATTGGTTTCATCATCAAAATCCAAGATTCAACAAGAAACTTTACGGATTCTAAGCTTGGTGTTGATCTCTTTAGAGGATTATCCTCCTTAGAACTCTATAGGGGTTCCTTCCTCCAAGTTGCTGCTCCAAGCTGTTAAGAAAGATTTATCTATTGCTTATTAAAAGAGGATGAATACATGACTATTTATAGGGCTTCTAGACCCCAACTCCTAATGGGACTCCTATTCAATTAGGACTCCTACTCAAGACTCCTAATAAGACTCCTACTCAAGATTCCTACTTTTAACTAACTCCTAATGCTTCTTTAAGAAGTAACCTCTAAACTAATCCTATCCTTAGCCGACTTCTTCATCTCTTTAATAGGGGTCGGCTAGGTAGGTTTTACATGAATGCCCCTTTCAATGAAACTCAATTAGGACTCTCCTAGCTAGAGTCCTAATAGACCCACCCTCTTTAAATCAGCTTTATCCTCGAGGCTGACGATCCATGAATTCTGGAAATTTGATCTTCAAGTTGTCATATTTCTCTCAAGTGACATATTCTGCTAGTAGGTTCGCCTACTATATTAGCACTTCAATAGTGGGTCATCGCCGTCAAGTCACAATCCGTCGATCAATAATGGCACTCGGTTGGGTCTAAAGTTCTCCTTGGGTAGTTATATTTGGTAGATGGCTTTGGGCTATCTCGTTTTGTCCTAGCTTAAGCTTTAAACATGGAACATGGAAGACTAGATGGATTAAGGAGCTGGCGGGTAAGTCCAATCTGTATGCTATCGCTCTGATGTGCTCCAAAATTTGTTAAGGTCGATAGAATTGAGGTGAAAGCTTCATAGATGCTTTGGTCTGGATTGATGTTTGCTTGTATAGCTAGAGCCGTAGGAAGACACAATCTCATACTGAAAATTCTCTTTTGCCTTTATGTTGATCATATTATTGTTTCATCCTTGCTTAAGCTGTAGTAAGATTATCTTTTAGCAACTTCAGTATTTTGTCTTTGTCTTATTGTTCCCTATCAACTTGTTCTACTTTAGAGGTGCCCAACACATATTTGGGATCACAGGGGGAGGTCAGCCATATATAGCCTCATAGGGATTACATTTTATGGATGAATGATAAGTTGCATTATACCATCACTCGGCCCAAGGAAGCCACTTTGTCCAATCTTTTGGTTGGTCATTGGTGAAGCATCTGAGGTATGGTCTCCAAGCACCTGTTCACCACTTCAATCTGGCCGTCGGTTTGTGGGTGATATGTTGTACTCATTTTCAATTTAGTGCCCTATATCTAGAATAACTCTATCCAAAATCTACTCGTGAAGACCCTATCATGATCACTTATAATAGATCTCGACATCCCATGCAATTTTACAATATTCTCCATAAAGATTCGAGCAATACTAGAAGCAATGTAGGGATTACAAATAGCGCAAAAGTGAGCATACTTTGTAAGGTGATCCACCATGACAAAAATTGTACCTTTTCCTAGTAATGAGGGAAGCCCTTCGATGAAGTTCATTGATATATCAATCCATATTGAGTCTGGGACAGGTAAAGGTTGTAGCTTTCTGGGACTTGCCATTGTCTCGCCTTTATGTCACTGACATACATCATATTGTGCCACAAATTTAGCAATAATATTTTACATGCCTACCTAATAAAAAATTTTCTTAATTATCTTATAGGTTCTAAGGAACTCGAAGTACTCAACCATAGGTGTGGAATGTATCTCTTGAAGGATGGTCTTTATGCAAGCAGAATTTGGCACAAGCACAATGCGTCTCTTATAGCGCAATTCTTTTGAATCCCAACTGTAATAAGCCACGGGGCTTGGTGTTTCCTCCAAATTTTTTATAATCTTACTGGTCTTTGGATCTTCTTATTATTCCCTCTTAATATCCTCAAGGAAGTTGCTAGTCAGAAGTAAAACGATCGAAAATTCAGCTTGCTCGGGTAGCCACAAAAGCGCATCTACAATAATATTCTCTTTCCTATTTTTGTAAATTATTTCATAATCATATCAAAGAAGCTTTGTTACCCATTTTTGCTACTTGGGGGAAGATATCTTCTGCTCTAAGAAATATTTTAGGCTTTTATGGTCGGTCTTGATTTAAAAGCATCACTCGATCAAGTACGGTCTTCATTTGTTCACCGCATGCGCAATCACGAACATCTCCTTGTCGTAAATAGTCATCCTGAGATCGGAAGGAGATAATGCCTTATACTGGTATAAGCACGAGGGTGGCCATCTTGCATTAGTACAGTACCAATTCTGACTCTGGAGGCATCGGATTCAATAACAAAAGTCTTACTGAAGTTGGGTAGCGCTAGTATGGGCGTTGTTGTCACCGCAGCTTTAAGTTCATCAAAGGTAGTGGTGGCTTTGTCCAACCATTGGAAATCATTTTTTTTCAGCAAGGAAATAAGGGGTGCAATGATCTTTCCATAGTTTTTCACGAACTTACGGTAGTAGCCTGTTAAACCGAGAAAGCCACATAGCGATTTTATATTCCTCAAGGTCAGCTAGTTCTGCATTGCTTCAATTTTGGAGGGGCCTACCGCCATACCTTCCTTTGATATGATATGCCCAAGACATTCCACCTTAAAAAATTCGTAGTGGTTGTTATGTATTCGAAATGCGATTTTCGGTATGTCTTCTTCGCACACTCATTTTTGATGATACCCGGATCGAAGGTCCAACTTTGTGAAGATTCGTGCTCCCTTTAATTCATCCAGTAATTCATCTACTATTAGAATAGGATATTTATCCTTGATGGTTATGTCATTGAGAGCTCGGTAATCAATGCACATTCGCCATGTTCCATCCTTCTTTCGTACGAGAAGCACCGGTGAAGAGTAGGGGCTACAACTTGGCCGAATAACTCCTGTTTTGAGCATTTCTTTTACAATCCTTTCTATTTCATTCTTTTGAGGATGTGAATACTGATATGACCAAGTATTTGCTGGAGGTTTGCCCGAAAGAATTGATATACAATGATCATGCCGATGGTTAGGAGGTAGGTTGCGTGGTTCATCAAATATATCTGAAAATTTAGAAAGCAAAGGAAGTAGGTTTGGATCTTCAAATTCTATTGGTTCTCCCTTAATTTGCTGCTCAAGTTATACAAAAAAGCTGCTCCATGCTTTATGCAAAACCTTCTCCATTCGTTGTGTATAAATCATCGTTACGTCGTCCCCATGTTTCCCGTGCAATATCACCTGTTTCCTCTTACTGTAAAATTTCATAATTAGTTGCATAAAGTTCCAGGAAACATCACCTAATGTCATTAGCCATTTGATGCCAAGCATGGCCTTATAATCATTAAGAGGGAGGAGGAAGAAATATGCAATTATCTCTTGGTCCTGCAGCAATAGTTTCACCCACGGGTACCTATGATCACACTTCAAAATTCATCCATCGGTGACTTTAACATCTAACCTACTACAATTCTCAATAGGTAAGGCCATTTAGATAGTAACCTTGCTATTCATAAAATTATTAGTGCTCCCGGTGTCAATAAGAATGGTGATAGATTGTTGCTTCAGAAATCCTCACACTTTCATCATTTGCGGGTTCACGTAACCGGCAAGGGCATGCATCATAATATCAATCGACTACTGTTCTTCATCTATGACCTCTTCCTCATGCTCCTGGACCTCCTCCTCCATTTCTTTAAGAGGTTCAATTAGTAGGAAGTGGCCCCTTTTATAGCGATAATCATAGTTCCATGGCTCGTCGTAATGCCAACAAAGACCCTTTGCTAATCAGTCACGTTGTTCTTCTCTTATCAATTTGTTTGGTACCGAAGAATGGTTGGTAGCAAAAGGAGGTTTATATACCATGGGCCTAGGAGAGGTTCTCATCCTCCAAGCATCTTGGTTGAGTCGTTTTTCTTGTATTCGGGCGAAAGAAATTGCAACTGTCATGGTATGGGGCTACTGCGCCTTAACCTCCCCTTTTATCTCTGGCTTGAGTCCTTCGATGAATGTTCTTAATAATTGATGGTCAGTCCAATCCTAAGCAAGGTAGGATAGCTTCTTAAACCTGGTTTGGTACTCTTGAATCATAGAGGTTTGTCGAATCTTTGCGAGTTGGCCATCGATATTTTCATACTCCGTATGTCCAAAATGATTCAGCAGTGCGTTTTTAAATTGATTCCACATCGAAGTCCCATACTTGTATTCCAGCCAATTGTATCATTAAATAGCATTTCCTTCAAGGTGGATGATAATAATTTCCACCATAGCATCATCCGATGTTTGGTAGTAGCGAAAGTAACGTTCGACGGGCAAAATCCATCGCATCGGGTCTCCTTCTTCCCATTGCCCATCTTAAGGTCCATCTTGCCTCTAGCCAATCTCTTAGGTCTTGCTAGAAACTACAACAAATTGCAAATATAAGAAGCATGACCGATATCCTATACTCATGTGTTATCATAAGAATTTGACAAATGAAGATTAATCATGAATGTACTTAAAGCTTCTCCAAGCTTATGTTTTGCCCTCTCTGCGAGGTACTCTTTGTAGTTCCTCTTCCAGAGCCTATCTCTATCATAGTAGAAGCACTGGCCTTTATCTTTTACTAGATCTTTTTTAGCAACCTTTGCTTTACTCAGTTTGCCCTTGCTCTTGCCCTTCTTAAGGGACTTTTCTGTCTTCCTTTTCTTTTTGGTCTCACTAGTATAGAGAACTGGCTTCTCTTTCTTGATAGTGCTCTCTACTTTCCTCAACATATTGAGGAGCTCAGGAAGAGTCACCTCAAGCTTGTTTATATTAAAATTTATTATTAACTAAAATTCATTAAGATTCCATACACTCCAATAAGGTTTGAAATTTAGTTGATGCACTCGTCAGGTCTCCTTCTTCCCATGCTTAAAAGCTTATGTAACAATATAGGAACAACTTTTTTTGGATTTTTGAATAAGGATAACTAAATTATGGCAGTAGTAAGGTAGAAAACTAGAACCTGTTGTAATTCACGGAGAGATCAAAGGATAATCCGCGGTGGTGGAGATGATGGCGGAATTCGGTGATGATCTTTTAAGCAATTGTGGGAATTGCTTTGGGTGGCTGTGGAGGGCTGATGGATGGCTATGGAAGGGCAACAAGATTCTAAGAATGCTTCTCTAATACTAAGTGATAGAACCCTTATGGATTCTAAGCTTGGGGTTGATCTCTTTAGGGGATCGGCCTCCTTGGAACTCTATAGGGGTTCCTTCTTCCAAGTTGCTACTTAAGACTGCTAAGAAAGATTTATCTATTGCTTATAAAATGATGATGAATACATGACTATTTATAGGGCTTCTAAACCTCAACTACTAATAGAACTCCTACTCAACACTCCTACTTCTAAACAACTAATAATAGGACTCTTACTCAAGACTCCTACTTCTAACTAACTCCTAATGCTTCTCTAAGAAGCAACCTCCAAACTAATCCTAACCTTAGCCGGCCTCTTTACCTCTTTAATAGGGATCAGCTAGGTAGGTTTTACATGAATGCCCCTTTCAATAAAACTTAATTAGGACTCTCTTAGATAGAGTCCTAACAGGTTTATTGAATGAAGTTTCTGAATTGACATAAGTTTTACGAAAGCACTAATTCCCCACCCCCCTCTTAGTGCCAATTTCAGTCTTAATAGTTGGTATTAGAGCCAACGTTTTTCTTTTTTGGTTTAACACCCAAGAGAAATGACTTTTATCGATAATTAAGAGGGTCTTTCTATCACTCGTCCTCTTATGTTCAATGGGACGAACTACACATATTGGAAAACTAGAATGAGATTTTTTTTTGCTTTCTATAGATTTTGATTTATGAAATATTGTTGAAAGTAATTTTTAAAAGTCTTCCAAACTGATGAACGTATAGAATGATTTGGAGAAAAAGAATTTCTTTTTGAATGCTAAAATGATGAATGCTTTATTTTATGCTCTTGATAAAAATGAATATAATCATGTTTCTATATGCAAAAGTGCACATGAGATTTGACACACATTCGAAATCACACGAAGGAATAAGCAGGGTTAAAGAGTAAAAAATTAATCTTTTGGTTCATAGCTATGAGTTATTTCGTATGAAACCAAGTGAGACCATTGGAAACATATACACTTGTTTTACGGATGTCGTCATTGGTCTAAAAGCATTTAGTAAAAGTTTTTCTAATTTTGAACTTGTTAATAGGATATTAAGATCTCTTCTAAAAAATTGGGATCCTAAAGTAATGGCAATATAAGAAGCAAAGGACCTAAATAACTTTCAGCTTGAAGAACTTATCGGGTCTTTGATAACCTACAAAATAACATGTATTGCACATGATGAACTTGAGAACAACCTTCCAAATAACATGAAGGACTTGGTACTTAGAACAAAAGAAGAGTACTCAAGCGAAAGCTTAAGTGATGATGACATAGAACTCCTCACAAGTAAATTTTAAAAATTCATAAAATATAAAACTAAGAAAAAAAATAAACTTAAAAAGAAGAAGCTGCTAAAGAAGAAGAAAGCACTCAAGGCGACTTCAGATGAATCGAGTACATCCGAATACGAGGAGTTAACCAATAAATATAAGGTGGTGAACTACGCTTTGATGTCTTTCAATGATGAGGTATACAACTTAATTGAAATGTCTTTACCTTATGATGAATTCCTAAATGCTTTCTATGATTTATTTGATGAATGTAAGTTAGTTGGTAAAAAATTAATCTTTTGGTTCATAGCTATGAGTTATTTCGTATGAAACCAAGTGAGACCATTGGAAACATATACACTTGTTTTACGGATGTCGTCATTGGTCTAAAAGCATTTAGTAAAAGTTTTTCTAATTTTGAACTTGTTAATAGGATATTAAGATCTCTTCTAAAAAATTGGGATCCTAAAGTAATGGCAATATAAGAAGCAAAGGACCTAAATAACTTTCAGCTTGAAGAACTTATCGGGTCTTTGATAACCTACAAAATAACATGTATTGCACATGATGAACTTGAGAACAACCTTCCAAATAACATGAAGGACTTGGTACTTAGAACAAAAGAAGAGTACTCAAGCGAAAGCTTAAGTGATGATGACATAGAACTCCTCACAAGTAAATTTTAAAAATTCATAAAATATAAAACTAAGAAAAAAAATAAACTTAAAAAGAAGAAGCTGCTAAAGAAGAAGAAAGCACTCAAGGCGACTTCAGATGAATCGAGTACATCCGAATACGAGGAGTTAACCAATAAATATAAGGTGGTGAACTACGCTTTGATGTCTTTCAATGATGAGGTATACAACTTAATTGAAATGTCTTTACCTTATGATGAATTCCTAAATGCTTTCTATGATTTATTTGATGAATGTAAGTTAGTTGGTAAAAAATATAAATTGTTAAAAAAGGATTATTCTCCTCTTACTAGTGAATTTAAAAAATTAAAAAATATGCATGATAATTACATGTTAACTCCTTGCACTAAATGTGAAGAATGAGATTCATGCAAAAATAAAAATTTATTATTGCAACAAATGTTAGATAAATTTTAAATTGGTAGTAAATCTTTAAACATAATTTTTGCCTTTGAGAGTCATGTTCGTAGAAGAGAAGAAATTAGTTTTGTGAGTAGTAACACTCAACAAAAGCCAACAACATTTGTTAAAAGACCCACACTAAATGTTTCACTTGAAAACAAATATAATTTTTGTGGTACACATGGTCATTTTGCATATAAATGTTTATTTAAAAGATATGACCTAAATTAGTTTAGGTTTCTAAATGAACCATAAATGACTTTAAGATAGATATATCCAACTATGAGGGACCGAAAGTCAAATGGGTACCTATAGTGAACCCACCTTTCTTATAGATAACTCTACAATTGAAAGCTAGGAGCAAAAATAAAATTTTGATAGTGGATACTCAAGGCCTATGATCGGAGATCCAACACACTTCACAAAGCTCACTAGCTAAAACAAAATAATTTTGATTAAAAATTCTTTATGTTTAATGAAATCATGCTTGATGATTTAATGATTTAATTATGCATGATGATTTGAAGTAATGATGATTTTTGTGATTTATGGTTTATTGATCTTGATGATTTTTATGATAAAATTTGCTTTTTTGGTTTTAAACAATGATGCATGTTTTTATTTGGCATAAAAGAAAAAGGCATACTTGTGTGAAATAAATCACATAAATTGAAACACATAAAATGGGAATGCATTTTTCTTGAAAATATTTCAATCTCTATCTTATCAAGTTTTTCAATAAGAGATTGATGAATTTAAGTTATTATATGAATCTCTTAAACTATAAAAGTGATTTTGATTATTTAAATTTAAATAACTTTTTTTCCAAATCTTTCACTTATTTTAAATGAATCACTTTAGATTTATTTTAAATGAATCAAGATCTTTTATCTCCTATATTTCTTTTTCACTATTTACAAAAGGAGAAGTATCTAAATGAATCATGATTTTTATTTTGAATTCTAGGAATTATAACTTAAAATTCTTAATATATAAATCATGATGTTAACAACTTGAGATTTCTTATACATGAATCAAGATCTTTTATTCTCCTATATTCGTTTTTGCTATTTACTAAAGAGAATATCTTTTTCAAAATTCATGATTTAAGATTTTCCTTACTATTCGGTCTCCTAAGATTTCTTCTTGTTTTTTTAAAAAGACATCAAAATGAATCTTGTCTTTTGGTATTCACATGATCTTTGATATTATATCTTTCTTGACATGATTTTCATTATGTACAATTCTTTTATATTTCTAGTTGTATACCTTATGTGATTCTTAGAGAATTGATGTAAAGGGAAATGAATTGTACCATTGTATTATTCTTCTTTCTTCTTTCGTACAATAACAAAGGAGAGAAAGAAAATTGCTAGCATCTCAAGAGAACTAAAAGTACTAACTTGAATATTAAATTTAGGAAAATTATTAAATCTCCCAAATGCATAAATTCTTATATATTTTTTGGATCATGATCTTGATTTCTCAATTTTTATGACTTGAGTTTTCATTTTGAATCAAGATCGTTTTCTATCATTGTTTCTATTTACAAAAGGAGATATATCAAAAATGATGCATGGTCTTTTGGTATTCATGACTTGATCTTTCATTTTTTATTATTGAAATATTGATGTAAATTTATCTTTGTTATTTATCTTTGTCATAATTTAAAAATTGATGTAAAAGGAAAAGAATTACAATATTGTATTCTTCCCTTCTTTTTGACAATAACAAAAGGGGAGAAAGTATTGCTAGTTTACACATTTCAAAGAAAAGAAAACTTGCTAGCTTGCACATTGTAAAGAAAAGCAAACTTGCTAACTTGCTCATATCAAAAGAGAAGCAAAGTTTGCTAGGTTGCACATTTCAAGAAGATGCAAAAATATACTATCTTGCACATCTCAAAAGATACAAAAATTTTGCTAACTTTCATATCTGAAAAACTTACTGGCTAGCATGATGATATATGCAATGATGTTTCAAAAACTTGAAATTATGTTTATAATACAATGATTTGAAATTATATCTTAAAAACTTGCTAGTTGTATTTCTTCTTTTTGTTGATGACAAAGGGGGAGAAGGTATGATGATTATGATGATCATGCATAGTATAATGAAATTTTATTATGTATGATGGTTTTGATGAAATACTTGAACTTATGATGTATTGAATATAATTCATGATTGAAATTATGACATGTTGATAAGGAGAGTTTAGTTTAAACTCCGTCATCAATTAGTTGTCATATCAAAAAGGGGGAGATCGTTGAATCTCAAATTTTGGTGATGAAATCAATTGATGAGTTTATGATCTAATCTGTGTTTTGAGTGCCGTAGAATTAACTTCGATCAGAAAAGGCAAATCAATTAAAGCAAGAAGAATTGGACGTTGGGATGGAGTAAACATGTTAGAAGATTGGACGTCGACTAGAGGATCGGTCGATGTGCTAATAGAAGGACTTCATGCCATGAGTTCGGGCATCGACCAAAGGATCGGACATTGCACCAAGGAGATCAAAAGTTACAAAGGTTAACATACCGATTGGGTAATGCACTAAAGGAGAGGATGATGCACTGAAAAATCAGATGAAATATCAAATAAACCAATGATATGCTAGACAACATAAAATTCTAGTCTTATAATCGATTGACTTAATTGGTCGTAGTTAGGTTGTAATTAAGTTGGTTTCAGGTATAACCATGCCAACTTAATTACGGGCCCATTGGGCCTAAGTTAGGACTGTTTTGGGCCAAGTGGAAGGCTCATTCAGTCACCCAAGGTTAGGTAGAATCACCTATGAATTGGAAAAGTCAAGAGCGCATTTTTCTAGGCTATCAAGTGATAATACCACTAGATTGAACAATGGTACCACCTAATGACAGTGTTGCAGGCGATGGTATCACCCAGCATAGACGGTGGTACCGTCAAGACCCGGGAAACCTAGGATGAGACTTTTTTTACATCATTTTTTAAACCATTTGGGGTATAATCATTGATGAGTTTATGATCTAATCTGTGTTTGAGTGCCGTAGAATTAACTTCGATCAGAAAAGGCAAATCAATTAAAGCAAGAAGAATTGGACGTTGGGATGGAGTAAACATGTTAGAAGATTGGACGTCGACTAGAGGATCGGTCGATGTGCTAATAGAAGGACTTCATGCCATGAGTTCGGGCATCGACCAAAGGATCGGACATTGCACCAAGGAGATCAAAAGTTACAAAGGTTAACATACCGATTGGGTAATGCACTAAAGGAGAGGATGATGCACTGAAAAATCAGATGAAATATCAAATAAACCAATGATATGCTAGACAACATAAAATTCTAGTCTTATAATCGATTGACTTAATTGGTCGTAGTTAGGTTGTAATTAAGTTGGTTTCAGGTATAACCATGCCAACTTAATTACGGGCCCATTGGGCCTAAGTTAGGACTGTTTTGGGCCAAGTGGAAGGCTCATTCAGTCACCCAAGGTTAGGTAGAATCACCTATGAATTGGAAAAGTCAAGAGCGCATTTTTCTAGGCTATCAAGTGATAATACCACTAGATTGAACAATGGTACCACCTAGTGTCAGTGTGTCAAGTGGTGGTACCACTAGACTAGGTGGTTCTACCATCCAAGCACAATCTCCCAAACTATGTCAAGCGATGGTACCACCTAATGACAGTGTTGCAGGCGATGGTATCACCCAGCATAGACGGTGGTACCGTCAAGACCCGGGAAACCTAGGATGAGACTTTTTTTACATCATTTTTTAAACCATTTGGGGTATATAAATACCCCACTCTTTCCTGCTTAGAAAGCATAAATTTGAGTAAAAAAGGGGAAAGAATATTTAAGAAAAAAAATTAGAAACTTTCTTAGAATTTAGAATCTCTTCCTTTTAGAGTTAGAAGTTTTCTAAGGAAGGAGTGAGGTCTAAAAGAGAGGTGTAAAGGTTCTCTCTTGAGCCTATGAAAATAAGAAAGAGTTGTAAGGGTAGTTGATCTTCGCCCGTTGAAAGAAGATTGGTAGTGAATGTTGAATCTCAGATTTTGATGATGAAATCAATTTGTAAATTATTTGATCCAATCTATATATTGAGAAAAGTGTACATGATTAACTATGATAGTGATCAAGGCATAAAGCAAAACGAAGTGCCAGAGTCAAAATTAAGAATTCGTTGGGAGTTCAAGAGTTCATCGGGAGTCCAAAGGTTCATCGGAAGTGCCACCAAAATTAGCTGAGAAGTCCAGGAACTTGCTAAAGAAGCTCATTGAAACTCGCCAAGAAGATCATCGTGAAGTATAGGAGCTTGCCAGGAGTCCGTTGGAAGAAATCATTAAAAGTCCGTCGGAAGATTGCCGAAAGCTCGCTAGAAGAAACCTAGACTTACCAAACTTATTTTGTTTAGTGTATGCCTTAAGAATCAAAGTTAGCATATAATTAGGGTTAGGATTAGGAGGTAATCCTACTAACTCAATTAGGGGCCAATTGGGCCCAAAACAAGACCGAGTTAGCCGGATGGAAGGCCCACTCGACCACTTAGAGCCTTGGCAAGCAATGGCACTGCCTAGGGTGGGCAGTGAAACTGCTTGAGGCTCAGCCTCCTAGGTGGTTTGGGCAGTGGTACTATTGGCAGTTAATGCTAGCAAGCAGTGGTATTGCCCTGTCAAGCGATGGTACTGCTAGAGCCCAGTCTCTGAGGCTCTGTCTGATGATAATACCATCAGACTGAGCAGTGGTACCGCCTAGTGTTAGTGCTGTAGGCGATGGTACCACCCAGCACAGCGGTGGTACTACTAGTATCCCGGAAACCCAGGATAATACACTTTTGCTCTAATTTTGAAGTCATTGAGGCCTATAAATACCCTACCCTTTTCTGCATGAAAGGGCAATCAAAGTGTGAAAAAAATCTTGAAGTGTTGGGGTGTAAAAGTATTGTAAAAGTGTAAAGAGTCCTCTTCCTCTCTCTCTCTTTAGTTTTGCAATCATCCAAGAAGAGGTGTGAGGCTTATAAGGGTTATTTCCTCGTGAAAAGGAGAAAGCACTGTAAAGAGGTGTTGGTCTTCATTTATTGAAGGAATACCATTAGTAGATGTCAGTGACCTCGACATAGGAGGAATCAGGAGCGGACGTAGGTCAGACAATCGAACCATTATAAAATTGGCATATTCTTTTCTTGGTGCATACTTTACTTTTGCTGCATTCCACTTTACTTCATTGTAAAGTGTCCAATCCCCTCTTCTCTACTCACTTACAAACTTATTCAAGTCAAACAACATTTCAATATGGTTTTCGTCGAACTAAGAGTTTCATCATACGAAGTTTTCCAAAATCGATTAAATTTGTTGGTTTTATCCGCTGCACTAATTCACCCCCACCCACCCCACCCCCCACCCCCTCTTAGTATCATTCTTTATCCTAACAATTGGTATCCGAATAAGGTCACTCTCATTTTAATTTGAAACACAAGAGAAATGACATTTGATAGCAACCAAGAGGATCACTCAATCACATGTCCACCCACGTTCAATAGGACGGATTACACCTATTGAAAAACTAGAATGAAGATTTTTCTAATTTATATGGATTTTGAGTTATAGAATATTTTGGAAAACGGCTTTCAAAAGTCTTCTCTTCTAATAAATGATTGGAATGAGTTGGAGAAGAAGACTTTCTCTTTAAATTCAAAGGCTATAAATGCCTTATTTTACGCTTTAGATAAAAATGAGTTTAATCGAGTGTCTATTTGTGAAACAACTTTCGATATTTGGCACACACTTGAAATCACTCACGAAGGCACTAGTAGAGTAAAGGGGTCCAAAATAAATTTTTTAGTCCATACTTATGAATTGTTTCAGATGAAACCAAGTGAGACCACTGGAGACATGTACACACAATTTATAGATGTCGTCAACGATCTAAAAGCGCTTGGTAAAAGTTTTTACTTGAATCATTAATAAATATTGAACCTCATTAATAAAATATTGAGATCCCTTCCAAAGAGTTGGGACCCTAAAGTAATAGCTATTCAAGAGACCAAGGATTTGACTAATTTCCCTCTTGAAGAACTCATCAAGTCGTTAATGACCTATGAGATAACTTACAATGTTCATGAAGAGCTTAAGAACAACCTTCCAAAGAACGTTGCAAGTGAGACCATTAGAGACATGTACACACAATTTATAGATAGCATCAACGATCTAAAAGCGCTTGATAAAAGTTTTTCTAACTTTGAACTCATTAATAAAATATTGAGATCCCTTCCAAAGAGTTGGGACCCTAAAGTAATAGCTATTTAAGAGACCAAGGATTTGACTAATTTCCCTCTTGAAGAACTCATCGAGTCGTTAATAACCTATAAGATGACTTGCAATGTTCATGAAGAGCTTAAGAACAACCTTCCAAAGAACATGAAGGATATAGTACTAAAAACTCATGAAGACCACTTGAAAGAAAGTTCAAGTGATAAGGGCTATGATGATGACTTGGCACTCTTGACAAGAAAGTTCAAAAAATTCATAAAAAAGAAATAAATCTAAAAATGACACTAAAAATAAAATTAAACCCAAGAAAGAACAAGTTATATGTTACGAATGCAAGAAATCGGGACATTTCAAAAGTGAATGTCCCCAAATAAAAAGAAACAACCAAAGAACAAGAAGGTGCTAAAAGCAACGTGGGATGATTTGAACAATTCCGAAGATGAAGAATAAAGCAACAAGGAAATCGCCAACTACACACTAATGGCTATCGGAGATGAGGTAAGTGGTTCATTAGATGCAAATTTATCTTTCAATGAGCTTTTAAGTACTTTTCATGATTTGTTCGATGAATATAGAATAATGAGCAAAAAGTTTAATTGTTTAAAAAATGAGCATGCCTTTTTAAATAATGAATTTGAAAAACTTAAGCATGATAATCCTTTATTGCCTCCATGCATTAAGTGTGAATACTTAGAGGCACTTGAGAAGGAAAATTTGCTACTCAAAGAAATGCTAGAAAAGTTTAAGGTTGGTAGCAAGTCCTTGAACATAATCATTGCCAATAAGGGTCACATTCATAGAACAGGCGAAATCGGATTTGTGAGTAGCTCTCACCAAAATCCAACCACCTTTGTTAAAGGTCCTACCTTGCATGTATCACCCCACACCAAATGCAACTTTTGTTGCAAACTCGGATATGTTGCTTATAAATGTTCATTTAAGAGATATAGTCTACATAAATTGATTTAGATTCCTATAGGAACCATAAAGAACTCCATGCAAAATGATAAGTTGAGTAGATCGATTTTTGAGGCACCTAAGGTCAAATGGTTATCTAAAATTCATCCTTTATTGTAGATATGTCTACAATCACAAGCTAGGAGCAAGAGATGGTACCTTGATAGTGGATGCTCAAGGTACATGACCGGAGATCCATCTAAATTCTCTATGGTAGGGTCGGAGTGGCACTAAGAGGGGGGGTGAATTAGTGCAGCGAATTAAAACTTGTAAATTTGAAAATGATTCCGTAAATGCATAGAGATTTCGATTCGACAATGAATGACTTAATAAGAGTAGCTCGAGTAAAGTGAGAAGATGAAAACTGAAAGCTTGCTGCTGTGTAAATAACGATTTCAAAAAGGTAAGTACTCACACATTCAAGGAACACACTAATTTAAAGTGGTTCGGTCAAATGACCTACATCCACTTGCAAAGCCTTCTTCGATGAGGCTCCCAACTTCCACTAGCAAATCACTTTAAAGGGGAAGGACAAATACCCCTCTTATAAACTTTTACAAGTAGTTCACACTCTTACAAATTTTCAAAGAAAAAGAAGGAGGTGAACACTTAAGCTATTAAAAACAAGAGTTGCTAAAGATTTTGCTAAGTCTTTATCTCAATCTCTAACTTCTCAAAAGGTTGTCTTCTTTGCTAAGAAATGAGAGGTATTTATAGGCCCCAAGAGGATTCAAATTTGGGCTCCAAATTTTAAATTCCTTTGGGTTCCTGAAGCTGGCGGTGCCACCGCTTGTCGGTAGCAGTGCTACTACCTGTCAATGTTATATTGACTGTTTACCGGTGGTGCCACCGCCCGACCTTTCGGGTGCTAGGCGGTGCCACCGCCCAATCCGGCGGTACCACCGCCTGATCCCTTAGGTTCTGGGCCATGCCACCGCCTAGTCTGGCGGTGCCACCACCTAGACTATTTCAGCTCATTGGTTGGGCTCTAAACTTGGCCCAAACCAATTCGAACTTGGGCCCAATTGGCCCCTAACTGGGTTATAGGATTAACCCTTAATCCTAATCTTAATTACATGTAAACTATGAAATTAAGACATAGTCCTAAGCAAGTTTTTAACCGGCAATGTTGAGTTTCCTTCCGGTGAGCTTTTCGGTGAACTTCCGGTGGACTTCCGATACACCCTCGAATTTCTTCCGGCGGACTCTCAATAGGCTCCCGGTCTTATGGCGAGTTCAGTGAGTCTTTGGCAAGTAGCTGAACCTTCTCGTTGATCTCCGCAAACCTCCGACAATCTCTCCGGTGGACTTCTAAAGACTTCAGCAAGTCCCTGATTTCTTCTCGATTAGTTCCGACAGCACTTCCGACGATTCTTCGGACTTTTGGCGGACTCTCGAACGCCCATCGAACTTGACTCTGGTAGACTTGCTTTATGTCTTCAAGCTATCGTAGTTAATCTTGCACAAGTAAAGCAAAACTTCAATCTAGACAATTACTCCTAAGCAATTAATCAAGTTGTCTGGCATGTCATTGGTCCCTCGACACTTCGTCCGATTCTTTGGCGCATCGTCCTCTCTTGCAGCCTATTGCCCAATAAACCAGTTGACTCTGCAACTCCAATATCCTAGGCACAATACCCACTCTTCTTGGTCCGATACCCGAATCTACGGCCCGAAGCCTTCTGTCGATACGTCGACTGATCCACCGGCCTGACGTCCAATCTTCTAACATGTTCCTTCGGCCAAACATGATTTTCCTGCTTTAATTGTCTCATCCTGATCGAAGCATCTTACGTCACTCAAAATGTAGATTAAATCAAAAATACATATTAAGTGGTTTCATCATCAAAATATGAGATTCAATAATCTCCCCCTTTTTGATGATGACAACCACTTGAAGATAGAGTTAACCTTAACTCTCGGAGTTTAAACAAACTCCCCCTATTAATATGCCATATTGATAGAATCTTGAATTCAAATCGAATTCAAGTCATTATAAATATTTATCATAAATATTTGCAACATGTCATCATGCATAATATGATCATACTTCTCCCCCTTTGTCATCAACAAAAAGGAGAAGTGTCACTTTCTATATGTTTGAGATATGAATTCAACTTATTGCATGAAAAACATAATATCAAGTTTTATCATCATGAAATTTGTAAGCTTGAAAATTTAGCAAATGCTACATCATGCAAGTTAGCAAAAATTTAGCAAGTGCTATAACACATTAGAATATGCAAGCTATCAAGTTTTAGATATGCAAGATAGTAAGATAGTATGTCCTTCTTCACAACATTTTGTTAGGATCGGAGCGGCACTAAGAGGGGGGGTGAATTAGTGTAGCGGATTAAAATGTCGGTTTTGAAAAATCTTTCGTACAATAAAAACCGAACTCGAAGTGCTTAACTTGAAAGCGTGTTCATAAAGGTGTGCAGCAAAAGTAATGAGGAAGTAAAGCGTATATGAAGGTTTGCAGTAAGGTAAATAGCAATAAGTAAATGCAAACCAGAGAACATGCCAATTTTAAAGTGGTTCGGTCAAAATGACCTACATCCACTTGCGAAGCCTTCTTCGATGAGGCACCCAACTTCCACTAGCAAATCACTTTGAATGGGAAGGATAAATACCCCTCTTACAACATTCTACAAGTGGTTCACACTCTTACAAATTTTCAATGAGAAAGAAGGAGGTGAACACTCAAGCAATTGAAAATAAGACTTGCTAAAGACTTTGCTAAGGCTTTTATCTCAATCTATTGCTTCTTAAAAGTCATATTCTCTACTGAGAATTGAGGGGTATTTATAGGCCCCAAGAGGATTCAAATTTGGGCTCCAAATTTTGAATTCTCTTGGGTTTTCGAGGCTGGCGGTGCCACCGCTTGTCAATGTCATACTGACTAGTGACTGGCGGTGCCATCGCCTGTCAGTGGCGGTGCTATCGCCTGTCAATTTTCACATTGATAGTGTTCTGGCGGTGCCACCGCCGGAACTCTTAGGTTTTGGGTGGTGCCACTACCCGAACTCTCGAGTGCTGGGCGATGCCACTGCCCAGTCTGATAGTACCACCGTCTTATCCTCGGGCTCTGGGCGGTGCCACCACCTAGTCTGGCGGTGCCACCGCCTACATTATTTCAGCTCACTAGTTGGGCTCCAAACTTGGCCCAAACTAGTCCGAACTTGGGCCCAATTGGCCCCTACTTGGGTTATAAAATTAACACCTAATCCTAACCCTAATTAACATGCTAACTACGAATTTAAAGACATTTCCTAATGACTTCTTCCGACGAACTTCTGACGGTCTTCTGATAAACTCTTGGAAACCATTCTGCGGATTCCTAGCAAGCTCCTAGACTTAACGATTTGATCTTTGCGAGTTCCGACGAGCTTCTTTGGTAAGCTATGATCTTTCTCGGTGAGCTCCGTGAACTTCCGATGTACCTTCCGGCAAGCTTCCGAAAACCCTTCAGCAAGCTCCCTACTCATTCTCGGCTAATTCTGGCAGCATTCCCGATGAACCTTCGGACTTCCGTCAGACTCTCAAACTCCCAACGAATCCTTTGCGCTTGACTCCGGCACTTTGTTTCACTTTATGTCTCTATCGTTATCGTAGTTAATCCTGCACACACAAGCCAAAACTCTACTCTGATCTAGATAATTATTACAACGCGAATTGACATTTTGTTGCCCGGCATGTCATTGTTTGGCGCTTTGTCCGATTCTTCAGCGCATCGTCCTCTCTTGCGGCTTGTTGCCCAATCGGTAGTTGACCTCCGCAACCCTGATATCTTTGGTGTAATTCTGCTCTCCTTGGCCCGATGCCCGACGTCCAAAGCGTTCTTCCGTCCAATATCCTAACGTGATATCCTCCAGCGCAATGTCAATTCCTCTTGCGTCAACTGTCTAATCCTGATCGAGTAGACCTACATCACTCAAAATACAGTTAAACATCTAAACACAATCAATTAGTTTCATCATCAAAATCCGAGATTCAACAATCTCCCCCTTTTTGATGATGACAACTAATTGATGACTACCAGAGTTAACCTTAACTCCCCGAAGTTTAACCAAACTCCCCCTATCAATATGCCATTGATAGAACACTTGGATTATCCCAAATCCAAGCAACATTTATCACATGTTATGAAAAACATTTAAACCATCATGCAAATATATATAAAATATTCAATTCAATGCATGAAGTCATCAATATACTTATCCCCCTATGTCATCAACAAAAGGAGTAGTAGCTCTAGCTATTTTAAAAGATATTCAAGTTTTTGTAACATGAAGCTAGATTTTCATCACAACATATAAGCACAAAAGCATAGTAAGATTCTTAAGTTCAATCATGGCAATTCAACAATTAGCTTCTTGTGCAAGATTGCACTTTGCTTTTCTTTGCATATTCTAACTAGCAAAAGCTTTCTCCCCTTTATTTTTTTCAAAAAGAAGGGAAAAGTACAAGCTAGCCAGCATTTGCCTTGAGCTAGCATTGCGGAAAAGAAGGATGAGGAAACTAATGAATTTAGACTTTTACATAAATTATGAATTTGTCATCAATCAATATTACAATCATCACATAGATACATACAAGACAAAAATTCAAGAAATCAATCATGAAAGACCTCAATTGTTAAACATGATTGATAATAGTCTCAAAATTTCAATTGCATACATTGATACATTGCGATACTAAAAAACTTATGTGATGCTTTTAAGGATATCACCTATTTTGATAAAGCATGCAGAGCATATATTGCATTTTCTAAGTTTTGCATTTTTTTGCTTCTTTCGGATAGCATTCTTTGCTTCTCTACAAATTATAACTTTACGATATGCAATTTTTAACATTTTACAAATGCATATTTGCTTTTCTTTGCGATGTGCATGATAGCATTTCTTTGTAATGTTCAAGATAGTAAATTGTACATCATTCTAGCTTGCAAATTAAAGATGTTCAAGAAAGCAAGCTCTTTCTTCTCTTTTGAGAAGTGTCATTTTGCTTCCTTAGTAAAATGCCAAACTAACAAGGGACCATGTTTTACATGAGGCAAACAAACAATTTGGCAAGTGTTATATTTGTATCTTTCTTTAGATGTGCAAGAAAGTAAGCAAGTTTTTACATTTTTTTGACTTGTGCAAGCTAGCTAATTTCTTTTGAGATGACCCTTTACATCAATTCAGGATAGCACATTAGCAACTCTTTCTATCCCTTTGTCATTGATACAAAGCATGGCAAGAGCAATTATATTGCAAGTTTTCTAAGTTTTGCATTTTTTGCTTCTTTCGAGATAGCAATTCTTTGCTTCTCTACAAATTAGCAACTTTTACGATATGCAAGTTTTACTATATACAAGCTAGCAAATTTAAAGATGTGCAAGTTGGCATATTTGCTTTTCTTTGCGATGTGCATGATAGCATTTCTTTGTAATGTTCAAGATAGTAAATTGTACATCATTCTAGCTTGCAAATTAAAGATGTTCAAGAAAGCAAGCTCTTTCTTCTCTTTTGAGAAGTGTCATTTTTGCTTCCTTAGTAAAATGCCAAACTAACAAGGGACCATGTTTTACATGAGGCAAACAAACAATTTGGCAAGTGTTATATAATAATAATTTTATCATGAATATTTCATCATTGCGTGCATCATTATTGCATGCATAATACCAAATCATCATATATATTTTCAAAACATATAAACTCATCATTATATGCATGATTCTAAATCATCATTCATATCATTTCAATCATTATTTCAATCATCACTATAACTCATCATGCACAAAATGTAAAATCATCTAACATGATACAAACATTTATTTTCAAAATATTTATCACTATTTTCATGTATGATAATAAAGTATTCATGATACCGAACATTAAGTCAACAATGATTCATTTTATTAAATCTCTTCTTTTTATAAATAACAAAAATTGTAGGTATACAAAGAAAAAATCTCAAGTAGTAAATCCAAGAAGTCAAGATCATAATTCGAATACAAACTCATTCAAATTCAAATCGTCAAATTCATCAAAATCTCAACATTACTTTCAAGAGATTCAAAATGGTATACATAGATTTATCAAAAAGCAAATTAATTTTCAATCATCACATAAGGCATTTAAAGAATTTTTGAAACATAGGAGAATGATTAATTTAAGCATGCAATGTTTCAATCAAATTCAAGTCATGAATACCAATACTTTCATATTATGAGTATCAATTCATGAATACCAAAGGATATTATTTGTGATTCCAATTTTGCAAGATCAAGATTATGATTTAGATAAAACTCATTCAAATTAAATCGTTAACTTGAAACTCATGATCAAGTCATCAAAATCAATTTCAAGATTCAGAAAATATCATGAAATCATTAATCTCGATCAGATGGGAAAAGTATTTTTTAAGTGATTCTTTTTCATCTAAGCATGCCTTAGTCTTTGTATGTCAAATCAAGATAAGCATGAAAGTTCAAGACGTAAAGGTAAAATCTTATAAAACAACTTATCAAACAAGATTTTAAACATCTATTTTTAAGCCATATAAAGAGTAAGTCAAGGATTCAATTATCTCATGTCATGAATTCCAACAGGCATCTCAAATTATCAACATCACATTAAAAAGATATTTCAAAAAAGATATATCGATAAGTGATTCATTTGTATCATTTCATTCATTCGGAAGATTCTCCTCTTTAGTAAATAAATCTAGGAGAACAAAATGAATTAAGGGAGATATAACATGATTGAAGCATTAAACATGATTCATATTTAAAATGTGTCTCATGTCATAAGTATGAATCAAGCATTTGTGAAATCTGAAATCATCCTCAAAGTCACATTCAATAAATTCATACATGACAAGCATAGATTTATTGAAAAGTCGATAAGATAGAGGATCGTATTTCATTTTTATAAATTTCTATTTATGTGATTTGCTTCTTATAAGCATGTCTTTACTTTTAATAGAACAAGTGTCAACATTTAAGACAGAAAGGTAAATTTCATAAAACAAATCATCAAGCATGATTCCATGATAACATCCTTTTAATATCTTGATATTCATCATCAAGTATGATTTCAAAAAGTATGTTCAAGAGAAATCATTAAGACCAAATGCATGATACACTCATTTATTTTTAAAATATTCATCATGTTTATTTTTATGAGATTCACAAGATTGGTAAAATAAATTCATTAATCTCAATAGGATGAAAAATTCATTTCCATTTCATACAATTGATTTCATGCGAGGGTATTCAAGTCTTTTGTGAAAACATGTATCATCATTTAAAATTGAAACATAAGTTTTGTCATGAAGCCGTCAAGACCAAACACATCATGATATCACATCTATCATCAAAAGACTATCAAGAAATTCATACATAGATGTATATGCACTATGTCATCTTAATATATCATGAGAATGTCATCTTAATTCGTCATAAAAACGATTAGACCAAAAACATGTTAATCTAAAATGAGAGTTTCAAATCAACATTTACTTTAAAATCTCATGCATGACATAAAATCATCAAGATACACATGCATGGATTAATCCTAAGCATTATCACATATCATATAATTATCATCCCTAATGTTGTATACATCATTCAACATTTCAAAACATAACATGCATGAAACCTTAGCAATATACTTTTCATGATCAAATTTTTTAATTTTTCAAAGATGCTAAAAAGAAAAACATGATATAATTTTTGAAAAATAATTTTTTATTTCCTATTCCTATTATCTAAATTAAGCACTCATGAAAAACTTCAAGTAATTTCAAAATAATTCAAGAGAGTTGAGTTACTTACCTTGTAGTCAAACCCCATCGAAGCCCAATTCGTCGTTTCACCTTTGGAAGTTCTTAATTCATCATTGGTTGCCTTCCTCTTCTTTGGCCTTTTCCTCCATTCAAGTTCATTGTTTATTTTAAATTTTTGTTTAATGAACTTATTAAGATTTAGTGTTCGAAGTTCAAGTTCATCAGTGTCCTCATCACTTGAGTCATCGCTCAAGTGGTATTCATTTGTCCGGAGTTCCAAATCCTTCTTATTCTTTGGAAGGTGGTTCAAGTACTCATCGGGTTCAAAATGTTCCAAAAGTGTCATTTCATATGTCATTAATGACCCGATTAATTCTTCTAATGGAAAATCATTAAAAAAATTTATCTCTTGTATTGCGGTTATTTTAGGATCCCACCTTCTTGGAAGAGATCTTAAGATCTTACTTATGAGATCAAAATTCAAAAAAGATTTACCAAGAACTCTTAGATTATTGACGACATCCGTGAAACGGGTGTACATGTCGCTTATAGTCTCGCTTGGTTGCATTTGAAAAAACTCAAAATCATGCAATAAAATGTTAACTTTCGAGTATTTGACTCTACTAGTTCCCTCGTGCATGATTTCAAGTGTTCGCCAAATATCAAAAGCCGTTTTGCATATAGAAATCCGATTGAACTCATTTTTGTCTAAAGCGCAAAATAAGGCATTCATAGCCTTTGCGTTTAAAGAAAAATACTTCTCCAAATCCGACCATTCGTTTATCGGTTTAGAGGGAAGTTGAAAATCATTTTCAATAATATTTCATAAATCTAAATTTATAGAAATCAAGAAAACTCTCATTCGAGTTTTCCAATAAGTGTAGTCCAATCAGTTAAACAACGGTGGACGAACAACCGAAAAGCCCTCTTGATAGCCATGAAGAGCCATTTCTCTCAGGTGTAAATACGAAATGAGAAAAACCGAGCTCTGATACCAATTGTTAGGATCAGAGCGGCACTAAGAGGGGGGGGGGGGGTGAATTAGTGCAGCGGATTAAAACGTCGGTTTTGGAAAATCTTTTGTACGATAAAAATCAAACTCGGAAGTGCTTAACTTGAAAGCATGTTCATAAAGGTATGTAGCAAAAGTAATGAGGAAGTAAAGCACGTATGAAGGTTTGTAGTAAGGTAAATAGCAATAAGTAAATGCAAACCAGAGAATGGCCAATTTTAAAATGGTTCGGTCAAAATGACCTACATCCACTTGCGAAGCCTTCTTCGATGAGACTCCCAACTTCCACTAGCAAATCACTTTGAAGGGAAAGGACAAATACCCCTCTTACGATCTTTTACAAGTTGTTCACACTCTTACAAATTTTCAACGAGAAAGAAGGAGGTTAACACTCAAGCAATTGAAAACAAGACTTGCTAAAGACTTTACTAAGGCTTTTATCTCAATCTATTACTTCTCAAAAGTTGTATTCTCTGCTGAGAATTGAGGGGTATTTATAGGCCCCAAGAGGATTCAAATTTGGGCTCCAAATTTTGAATTCTCTTGGGTTTCCGAGGCTGGTGGTGCCAACGCCTATCGGTGGCGATGCCACCGCCTGCCAATGTCATACTGACTAGTGACTGGTGGTGCCACTGCCTGTCGGTGGCGGTGCTACCGCCTGTCAATTTTCACATTGATAGTGTTCTGGTGGTGCCACCGCCGGAACTCTCAGGTTTTGGGCGGTGCCACCGCCCGAACTCTCGGGTGCTGGGCGGTGCCACCACCTAGTCCGTTGGTACCACCGCCTTATCCTCAGGCTCTGGGTGGTGCCACCACCTAGTCTGGCGGTGCCACCGCCTACACTATTTCAGCTCACTAGTTGGGCTCCAAACTTGGCCCAAACTAGTCTGAACTTGTGCCCAATTGGCCCCTACTTGGGTTATAAGATTAACACCTAATCCTAACCCTAATTAACATGCTAACTACGAATTTAAAGACATTTCCTAAGCTATTACAAAGTCTGCAAGTCAAGACTTCCGATGAACTTCTGACGGTCTTCCGATAAACTCTCGGAAACCATTATGCGGATTCCCAACAAGCTCCTAGACTTCACGATTTGATCTTGGCGAGTTCCGACGAGCTTCGGCTATCTCGGCAAGCTTCGCGAACTTCCAACGTACCTTCCGACAAGCTTCCGAAAACCCTTTGGCAAGCTCCCTACTCATTCTCGGCTAGTTCTGGCAGCATTCCCGATGAACTTTTGGACTTCCGTCGGACTCTCGAACTCCCAACGAACCTTCGCACTTGACTCCGGCACTTTGTTTCACTTTATATCTTCATCGTTATCGTAGTTAATCCTGCACACATAAGCCAAAACTCTACTCCGATCTAGACAATTATTACAACGCGAATTGACATTCTATTGCCCAGCACGTCATTGGTTAGCGCTTCGTTCGATTCTTCAGCACATCGTCCTCTCTTGCGGCTTGTTGCCCAATCGGCGATTGACCTCCACAACCCCGATATCCTTAGTGCAATTCCACTCTCCTTGGCATAATGCCCGACGTCCGAAGCGTTCTGCCGTCCAATATCCTGACGTGATCTCCTCCGGTGCAACATCAATTCCTCCTGCGTCAACTATCTAACCTTGATCGAGTAGACCTGCATCACTCAAATGCAGTTAAACATCTAAACACAATCAATTAGTTTCATCATCAAAATTTGAGATTCAACACATTTTACAACATTTTAGAACATGCAAGGTAGCAGTTTTAAGATGTTCAAAAAGCAGCTCTTGCTTCTTGAAATATGCAAGTTACAAGCTATCAAATTTTACTTCCTTTGCAATGTGCAAGTTTAGCATGTTTAGCACTTTGAGATAGCAACTGTTTGCTTCTCTTTAGACTACAAGCTGGCAATTTTTACGATATGCAAGTTTTACTACATACAAGCTAGCAAAAATTTTGAAAGCAAATGCAAGATAGCTTTCTTGTGTAAGCTCATGATTCTTGCTTCCTATTGCAATGTGCAAGTTGCAAGTTTTGCTTCTTGAGATAGGCAAGATATTGATGTTCAAGAAGGCAACTTTTGCTTCTTGAAATAAGCAAAAGCAAGCTAGCAAACAAGTTTTCGCATCTTCTTGACTTGTGCAAGCTAGCTAATTTCTCCTTGAGATGACCCTTTACATCAATTCAAGATAACACACTAACAACTCTTTCTCTCCTTTTGTCATTGTCAAAAAGAAAGGAAGACCCTTTACATTAATTTCTAAATCATGACAAAGGTAAGTATCAATCTTATTTGTGCATCATTATATTTTTAAATTAAAATATGCACAATTTCAAAACTTTACATTTGTATCCTTACTTCATGTATTATACAAATAAATTAATCACTATGGGCATATCATACATGATACATCATTTTAGTAACAAATCATAGCATTTATCAATATTTTGATCATGATACCAAGCATTCATCATTTAGAGCATTCATGATACACATTATATGCAATACATCACATACATCATCATAATAAAAAACATAAGTATTGCATGCATTATTCCAAATCATAAATATTTCAAATCAAGATGGTATTAATTTGTCAAATTGCATTCTACCATGCATATCATAACTTTTCATTTGTTTGCATCACAATAATATCAAGAGTATTTCATGCATAATACCAAATCATCATTTATAATTACATCAATATTCCAATCATTATTTCAATCTACACATCACGAGAACAATAAATTTGCAGTATAGACAATCTCATGTTTTTTCATTCAAGCTAGCATATATTTTTACAATTAGCAAGCTAACAATTTCCTTTTTCTTTTATAACAGTGATTCAATCATATCATGTGATAAACATATCATAATTACAAAGGAGTATTGAATCATAAAGAAAATCAATTTATGCATAAAATGTTCCAAGCATCAAAGTACATTTTCTCAAATTATGGGAATCGAAAAATTAAGATAAAATAGCTTAATTATTCATTTTAAAAAATATTCTCTTTGATAAAACGAGAGAATCATGATTAACAATCTTGATTTACAAAAAGAATACTCAAGCTATAATTCCGAGAAATCAAGAGAAACCATGATTCATTTTAACAAATCTCCTCTTAAGTACACGACAAGAAGAAGAAATATAGCAATGAGACCAATCATGATTCATTTGGATGGTAGATGGCAAAGAGAGACATTGATGGTAAAAGATCTCGATTTTTATAGAGTAAATTTCAAGTTATAAATTTCAAAAAATCAAGATAAAGCTCATTCAAATTCAAATCATCAAATCAAAATTATTTCAAGAGATTCATAAAAAGATGATAAAATAGATTCATCAAAGTCAATTAGATAGAGAAGAAGAATTTTCAAGAAAAATACTTTTCTCTATTTAGTTGTTTCATACAAGCATGCCTTTGTCCTTTTTGTGCCAAACAAAATATATATCATCAATAGTTTAAGATCAAAAAATAAGTTTCATCATAAAAACCATCAAGATCAATAAACCACAAAAAATATCATGTATAATTTTAAAATCTCATACATAAAATCATCAAATCATGGTATCAAAATTTCAATATTTTCATTACAACTTTATGCATCATTAAGTATACAATCGTCAAGCATGACACTTACACTATTTCATATAAGCATGTCTATTTCATTTATGACGAATCAAAACATGCATCAAAATTTTTTTTTAAACCGAAAAAGCCACTTTTATTATCGTGAAAATCAATTATCCATAAATCATAAAATTCATTATGCATCATTTCGAAAGAAAACTCATTAAGCATGATCATTCTGCATGACTTCAAATCAAACATGATTTCATTTATTTTCAAAATATTTATCATGATAGGACATACAAGGCAAAGAAATCATTAAACATAAAGCATATTCATCAATCATGGTTTCATTGAGCATAAGGTATTTTTAACCAAAATAATTTTTTTATTTGTTGTAGTCATGCATTTTTCTTTTTAGGTTAATATATCTTTTCATGCTTAGTTTTCCATACAAAAGTCATGCATCATCATTAAGCATGATATTAAACTTCTTAATATTTTCATTAAGACATCAAGCATGGTTTCAATCAAAATCGGAAATCATCAAGATACACTTTTTTTCTTCTCAAGAAAAACATACATATGATCATTAGATTTGAATCTAACATTTTATTCTATTAACATAAAAATGTAATTTTTAAGAAAAATAATTATTCAAAAAAAGAGAAAATGCATCATGGAAAACATCAAGTAATTTCAAAATAAATTAAGGGGGTTTCGATTACCTCATCATTGAAAGCCGTTAAGGCGTAATTTGCCACTTTGCCTTTCTTGATTTTCTCCTCGTCTTCAAAAGAGCTCAATTCATCCCAATTTTTGTTTTTCTTCTTGTGTTCAAAGCAAGTAGTTCCGTTCTTTTTGCTTTTTAATTTTTGTTTCATTTGTAGTTTAAGTTCACCATCACTTGAGCTTATGCTCGAGTTGTCTTCATTTGTTCTATGTCCCAAATCCTTCCTGTCCTTTGGAAAGTTATTCTTGAGTTTCCTTTTTATCATATTGTTTATTTCGTAGGTCATTAAAGACTCAATTAGTTCTTCGAGAGGAAATGTTTTAAGGTCCTTGGCCTCTTGAATGGCCGTAACTTTTGGATCCCAACTCTTTGGAAGGGATCTTAAAATTTTAGTTACTAGTTTAAAGTTAGAAAAATCTTTACCAAAAGCTTTGAGTCCATTGATAACATCCGTGAAACGGGTATATATGTCTCCGATGGACTCACTTGGTTTCATCCGGAAAAGTTCGTAAGAATGCACAAAAATATTGATTTTGGACTCTTTCACTCGGCTAGTGCCTTCATGAGTGATCTCAAGAGTTCTCCAAATATCAAAAGTCGAATCACAAATCGAAACACGATTAAATTCATTTTTGTCAAGTGCACAATATAAGGCATTCATAGGCTTTGCATTTAGAGAAAACATCTTCTTCTCCAAATCATTCCAATGGTTCATTGGAAGAGAAGACATTTCAAATCCATTTTTGACTATGTGCCATAAATTCAAATCCAAAGAAAGTAAGAAAACTCTCATTCGAGTTTTCCAATAAGTGTAGTCCGTCCCATTGAAAAAGGGAGGACGAATGAGAGAGTAACCCTCTTGAAAGCTGAAAAGAGTCATTACTATTTGGGTGTTAAACCAAAGTAGAAAACCATGGCTCTGATACCAATTGTTAGGGTCGGAGCGGTACTAAGAGGGGGGGTGAATTAGTGCAGCGGATTAAAACATGTAAGTTTGAAAACGATTCCGTAAATGCATAGAGATTTCAATTCGACAATGAATGACTTGATAAGAGTAGCTCGAGTAAAATGAGAAGATGAAAACCGAAAGCTCGTTGCTGTGTAAATAACGATTTCAGAAAGGTAAGTACTCACACATTCAAGGAGCACACCAATTTATAGTGGTTCGGTCAAGTGACCTACATCCACTTGCGAAGCCTTCTTCGATGAGGCTCCCAACTTCCACTAGCAAATCACTTTAAAGGAAAAGGACAAATACCTCTCTTACAACCTTTTACAAGTGGTTTACACTCTTACAAATTTTCAAAGAGAAAGAAGGAGGTGAACACTTAAGCTATTGAAAACAAGACTTGCTAAAGATTTTGCTAAGGCTTTATCTCAATCTCTAACTTCTCAAAAGGTTGTCTTCTCTGTTGAGAAATGAGGGGTATTTATAGGCCCTAAGAGGATTCAAATTTTGGCTCCAAATTTTGAATTCCTTTAGGTTCCCAGAGCTGGTGGTGCCACCGCTTGTTGGTGGCGATGCTACTGCTTATCAATGTCATATTGACTGTTTACAGGTGGTGCCACCGCCCGACCTTTCGGGTGTTGGGCGGTGCCACTGCCCAATCCGACGGTACCACCGCCTGATCCCTCGAGTTTTGGGTGGTGCCACCACCTAGACTATTTTAGTTCATTGGTTGGGCTCCAAACTTGGCCCAAACCAGTTCGAACTCGAGCCCAATTGGCCCCTAATCAGGTTATAAGATTAACCCTTAATCTTAACCTTAATTACATATAAACTACGAAATTAAGATATAGTCCTAAGCATGTTTTTCACCAGCAATGTCGAGTTTCCTTCCGATGAGCTTTTCGATGAACTTCCGATGGACTTCCGATACACCCTAGGATTTCTTCCGGCGGACTCCCAACAGGCTCCCGATCTTATGGTGAATTCAGCGAGTCTTTGGCAAGTAGCCGAACCTTCTCGGTGATCTTCGCGAACCTCCGACGATCTCTTCAGCGGACTTCCGGAGACTTTGATAAGTCCCTGATTTCTTCTCGGTTGGTTTCGGTAGCACTTCCGATGATTCTTTGGACTTTCGGCGAACTTTTGAACACCCATCGAACTTGACTTCGATAGACTTACTTTATGTCTTCAAGCTATCGTAGTTAATCCTACATAAGTAAAGCAAAACTTCGATCTAGACAATTATTCCTAAGCAATTAATCAAGTTGTCTGGCATATCATTGGTCCCTCAACGCTTCGTCCGATTCTTTGGCGCATCATCCTCTCTTGCGGCCTATTGCCCAACCGGCCAGTTAACTTCGCAACTCTGATATCCTAGGCACAATACCCGCTTTTCTTGGCCCGATGCCCGAATCTACGGCCCGAAGCCTTCTGTTGATATGTTGACCAATCCATTGGCCTGACGTCTAATCTTTTGACATGTTCCTCCGGCCCAACATGATTTTCCTGCTTTAATTGTCTCATCTTTATCGAAGCATCCTATGTCACTGAAAATGTAGATTAAATCAAAAACACATATTAAGTGGTTTCATCATCAAAATATGAGATTTAACACTCTAAGCTCACTAGCTTAGACGAAGGGTATGTCACCTTCGGGGACAAAAAAGGTAAAATCATTAGCAAAGGAACCATAGGTAACAAATCCAAGTTTTTGATTGAAGATGTGTTGTTAGATGATGGCTTAAAGCATAATCTTTTGATCATTAGTCAATTGTGTGATAAAGGATACATCATTAGATTTGAATCTAATGCTTGCATTATTGAAAAACCACACAAAAACATATCTATGATTATCTTAAAACAAAATAATGTATACATTATTGGTAAAACATATCTTTGTAAAGAAATGTATTTTTTTATTTTGAATGACGATACTTAGCTTTGGCATAGGAGATTAGTGTTGAATCTCATATTTTGATGATGAAATAAATTGGTAAATTATTTGATCAAATCTATATGTTGAGAAAAGTTTACAGGATTAACTATAATAACAATTAAGGTATAAAGCAAAATGAAGTGCTAGAGTCAAGATCGAGATTTCATTGGGAGTTCGAGAGTTCGTCGAAAGTCCGAACATTCATTGGAAATTCTGTCGGAATTGACTGAGAAGTCTAGGAGCTTGCCAAAGAAGCTCGTTGGAACTCGCGAAGAAGATCATCATGAAGTCCAAGAGCTTGCCAGAAGTCCACTAGAACATTGCTAAGATATCGTCGAAAGTTCACCGGAAGATCACCGGAAGCTCGCTAGAAGAAACCTAGATGAACCAGACTTGATTTGCTTAGTGTATGCCTGAAGAATCATAGTTAGCATGTAATTAGGGTTAGATTTGGGAGGTAATCCTACTAACTCTATTAGAGGCCAACTAGGCCCGTAATTGGACCAGTTTGGGCCAGATTCAAGGCCCAACCAAGTTGTTGGACCCCGTATGGTGGTAGTGTTAGGAACGAGTCGACACTAAGAGGGGGGGTGAATTAGTGTAGCGATAAAATCAAACGATGGTTCTGAAATTTTCATACATTCAATGAAAACCAATATTAGAAATGTTAAACTTTGAAAGTGTGTTCATAAACGTATTAAAATTATAGCAGTGAAGGCAATTTGCAGTTTAAAGTAAATTACACAAAGAAATACATACCAAATTTTTATAGTGGTTCGATCATCATGACCTACATCCACTCTGCCGATTTCTCTTCCGTCGAGGCCACCAGTATCCACTATTGGTCTTCCTTCAATGGGTGAAGACCAACTACCCTTTTATAACCCTCTTCTCTTTTTCACAAGTTTAGGAAACAACCTTTACAAGCACTCACTCCTCTCTTAAATAGAATTCTAGACTTATAGTAGAGGAGGGAATTTCTCAAGGGATTAGAACAACATTTTCTCACTTTTAAATTCTTTGTGCTTATGTATGTTAACCAAGGATGAGAGGGGTATTTATGGGCCTCAAGTTGATTCAAACTTGGAGCCTAAAAATATCCCATCTCAGGTTTCCTAGGTACGGGCGGTACCAGTGCTAGTGTCAGTCTGACACTAACACTGCACTGGGCAATACCACCACCCAGATAGGTAATACCACCACCTGATAGTCTCTCGAAGACTATGTCTGGGTGATACCACTGCCGGACACAGTCTTGGAGACTGTGCCATGACTATGCCACCTCTTGGGTCACTATTTTGGGCCTTTTATTGGGCCCCACACAGTCCTTACATGGGCCCAATTGACCCCAAATTTGGTTGGCCCAATTCCAATCCCAATTATATGCTAACTATGATATCAAAGATATTTACTAAGCCAAACAAGTTCATAAGTCAAGTTTCTTCCAGCGAGCTTCCGACGAACTTCCGATGATCTCTAGGTAATATTCCAGCGAACTCCCGGTAAGCTCCTAGACTTCATGATGATCTTCTTGGCAAGTTCTGATGAGATTCTTTGGCAAGCTCTAGGACTTCTCGATTGGTTTTGGCAGAACTTCCGATGAACGTTCGGACTTCCGACGAACTCTCGAACTCCCAACGAAATCACGTTCTTGACTCCGGGACTTCATTTTTCTTTATGCCTTGCTATCATAGTTAATCCTGCACATATAAAATATACTTTGATCTTGAAAATTATTACTAAGCATGAATTATGTTGTTCGGTATGTCATTGGTCCATCGACGCTTCGTTAGATTCTTCGGTACAATGTCCTCTCCTGTGGCCTATTTCCTAATCGGCCAATTGACTCTACAACTCCAATTTTCTTAGCGCAATATCTGCTCTTCTTGGCCCGATGCTCGAATCCATGGCCCAAAGCCTTTTGTCGATACGTCGACCAATCCTTTAGTGTGACATCCAATCTGACATTTTTCTCTAGCCCAATATGATTATTCCTGCTTCTATTGTCTCTCCTTGATCAAAGTTTCCTACATCACTCAAAATGCATATCAAATCATAAACACTATCAATTGGTTTCATCATCAAAATTCGAGATTCAACAATCTCCTCCTTTTTGATGATAACAGCCAATTGATGACGGAGTTTAAACAAACTCCCTCTATCAAAATGGCATATTTGATAGAACCCTTGGATTCAAAAATCTAAGCAATATGTTATTATAAATTTATACATAATATCATACTTCTCCTCCTTTGCATCATCAAAAAGGAGAAGTCAAATTGTTTAAGTGTTTAGACATACTAACATAATCTTCAGTTTTATCATCATGCAAGCTAGCAAAAATTTTGAGTTTTGCAAGTTTATAAATTTTGCTATATGTGCAAAGTTTAGCATATTTTGCTTCTTGAGATAGGCAAAATAGTACTATTGCTTCTCTTGAAATTACAAGCTAGCAAGTCTTGGTAATGTTCAAGATAACAAGTTCTACATCATGCAAGCTAGCAAATTTTGATATTATTAAAAAAATATAAGCTAGTAATATTTGAGATGTTCAAGAAAATAACTTTTGCTTCTTGAAATATACAAGTTAGCAATCTTTGCTTCTCTTTTGAGATGAGCAAGTTAGCATATTTTTGCATTTTCTTGAATTGTGCAAGCTAGCATCTTCTTTTATCTCCCCCTTTGTCATTGTCAAAAAGAAGGGAAGACCTTTACTTCAATTTTCAAATTATGACAAAGGTAATGTTTCAATCTTATTTCAATATATTCATGCATTATTATAGTTTCAAATTAAAATATGCACAATTTCAAAACCTTACATTTTATCCTTACTTTATGCATGATACAAAAAATTAATCATCATTATGGGCATATCATAGATGTTACTCAAGCATTCATGATATATCATTTTAGCAACAAATCATAGTGTTGCATGCATCATTCATGAGTATTTTATGTATAATTTCATATCATCACATGAAAAATATCAAGAGAATTTTGGTGATGAGATATACAAATAATGAAGACAAGTTGTGAATATCAAAAGACATGTTGTGATTTTTTTGGATAACTCAAAGAGCGAAAAGTAAGAATCATAGTAAACAATCTTGATTTATAGAAAGAATTCTCAAGTTATAATATGTAGAAATTAAGAGACACCATGATTTATTTTAACAAATCTCCTCTTATATAAATAACGAAAAGAATTCTTAGGAGATCATAAAAAAAATCTTGATTCATATAAAGAGTGAATTATATGTGCATCAAGAAAGATGTTTCGTGTTAAATATATCACAAGTCATAAATATGATAAATGATTTAGTTGGATATATCATCTCATTAATCATATGAAAATAGATCCAAAATCATCATCAAAATTACTTTTCGGAAAATTCAATGAAGACAATATAGATAGATTCACATGAAAACTTGATTCATACATAATGTCTCAATTAAAAATTAGTTATAATTTTAAAAAATTCATGATTCATCTACAAAAGTCTCCTCTTTGGTAAATGACAAGAAGAAGCATAGGAGATTAAATGATCTTCAACGGTAATCTTATGTTCTAAATTCCGAGAAATCAAGAGAAAAACCATGATTTATTTTCAACTCATCCAATTCATCAAATAAACATAGTCACTTTAATAGTTCAAGAATAGAATCATTAATCTCTTTTAAAAAAATTGATAAGATAGATAAAAAGAAATTTTTAGGAAAAATATTTTTCTCTTTTTAGTTGTTTCAATTTAAGTAATTGATTTCATACATGCATGCCCTTATCCTTTTTTGTCAAATCAGTATATATATCATCGTTTAAAATGAAAGTGTAAGATTTATCACAAAAATCATCAAGATCAATAAATCACAAAATTCATCATGTATAACTTCAAAATCTCATGCATAGAATAAAGTCATCAAGCATTATACAAAACCTTTCATTAAAACAACAAGCATGATTTCATTGAGCATTTTCAATCAAAGTCGAAAATCAATACAAAATCAACATAATAGACATTATTGTTTCCTTAAGCAAGAGATTTGATTTATCATTTTAATTCCAATGATAATATTTTTTTTATATGTTTCATCTTATGTGATTGATTGCATATATGTATGCTCAAATTTTCATTTGAAAACCATCCAACAAACTTCGAAAAGCAATACAAAATCATCACAATACACAAAATTGTGTATAATATACAAGAAATTAATCACTAGATTTAATTCTAACATTTTGTTATATTTTCATAAAACATGCAATTGTCATTATCATTTTCAAAATCACTAGAAAGATAAGCATTATCCCAATTTTTATATATTTTTTTAACAATTTACATATAATTTTTCTAATCTAATTTAAAGACAATTCATGAAATGCATCCTGTAATTTTAAAATAAAGCAAAGGGGTTTTGATTACCGAAAGTCATTAAGGCATAGTTTGCCACCTCGTCTTCATCTATTTGCTCCTCGTCATCGGATAAGCTTGATTCATTCCAAAGTGCTTTCCTCTTCCTATATTCATAATAAGTAGTTGCATTCTTTTTGTTCTTTAATTTTTGTTTCATAAACTTTTTAAATTTCATGAGGAGTTCAAGTTCACCATCACTTGAGCTTATACTCGAGTGGTCTTCGATTGTTTTAAGTCTGAAATTCTTCCTGTTCTTTGGAAGGTTGTTCTCAAGTTCATTTTGTGCATTATGCGCCATCTCATATGTTATTAATGAACCAACAAGTTCTTCAAGTGAAAAATTGTTAAGATCTTTTGCCTCTTGTATTGCGGTTACTTTCAGATCCCAATTCTTATTAAGAGAACGTAAAATTTTGTTTACAAGTTCAAAGTCCAAAAAACTTTTATCAAGTATTTTTAAACTATTAACGACATTCGTAAAACGGGTGTATATGTCAACAATAGTTTCATTTGGTTTCATATAAAAGAACTCGAAATCTTGCATCAAAAAATTAATTTTAGAGTCTTTAACTCTACTAGTTCCTTTGTGTATAATTTCAAGTGTATGCCAAATATCAAAAGTTGTTTCGCAAGTAGAAACTCAATTAAATTCAGTTTTGTCTAAGGCGCAAAATAAAGCATTCATAACTCTAGTATTTAAAGAAAAAGTCATCTTCTCCAAATCATTCCAATGGTTCATTAGAAGAGATGACCTTTGAAGACCGCTTTCGATAATACTCCACAAATTTAAATCCAAAGAAAGTAAGAAAACTCTCATTCGAGTTTTCCAATATGTGTAGTCCGTCCCATTGAACATGGGAGGACGAATGAGAGAGCGACCATCTTGAAAGCCAAAAAGAGCCATTTCTCTTTGGGTGTTAAACCAAATAAGAAAAATAAGGCTTTGATACCAATTATTAGGAACGAGTCGGCACTAAGAGGGGAGGGTGAATTAGTGCAACGGTAAAATCAAACGTCGATTCTGAAATTTTTGTATGTTCGATGAAAACCAATATCGGAAATGCTAAACTTTGAAAGTGTGTTCATAAACATATTGAAAGTAGAGTAGTGAAGGTAGTTTGCAGTTTAAAGTAAATTGTACAAAGAAATGCAGACTAGATTTTTATAGTGGTTCGGTCGTCGTGACCTACATCCACTCCGTCGATTCCTCTTTTGTCGAGGCCATTGGCATCCACCATCAGTCTTCCTTCAATGGGTGAAGACTAACTACCCTTTTACACCCCACTTCTCCTTTTCACAAGTTTTGAAAACAACCTTTACAAGCACTCACTCCTCTCTTAAATAGAATTCTAAACTTAGAGTAGAGGAGGGAATTTCTCAAGGGGTTGCAATAGTATTTTCTTACTTTTAAATTCTCTATGCTTGTGTATGTTAATCAGGGATGAGAGGGTTATTTATAGGCCTCAAGTTGATTCATACTTGGAGCCTAAAAAAATCCCATCCCGGGTTTCCTAAGTATGGGCGGTACCACCGCCTGTGTTGGGCGGTACCACTGCTAGTGTCAGTTTGACACTAATACTGCACTGGGTGATACCACTGCACAGTCTGGCAGTACCACCACCTGGCACCCTGCCACTAGGTGGTACCACCGCCCAGACCAGTGGTACCACCGCTTAACATAGTCTCGGAGATTGTGCCACGACTGTGCCACCTCTTGGGTCACTATTTTGGGCCTTTCATTGGGCCCAACACAATCCTTACATGGGCCCAACTAACCCCTAATTGGGTTGGACCAATTTCAATTCCAATTATGTGCTAACTATGAAATCTAAGACATTTACTAAGCTAAACAAGTTCGTAAGTCAGGTTTCTTCCAGCGAGCTTCCGACGATTTTCCGACGAACTTCTGATGATCTCTCAATAATATTCCAACGAACTCCCAACAAGCTCCTAGAATTCATGACGATCTTCTTGTCGAGTTCCGTTGACCTTCTTTGGCAAGCTCCAAGTCTTCTCGGTCGGTTTCGGTAGAACTTCCGACGAACATCCGAACTTCCGATGAACTCTCAAACTCCCAACGAAATCGCATTCTTGACTCCAGGACTTTATTTTGCTTTATGCCTTACTATCATAGTTAATCCTGCACATATAAAACACACTTTGATCTAGACAATTATTATTAAGCATGAATCATGTTGTCTGGCATGTCATTGGTCCATCAATGCTTCGTCCGATTCTTCGGTACAACGTCCTCTCTTGCAACCTATTGCCCAATCGGCCAGTTGACTCCGCAACTCCGATTTTCTTGGCATAATATCTACTCTTCTTAGCCCGATGCCCGAATCCATGGCCCGAAGCCTTTTGTCGATACATTGACCGATCCTTTAGTATGATATCCAATCTTCTAACATTTTTCTCCGGCCCAACATGATTCTTCCTGCTTTAATTGTCTCTCCTTGATCGAAGCTTCCTGCGTCACTCATAATGCATATCAAATCATAAATACTATCAATTGGTTTCATCATCAAAATCCTAGATTCAATAGGTGACACCACTAGACTAGGGCGGTGGAACCACCTAGGGAGTAGTCTCTCAAGTGGTTTGGGTGGTGATACCGCCGATAGTTATTACCTATTAGGCGGTGCTACCAATTGTCCAAGAACTCTGTCAAGCGGTGGTACCGCCAGACTGGGTGCTGGTACCACCTAGTGTCAGAGTGTTAGGTGATGGCACCACCCAATACTGGTGGTCGTACCGCCAATACCCCATAAATTCGGGATGAGACACTTTTTGGCTCTAATTTTAAAGTCATTAGGGCATATAAATACACCACCCTTTTCTGCAAGAAAGGTTAACAAAGTGCAATCAAAGTATGAAAAAACTCTAAGTGTTGGGGTGTTAAAAGTATTGTAAAAGTGAGTCCTCCTCCTCCCTCTCTTTCTTTAGCTTTGTAATCATCCAAGTGATGGGAAATCTTGGGGGCGACATCACATGCACAGTGGAAGAACAAGAAAAATAAAATCCCCAATTTCCTAAAAAGATGTTCGTCGTTGTACGAAGATTGGTGTGCAAAAATCCGCGAAACAAACTACGTATAGAATATATTGTGTTACCTAGGGAGATCGTATATCCCTATTTTCTTGCAGATCTCTAGGAGAGGGTGAAGGAGGTCAAGCGTCCTCCTCTCTAGCGGTGATCCACATAGTAGGGTTGCGATGATGCTTCTCAAAACTCGAAGCCTGCTTTGAGGTGGAGAGGGGGAGGAGAATAGAAGAGGCAAACAAAGGCTCTAGACTATGAGGCTCTAAATCTCTCCTATTTATAAAGGCCCCTTGTCAAACCCTAATTGATCCTCCCTATTAGATCTACATCCAATTATCCAAGTCTTTTAGATTAGTGGATCTCTATCCAATAATCTCTCATGGGCTCTTATTGGATCTCGTCCATGGGATCCAATAATTCAAGGGCTTATTGGATATCCAATAAGATAGGGCTCCGGCGGATATCTCATATCTGAACCTCTACTCATCGCAATGCCTACCATATGTGTGTGAACCTCTAGGCTCAATATCGAGCTGGCTGTGAGTCATAACTGTCAGAACTCCTTCTAGTTCAATGAATTATTATCTCTGTTATAATTCACTCGACTCATCGACTATGGACGTACTAGGCCACTACGCTATAGTCCCCAAATGATACAGGAGAATCCAATCCATTAGATCTGTTTGTCCTCAGTTACCATGTACCTGTAGTCTCTCATCCATCTAATATTCCAGAGGCCGTATATCGGGCATGGTGCTATCAGACCCATACGGTTTCTACTCGAGTCTCACTCTAATCGGATTCTCCCGGAGAACTCTTTCTCTCTCAACCCGAATGACCCTGGCTAGGGATTTGTCTGAGCAAGTATACATGAGATATTCCTCTCATGACGCCGAGAGTGGATGATCCTCTATTGATACTCAATAGCCCTCGTAAGGTCGACTGCCACTCCTAATGACTAGTTGTACTAAATCTGGGACATCCAAACCTATAAGTTTGGTATCAAAGAGTGGAGCACTCATACAAGACATTCTTGGTGTCTCAAGTCTAAGGACCAGATACACCACTAGGACTACGGAATCGTTGTCTAACAATAAGGCATCATCAACCATCCAGTATTTCGTAAGCGGATCAATTAGTGAACTTATTCTCCAATGAGCACTTGTATTGTATCTCTAGTGCCCCCACATGAGCAGCTATGAGACTAGCTACATCCATCATATTGACGGGTATACAATACACCAATCTGTCCGGTTATCATGATATCCCTCTCGAGTAACCTATGATCGGGATTATTTAAGATCTGTGTTTAAAGGTGAATCGGTCTCATTATCGTGATCTCATCATGATCCAATTCCCATTGTACGGATCCAAGAACATCACAGTATATATATGCATATATGCAATAGATAATATAAAGTGTTAAATGTCAAAATATAATAAGCAAAATGATTCTGTGTCAAGTCACACGTGTCATCACTCACGTGATTGGCTTGTTGAGTACCTATGATTAGCAATCCCCCACTTGACCTAAAGCCAATCACCTATGTGTCTGATCCCCATCAGACCCCTATGATGCTCAAAAATAATATAAGACAACGGCTTTGTCAATGGATCTGTAATGTTATCTTCGGATGGAACTCTTTCCACTACTACATCTCCTCGAGTTATGATCTCTCTAATAAGTTGGAACCTCCTCAGAACACTTCTGATGAGACCCGGGTTCCCTTATTTGAGTAATCACCTTATTATTGTCACAATATAAGAAATCATCTCCTTACTACTTAGCCCGACTCCTAGATCTATGATGAACTTCTTCATCCAGACTCCCTCTTTTGCTGCATCTATTGCAGCAACGTATTCCGCCTCTATGGTCGAGTCAGCAATAGTATCTTGCTTAGAACTCTTCCAGCATACTGCTCCTCCATTCAAGGTATACACATACCCCGAATTCGACTTGCTATCATCGACATCAATGAAAATTTGAGTATATGTAGCCTTCAACCTTGAGGCTAATATCTCCATATACTAGTAAAAGATCCTTAGTCCTTCTCAAGTACTTAAGGATACACTTTACTGCTTTCCAGTGCTCCAAGCCTAGATCCGCTTGATACCTGCTCTTGTTTCGTGTCTTTGGAAATTCTTGTTTCGTGTTTCGTGTCTTTGGAAATTCCGCTTGATAGCCTAGTCCTTCTCACCTATTCTTGTTTCGTGTCTTTGGAAATTGATTTCAACCAACATCCTTATTTCAGTTGAGCTTTACATTATTGTCATGAATTCCTATATACTTTTATCCTTCAATTATTTATATACCTGTGTCTATCATGTAAAGTTCATGTTCATATCGTAATGTTTCATATAAACACATGCATTCCGTTGTTCCACATGTATTTCCGATATATCCCAACTTTATTGTTCACAATGCCCTTTTGTACTCTAGTATTTGTGGGATTGTCTGGACCTTTGCTAGAAAATAGTAAAGAAATTATTTGGACCTTTGCCATAAATGGTAAAGGGTATATGTTTAGAGCCCGCGATGCTCTGCTGGCCCTCTCTAACTTCATCCAGACGTGGATAGATAATGCTCTCAGACATGGGAGATTATGTTTGAGATCCCACTTCATCTTCTATCTATTTGACATGATATCTAAAGCTTTGGTTATATGCTTCTATGTGTGCTTTGGATAAGAATGAAATGTATGCAACGTCAAATGCGACGTTTGAGCTTCTATTTTGTATTTGTTCTCTAATATGTTCTGAAGTGCTTCATATGCTTTGAAATACTTCCTATGCCATTGATATACTCCAAAATACTTCATATGTCATTAATATATTTTGAAGTATTTCATCCGCCATTGATATACTCCGAAATATTTCATATGTCGTTGATATGCTCCGAAACATTTCATGCGTTCTTGATATTCTCTGAAATGCTTCATATGACATTGATATGCTCCGTAATAGTTCATACACCCTTGATATGCTTCAAAATGCTTCATATGACATTGATATACTCCGTAACAGTTTATACACCCTTGATATGCTCCGAAATGCTTCATATGCCATTACTTTCCAAAACTCCTTATGAATTATGGAATGACAAAAAATCCAATGTTTCGTACTTTAAAGTTTTTGATTATAAATGTTTTATATTGAATGAAAAAGATGTCTTAGGAAAGCTTAATGTAAAATCTGATGAAGGCATTTTCTTAGTTATTTTTCTATTTCAAAAGTCTTTCATATCTTTAATAAAAGAACCTTGGTCATAGAAGAGTTTATTTATGTTGTCTTTAATGAAGTCTCTAAATTTAAGAAAAATGAGTCTGATGATGATCTTAATTTTGATGCTTTGAATTTAAATGAACCCTCTCCTCCAACTAGCAACTTGGATATATCTTCGTCCAAAACATCCTTACCCAAGGAATGGAAATATGTAGATGCTCATCAAAAGGGATTCAAATGCATTCTTCTCTTAAGAATTTTTATGTCAACGCTGCTTTTCTTTCTCAAATTGAACCAAAATATATTGATAAAGCCTTAAAAGATAATTCATAAGTTATCGCAATGTAAGAAGGGTTGAACCAATTTAAAAGAAATGAGGTGTGGAAGCTTGTTCCAAAACCAAATGACTATTTAGTTATTGATACTAAATGGGTCTTTAGAAATAAGCAAGACGAATTTGATATCGTAGTTAAAAACAATGCTAGATTAGTGGCCAAGGTTTTCAACCAAGAAGAAGGTATTGATTATAAAGAAACATTCACTCTTGTAGTATGATTAGAAGTCATAAGGATGCTCCTTACTTATGCTAGTAGTAATGATTTTAAGTTATTTCAAATGGATATTAAAATTACTTTCTTAAATGGCTTTATTTCCGAAGAAGTGTATGTTAAACAACCACTTGGATTTGAGAACTTTTTTTTCCTAATCATGTGTTTAAGTTAAATAAGGCTCTTTATGGATTAAAACAAGCCTCGAGAGCTTGTTATGAAAGACTTAGCTCCTTTCTTATCCAAAATAATTTCTCTAAAGGCAAGGTCGATACTACATTGTTTATTAAAAATTTTAAAAATGACTTTTTTATTATTCAAATTTATGTTGATGATATTATTTTTTATTCTACAAAGGAATCCTTATGTGAATCATTTGCTAAGAGTATGAGTCAAGAATTTAAGATGAGTTTAATGGGTGAACTAACTTTCCCTTTAGGCTTACAAATCAAACAACTTAGTGATGATATTTTTCTTAGTTAAACCAAATATGCATTAGAATTGCTAAAATGGTTTAATATGGATGGTTCAAAAGCTATCAATACTCCTATGAGTACCTCCACTAAGTTAGACATGGATGAAAGTGGAAAAAGCTTTGATCAAAAAACTTATAGAGGTATGATAGGTAGTTTACTATACCTCACCGCAACTAAACCAGATATCATGTTTAACATAGGACTTTGTGCTCGATTTCAATCTAATCCTAAGCTATCTCATCTTAAAGTAGTTAAATGAATTCTTAGATATCTAAAAGGAACCCCATATTTAGGATTATGGTATCCAAAATTTGAAAACTTTGAATTAATTTCTTATGTTGATGTAGATTTTGCTGGATGTAGAGAAGATAGAAAAAGCACATCCGAAACATGTCAATTCTTAGGTCATACACTTGTTTCTTGGTTTTCCAAGAAACAAAACTTGGTTGCATTATCTATAGTCGAGGCGGAGCATATAGCAGTTGGTGCATATTGTGCACAAGTTGTATGGATGAAAAATACATTAGAAGATTATAAGATTCACCTTAAGAATATTCCCATAAAATATAATAACACAAGTGCTATATGTTTAACAAAAAATCTTATTCAATACTCTAGAACTAAACATATTGACATTAGACATCATTTTATAAGAGATCATATTAATAACCATGACATATCTTTAGAGTTTATTGATACAAAACATCAATTAGTCGATATCTTTACAAAATCTTTAAATGAAGAATAATTTGATTTTATTAGATGGGAGTTAGGGATGTTAAATTGTCCAAATGCATGAATTTGATGTATATCTTTTTCGGACTTTCTTGATTTTTTAAATAAGGCTTTTATGAAATCCGAAATAACAATCTACTTAGTATCAAATTTATTTCATACAAACTTAATGATGTTTGATATACTTAGTCCCTTCACTCATGGAATTCATTGACAAATGCATCTCTCATGGATTTTACTCTTATGAATTTTTAATGAGAAACGGATTTGATTTATGGAATTTTATTTATAGATTTCTTTTTGTCCTTCATATGATGCTCCTTTCCCATGAATTCTTCCTTACTCTTCTCATGAAAAAAGAATTTTTATGAATTTTTAGTATATGATGATCACTTGCAAGAATGGGGATTTAATTTCATTTGGATATCTTGATCCTTTTCATGAATTCGTTCTCTTTGTTAAAATTGAAGTGTAATTTAATGAAACTCATTTATTGTTTTGAATTTGAATTGGTTCAAATCCTTTCAAGAATTTGGTTCTTGTTGGATTCTTTCCTTACCCTTCTTCCTCTTCTTCTTATTTTTATGACAAAGGAAGAAAGAACATCTCAAGAAGAACCAAAAGCTTTTGTGCATCTAAAGTAAAAATATTAGCTTATCCAAAAAAGTTATCATACAAAGTTTTTGCTTACCTTCCTTTAGGGCTTGGATAAATTAGCGTGAAACTTGCTTGAATTTTTTTTTTACCACAGTTGCATTGTTGAATTGTTCTCTTTTTTGTTGATGACAAAAAGGGGAGAAATATGGCAAATTGATGACAAATTGATATTATGAATGTTTAAGACAAATATATAAAATGTATCTTGTCGTAAATGCTTGAATGCTTTGTGAATGCTTGAAATATAATTGGAATCGTCAAATACATTGCAAATACTTGAAATATATCAAAATGTATTACATATGCATCATATGCATTGGAGATACTTGAAATGTTTCATGAATGCTTGATAAATGTCTATCATTATGATAAGGTATCATGAGTTTAACTTGCTATTTACTATTGATATCATGCCTCGAAATGATGAATTATCATCTTTTATCGAGAATTGTCATATTGCTAAATTTCATATTTGAAATTCATATCATACTTAAAAATGATGATTGTCTATCGTATTTTGAGATGGTAAATCATGATTGGTATCATGATGTGCATGTTGATAAATTTAAATGAATATAACTTATCGGGTTAATGCTTGAATTCAAAAGCCTTGAATTCAAGAGTATCTTTACTCAAGTATAGCATATAGATAGGGGGAGTTAAGGTTAACTCCATCATCAATTGATTGTCATCATAAAAAAGGGAGAGATTGTTGAATCTCAGATTTTGATGATGAAATCAATTGGTAAATTATTTGATTAAATCTATATGTTGAGAAAGTGTGCAAGATTAACTATGATAGCAATCAAGGCATAAAGCAAAACAAAGTGCCAAAGTTAAGATTGAGATTTCGTTGGGAGTTTGAGAGTTCATCGAAAGTCCGAACGTTCGTCGGAAGTTCTACCGGAATTGACCGAGAAGTCCAGGAGCTTGCTAAAGAAGCTTGTCAAAACTCACCAAGAAGATTATTGTGAAGTCCAGGAGCTTACCGGAAGTCTACTGGAACATTGCTGAGAGATCGTCGGAAGTTCGCTAGAAGATCGTTGAAAGCTCGCTAGAAGAAACCTAGATTAACCAGACTTGATTTGCTTAATGTATACCTTAAGAATCATAGTTAGCATGTAATTAGGATTAGATTTGGGAGGTAATCCCACTAACTCTATTAGGGGCCAACTAAGCTCGCAATTGGATTGATTTGGACCGAATTCAAAGCCCAACTAGGCTGCTGGACCCTATCTGGCGATGGCACCGCCAGACTAGGGCGGTGGAACTGCCTACGGAGTAGTCTCTCATGTGGTCTAGGTGGTGGTACCACTAGTAGTTATTACTTGCCTAGTGGTGGTACCATCAGAGCTCAGCTCTGAGAACTCTGGTAAGTGATAGTACCGCCAGACTTGGCGATGGTACCGCCCAGTGTCAGAGTATCAAGCGGTGGTTCTGCTAGTATCTTGGAAATTTGAGATGAGATACTTTTTAGCTCCAATTTTGAAGTCATTGGGGTCTATAAATACCCCACCATTTTCTGCATGAAAGGGTAACAAAGTACAATCAAGGTGTGAAAAACTCTAAGTGTTGGGGTGTTAAAAGTGTTATAAAAGTGAGAAGAGTCCCCCTCCTCCCTCTTTTTAGCTTTGTAATCATCCAAGAAGAGGTGTGAGGCTTGTAAGGGTTATCTCATAAACCCGTGAAAAGAAGAAAGCGATGTAAAGAGGTAGTTGATCTTTTCCTATTGAAGGAAGACCATTAGTGGACACCGGTGACCTCAACGGAGGAGGAATCAGAAGTGGATGTAGGTCAAAATGACCGAACCACTATAAATTTTGATGTGCACATTTCCATTTTGCTTTTCATTACTGCCATTATTTTCTACGTTAATTACTAGTTCATTTACTCTAAAGTCAAACACTTTTCAAGATTGGTTTTTAATGAACAAATATCTTATAAAACCAATGATTTTTTCCACTACACTAGTTCACCCTACCACCCCCACCCTCTTAGTGCCACTCTTGATCCTAACAATTAGGTCATGCTAGCATGAAATTAATGATGAAAATCATCAACTTCGCAACTATACACCTTGATAGCTAAAGAGCTATGATATATATAGAATGCAAATTGACCCCCTCCAACAAATTGAAACAAGACGGATCGTTTCAAGATTGAAGTTAGGGAAACTATTCTAATCACTTTATCAATGAAAATTTGATAAAGTAATTAGAACAAAACTTTGATTCCCTTAAAATACCAGAAACTAAGAAGCTTGATAAGTCAAAAGGGAAAACAAAGATTTTTGGGTTTGGAACGCCACAAGCAGAAAAGCTTGATAAGTTCCAAAGTTCATGCAAGAACTTAAAAACAAAACAATCACCGGTGTTGAAAGTTGAATACACTTCTGAATTGTCTTCCTTATAAAGAGAGTCGGCCTTATTTATATAGTACAAAGGACAAGTACAAAGGGAATGAATCCATTAAATGACATTCATATTACTAATACATGAATATAGATTACTCATGAATCTGCCTTAAATTGATTTGAATGATTATTCATGAATAAGCCCATAATTCGTCAAATATGGTTGAATAACTTTTATTCTTCAAAATAGGCTAAAAATTCATCCTTCTCTCAAGGTTGGACTTTCTCTTCAAGATGTGGATTTATTTGAATCAGGTTTACTATTTTAGGCTCTTCTTGTATCCATAGAACCTTGACCAAGTTTTGACCAGCTTGCTCCTTCCAAATGCCTTCCAATAAACAAGTTAAGGCTTTTTTCATCCTTTTAGCTTTAGCTCTTGTTATTGGCCCTTCATGAATAGTTAAAGGGTCTTTGGCAGAATTATAATCAACTTGCTCATTCATATCATTCCCCATTTCCTCGAGAGGATTTGTCCTCGAATCAGCGCCTTCATCACTTGCATCAAACAAAGATAAATCAGAAATATTGAAGGTTGCACTAACATTGCCATACTCACCTGGTAGTTCCAACTTGCATGCATTGTCATTGATTTTTTGAATGACTCGAAATGGACCATCTCCTCTTGGCATTAGTTTATACTTCCTTTAGATAGGAAATTTTTCCTTCCTCAAGTATACCCAAACCCAATCACTAGGTTCAAATACTACTTGCTTTCGACTTTTGTTGTGTTGTTTCTCATATTGTAGAGTTTCTTTTCAATTTGTGTCCATTGACAAAATTAGCTTTTTGCTTACCATCCAAATTAGCCTTTTCCAAAGGTGTAGGTAGCAAATTCATAAAAGTTAATGGATTGAACCCCTACATAACTTCAAATAGGGAATGGTTAGCATGCATACTTTTATTATAAGCAAACTTTACATGTGGCAAACATTCCTCCCAATTTTTTAAATTCTTTTGAATTATGGCCCTCAAAAGTATTGATAAAGTTTGATTTACCACCTCCATTTATCTATCTGTTTGTGGGTGACAAGTGGTTGAATACAACAGTCTTGTACCCAACTTACTCCAAAGTATTTTTCAAAAGTGGCTAAGGAATTTCACATCTCTATCACTCACAATTGTCTTTGGAATGCCATGTAATCTTACAATTTCTTTGAAGAACAGTCCTGCAACATGTGTTGCATCATCTATTTTAGGGCAAGGAATGAAATGTGTCATCTTGCTAAACTTGTCAACAACAACAGAAATAGAATCTCTCCCTCCTTTTGACCTAGGTAAACCCAAGACAAAGTCTATGGATATATCAACCCAAGGCTCACTAGTTATAGGAAGAGTATACAATCAATGAGGCATTACTTTAGATTTAGCTTGTTTACAAGTAATGCATTTCTCACATAATCTCTCAACATCTCTTTTCATGTGCAGCCAAAAGAAATGATTACTTAACATATCTAAAGTTTTTCTAACTCCAAAATACCCCATTAAACTTCTATTATGTGCCTCTCTCACTGAACATTAAGAAATACATAATTTATTTTCTTTGAAAAGAAAACCATCATGCTTGAAAAACTTATCAAAACCCTCTTTCTCACATGCCCCATAAACATTAGGAAAATCATAATCAGAATTGTATAAATTTTTAATGTACTCAAAACCCAATAATTTTGCATCAAGTTGAGAAATTAGAGCATACCTTCTAGAAAGAGCATCGACAACCACATTTTCCTTACCTTGTTTATACTTGATGATGTATGGAAAGGATTCAATAAACTTCACCCATTTTGCATGCCTAAGGTTTAGCTTTTCTTGTCCTTTGAGATGTTTCAAGGACTCATGATCGGTGTGTATAATGAATTCCTTGTACCAAAGATAGTGTTGTCATGTCTTTAATACTCTTACCAAAGCGAAAAACTCATTGTCATATATCGGGTAGTTAAGATTTGCTCCACTTAGCTTCTCACTAAAGAATACAATGAGTCTACCTTCTTGCATTAAGACTCCTCCAATTCCTATTCCACTCGCATCACACTTAATCTCAAAAGTTTTAGCAAAGTTTGGTAAAGCAAGCAAAGGTGCTGAACTGAGTTTGTCTTTAAGCAAGTTAAAAGTATTATCTTGTTTTTCACCCCATATAAATCCCATATTCTTTTTGATGCATTTAGTTAATGGTGCAGCAATTGTAGAAAAATCCTTAATGAATCTTCTATAAAAGCTAGCAAGACCATGAAAACTTCTTAACATCACTAACACTAGTAGGTTTTGGCCACTCTCTAATTACTTTCACTTTTTCTTGAGCAACATGTATTCCTTTATCATTAACAACATATCCAAGAAAAGCAATTTCATTAGTGCAAAAAGTGTATTTCTTTATATTAACATATAACTTTTCTTTTCTAAGCACATCAAAAATAGTTTTTAAATGTGTTACATGCTCATCTAAACTTTTGCTATACATAAGTATATCATCAAAATAAACCATTATAAACTTTCCAATGCATGTAAAATATGATTCATCAATCTCATGAAAGTACTAGGTGCATTAGTTAGGTCAAATGGCATCAAAAGATCATATAGAGATCGTTTTCAGATCGCATCAAAAGATACGCATCGTAAAACCAATCAAATGTTATTTGATTTCAATCATAGCATAAAAGTTTTTTTGCATTACATATAGCATATAATAGTTTTTATGCTTACAAATCCAAGTTGAGAATGAAGGAAACAAGACAATTTGGACAACTAAAAATTTGCTATATCTAGAAACACAATAAGCATCTTAATTTTTTTTCCTAAATTGATAAATGATGAATCATATATGTTTGTTTCATCATCATTATCTACTTCCTAATTTTTTTAAGGAGCATATATCTTATCGTTTAATATTTATTTATTTTTAAATACTTTAATAAGAAATTGTTAGGATCAAGAATGGTACTAAGAGGGGGGGGGGGGGTGAATTAGTGGAGTGGATAAAATTATATTAGTTCGAAAATCTTTCATTCGATTAAAATTGATTACGGAAAGATGTTAACTTAAAACACATTTGTAAGAGTGTGCAGCTAAAGTAATGAGGAAGTATGGCAGTTTGCAATAAATATAAATAGCAAAGCAGAAATGCAAACAAGATTTTATAGTGGTTCAATCATCGTGACCTACATCCACTCTGAATTCCTCTTCCTTCGAGGCCACAGGCATTCACTAACGGTCTTCTTTCAATAGGTGAAGACCAACCACCTTCTTACAACTCTATTTTCCTTTTGATAGACTCAAGAGAGAACCTTTATACCCCCACAACCTCCTCTCTTAAACTTCACTAACACTTAAAGTTTGAGAGTAGTTCACACAAGATTACAATAGCATTTTCTTTTCTTTTTGCTCTCAATTGTGTGTCTGTTAACCAGTGATGAGGGGGGTATTTATAAGCCTCAAGTTGATTCAAACTTAGAGCCTCAAAGTGTCTCATCCCCGGTTTTCGAGTTATTGGCAGTACCACTGCCTAGTCTAGCGATGTCATCGCTTAGGAGACTATGTCTAGGCAGTACCATCGCTTAATAGTCTCGGAGATTGACTTTGGGTGGTACCACCACCCAGATTGGCGGTACCACTGCCTCGCACAGTCTTGGAGACTGTGCCACCGATGGTTCCATATGTTGGGTCACTGTTTGGGCCTTTCACTTGCCTCAGCATAGCCCAAACTTGGGCCTAATTGACCCCTAATTGAGTTGCCCAATTCTAACCCAATTATGCCTACAACCTACTTCAATCTAGACAATTATTATAAAACTGAATCAAATATTATCCTGCATGTCATTGGTTCATCGACGCCTCGTCCGATTCCTCGGTGCATCGTCCTCTCTTGCGACCTATTGTCCAATCGACCAATTGACCTTCACAATTGTGATTTCCTTGGTATAATTTTCGCTCTTCTTAGCCCGATGCCCAATCCCATGGCTCGAGGCTTTCTATTGATACGTTGACCGAACCTCTGGCTCAACGTCCAATCTTCTTACTTATTCCACTTCAGCCCAATATGATTCTTTTTGCTTTTAATTGTTTCTTCCTGATCGAAGCTTCTTACATCAATCAAAGCGTAGATATAAATACTATCAATTGGTTTCATCATCAAAATCTAAGATTCAACAATCTCCCCCCCTTGATGATGACAACAAATTGATGACGAAGTTAACCTTAATTCCCCCTATCAATATGTCATATTGATAGAACTCTTGAACTCAAAACTCCAAGCAATATGTCATCATAAAATCATGCATAATCAGAATTTCAATACATCATTTCATGCATGATCATCATCATAACTTTTCCCCCTTTGTCATCAACAAAAAGGAGAAGTGCATCTAGCCAGTTTTTGAGATATGCAAGTTTTACAACATACAAGCTAGCAAATTTTTTTATCACTTTGAAATATACATAATCACCAAATCATCATTAATTTTAAAGATATACAAGATTACAAATTTTGCAAGTTTGCAATTTTGCTTCTTAAGATAGGCAAGCTAGAAATTTTTAGTGATGTTTAAGATAGCAAGTTCTTTTTTCTCTTTTGAGAAGTGTAATTTTTTGCTTCCTTTGCAAAGTGCAAGCTAACAAAATTTTACATCATTTTACAATATACAAGCAATATGGCAAGTGTTACTTCTCTTTGAAGTATGAAGGATAGCAAGTTTTTGAAAAAGAATGCAAGATAGCAATGCATCATTTTAGAATATGCAAGCTAGCAAATTTTCTCCCCCTTTGTCATTGCCAAAAAGAAAAAAAGAATATAATTTTATAATTCTTTTCCCTTTATATCAATTTCCAAATTATGACAAAGATAAAGTATCATTCTTAATGACATAAGGTATCATTTCAGAAAATGATAATTGTTGACTTTCACATCATTTCATCAAAAAATCATAGTATTGCATACATCATTCTAAATCATAAATATTTCAAATCATGATGGAATCAAAATGTCAAATGATCATAACTTCTCATTTATATGCATAATACAATATCACAAGTATTTCATATATAATTTCATAATATCATATGAAAAATATCAAGAAAAATTAATTGGGTGATGAGATATACACTTCATAAATACGAGTCACAAACCAAATTTCAAGTTGTAAATATCAAAAAATCAAGAGAAAAATTATGATTCTTTTTTTATGGCTCAAATAGCGAAAGAAGAATCATAGTAAATGGCAAAAAAAAACCATGGGAGTTCAAAATAAGATCTTGATTCATAGAAAGATTTCAAGTATCAATATCAAGAATTCAACATCATGATATAGATAAAGACATTCATATAGTAAAATGAGTCATGAGAAAACACATAAATGTTCTCGATTCATGTATAATATCTCTCAATTCATTATGAATCATAAATTTTCTCTTTAGTAAACAACAAGAATAAATATAGTAATGATACCAATCATTATTCATTTGGATAGTAGATAGCAAAAAGAAACATCAAGGATAAAAGATCTCGATTCATATATAATAAATCTCAAGTTATAAATATCGAGAAATCAAGATCATGATATAGACAAAATTTATTCAAATTCATAATCATCAAAATCACTTTCATAATTCAAGAGATTCAAAATATAAATGGATTCATTAATCTCTTTTTGAAAAATCGATAAGATAGTGATAGAAAAATTTTCAATGATGCATTCTTATTTTAATTGTTTCAATTCATGTGATTTATTTCATATAAGCATGTCCTTGTCCTTTTTTTTTTTCAAATCAAAACATATATCATTGTTTAAAATGAAAGTGCAAGATTTATTACAATAATCATCAAGATCAATAAATCACAAAAATCATCATGTATAATTTCAAAATCTCATGCATAGAATAAAATCATCAAGGTACCAAAATTTTTAATATTTTCATTACATCATTATACATCATTAAATCATCAAAATTGATTTCATCAAATATAAAGCATTTTCAAAATCATTTTGTTTGTTGTAGTAATGCATATTTCTTTTTAAGTGAAACTAACTTTTCATGCTTAGTGCTAGGAATTAACATGTAATTATTTTTATTTATTTTTTACTAACTAATTTAAAAACAACTCATGAAAAATTATCTAGTTATTTCAAAATAAAGTAAAGGAGTTTCATTTGAGTTGTTTACCTCATTGTCGATAAAGTAAAAATTATCTACAAAGCGAAGTTCGCCACTTTGTCTTCATCGATTTGTTTCTCGTTATCGAATGAGCTCGATTCATCCCAAGCCACCTTGAATACTTTTTTCTTCTTTGGCAACTTATTTTTAAGTTCATTTTTATTCTTTAATTCTTGTTTTATGAACTTTTCAAATTTTATAGTGAGAAGTAAGTGGTATTCTATTGTTTGAAATGTCAAATCCTTCTTGTTCTTTGGAAGGTTATTCTCATGTTCATTTTGTGCCATACAACTTATTTCATAGATCATTAAAAACCTGATAAGTTCTTCAAGTGAAAAATAGTTCAAATCCTTGGCCTCTTGAATAGCAATTACTTTAGGGTCCCAACTCTTTGAATAGGCTGTTTTAAGTTTCACGATTTTTGCGCACCAATCTTCGCACGATGACGAACATCTCTTTGGGAATAGGGGATTTTATTTTTTTTGTTCTTCCGTTACATATGTGATGTTGCCCCAAAATTTCTCAAAGTTTTGATATGTGATATCCGCCGAAGCCCCTGTCTTATTGGATATCCAATAAGCCTTTGAATTAATGGATCTTATGGATGAGATCCAATAAGAGCCCATAAAAGATTATTGGATAGAGATCCACTAATCTAATAGGCTTGGGTAATTGGATGCAGATCCATTACCCAATATGGGAGGATCCTAATGATAGAGGACCTCTATAGAATAGTAATTTATAGAGTCCCAATAGGGTAGTTTAAAACTCTAAAGAGGATGGGATACTCTGCCAGACCTACATAAAGTTGAAACTTATATATTAGGTAATTGAACAGACTCGGGCTATAGAGTGGTGCTTGAGCTAGGTCCTCCAACCTCACTCAACTCTATCATGCTCCCACTATATCCGCCAAGAATGTGTTCCTTCTCAAGGAACACTACTCTCTTGGCTATAAAGACCTTTTGGTTCTCGAGATGATAGAAATAATACCCACAAGTTTCCTTGGGGTATCCCACGAATTTGCATCACTCTGTCCTCAATTCCAACTTATCGGAGTAGTGTCTTTTAACATGGGTAAGGCAGCCCCAAAACTTAACAATCTTAAGATCGGGCTTTTTCCCTTTCTATATCTCATATGGTGTAGACACTACCGACTTAGTTGGAACTCTGTTTAAAAGGTAAGCTATGGTCTCTAGAGCATATTCCCAGAATTATATGGGTAGGTCAGCGAAACTCATCATGGACTATACTATGTCTAACAATGTACGATTTCCCCTTTCAGACACACCATTGAACTGAGGTGTATAAGGAGGTGTCCATTGGAATAATATTCTATGGTCCTTGAGGAACTGAATAAACTCTGTACTTAAGTACTCACCTCCTCGATCTAATCGAAGAGTCTTGACAATCTTTCCAGTCTGGTTCTCCAGTTCATTCTTATACTCTCTGATTTTCTTAAAGGTCTCGGACTTGTACATCATTAAGTACATATATCCATACATTGAGAAATCATCAGTAAAGGTAATAAAGTAGGAGTAACCACCAATGGCATGAGTTGACATGGGTCCATATACATCACTATATATAAGTTTTAATAGCTCAGTGGCTCTCTCTCCAGTTCCACTAAATGTAAATATATATACATATCTAGTAGATGTAAAAATAACTAAACCAGATGATCATGGACCACAGCCTAATGTGATCATGCCTGAGCTAGTAGGCCTAATCACTCACATCAAGATCTATATGTGCAACAGTGCATCTCCATGCCCTGTGATCATCCATCTCGTCCTCGTTGGTTCCGTCGACATCTCGATACATTGAGATGCATCGCGATTGTCCATCTCATGGGTCCCGCTATCGCATCCACGTTTCCGATGCGCCTCTTCATGTGATTACAACTTAATCATAGGCATGCAGGCCTTACAATAAATAAGAAATATAATGGAGGCTCACAGGCCCCAATAATAATAATCACAAGTACACACATCACACGGTGCATGATCATCCGTCCACATATTATACATCACATGTATAAATCATCATCATATAGGACTACCAGATAATAAAAAATAATAATCAATTAAACCTTTTAATTAATTAATATTTTCAAATCAGGGATATGTAAAGAATTTTCTGAATTCTGAGGGTATTTTCATAATTTGGACAAAAAGGACAGAACTAGAATTTCTGAAATTCACAAGGGCAAAACTATCCATTTGCCAAAGAATGCCCTAATGCCCTACTCCCCCATGCTGCTACCGCTGCCGCCGCCACCCTACTGGCGGCGGCTTGTGCGGCGGGGGGGTTTGCCCTCAAGAGCAGCGGCCATAGGCGCTGTTGCCCTGTGGCGCCTCAGCCCGCGGGCGCTACGGCCGTAGGTGCCTTGCCTTGCGGTGCCTCTGCCCGTGGGTCTAGCACCCGCAGGCGCCGCCCTTGCATGCAGGCACTGTGCCTGTGCACAAGTGATCGCCTTGCCTACAGCCTTGCTTACCGGCGCCGCTGCAGGTAGCGCCCGCGGGTGGGGCACCCGCGGGCTGCCAGCCCCACCGGCTGCAAGCCTGCTGCAAGCAAGCCGTCGGTTGGCTACTGCATGCGCAGCCTCAATGCTTCCTGCCTGCGGTCGCGCTACATGCGACTACACGCACGTAGATTAAGGGCAACAACTATTGTTGCCCTTTCTCGCTTTTGTGTCAACGATTTGGACATCAAAAGTTTCTCTAAAACATAACACACGCAGTTCAAAACCAATCTATCACATGAACAACCTAGCTCTGATATCACTGTTGGGAAATCTTGGGAGCGACATCACATGCGCAGTGGAAGAACAAGAAAACAAAATTCCCTATTCCCAAAGAGATGTTCGTCGTCATGCGAAGATTGGTGCGCAAAAAAAATCCATGAAATAAACTGCATATAAAATATATTGTGTTACCTAGGGAGATCATATATCCCTGTGTTGGGCCCAATAAGAGGCCCCAAATAGTGCCCAAAGAAGTCTCATCGTCATGGCATAGTCTTCAAGACTATGTCAGGCAGTGGTACCGCCAGTCTAGGTGGTTGTACTGCCCCTAGCAAGGTGCCAAGCGGTGTTATCGTCAATCTGGATAGTGGTACCGCCCAGCACTGCCCCCCAGGTGGTGGTACCGCCCAAGGTAGTGTCACTGTCAGACTGACACTGGGCAGTGGTACCGCCCAACGCAAGCGGTAGTACCACTTGTGCTTGGGAAACTCGGGATGGAAAAGTTTTAGGCTCCAAGTTTGTATCAACTTAAAGCCTATAAATACCCCTCTCATCCCTAGGTAAAACACACAAGCACAGAGAGTTTAAAAGAAAGAATTGCTGTAGAAATCTCTTGTGAGAATCCTCCTCTAGTCTAAGTGTTAGAATTCTGTTTAGAGAGGAGAGTGAGTGCTTGTAAGGGTTATCTCCTAAACCCGGTAAAAGGAGAAGAGGGGTGTAAAAGGTAGTTGGTCTTCACCTATTGAAGGAAGACCGTTAGTGGATGTCGGTGGCCTCGACAGAAGAGGAATCGGAGGAGTGGATGTAGGTCACGACGACTAAACCACTATAAACTATCGTGTTCTCTGGTTTGCATTTTATTCTTGCTATTACCTTACTGCAAACCTCCTTAAGTGTTTACTGCCTTCAATTCATTACATACACTTTCAAGTTAAGTTTCCAAAATCGGTTTTTCATCATAAATGGTTTTTATCATACGAAGGTTTTTTGAACCGACGTAACTTTTACCACTGTACTAATTCAACCCCCCCCCCCCTGCTTTTGATCCTAACAATATCAGAGCCACGGTTTTCTATTTTGATTTAACACCTAAATAAAAATGGCTCTTTTTGGTTTTCAAGAGGGTTACTCTTTCATTCGTCCTCCCTTTTTCAATGGGATGGACTACACTTATTGGAAAACTCAAATGAGAGTTTTCTTGCTTTCATTGAATCTCAATTTATGGCACATAGTCAAAAACGGATTTGAAATGTTTTTTCTTCCAATGAACAATTGGAATAATTTGAAGAAGAAGATATTTTCTCTAAACGCAAAGGCTATGAATGCCTTATTTTGCGCCTTAAACAAAAACGAGTTTAATCGGGTTTTTTTGTGCAAAATGGCCTTCGATATTTGGCATATTCTTGAAATCACACACGAAGGCACGGATATAGTTAAAAATTCTAAAATTAATCTTTTAATGTATAATTTTGAACTATTTATATGAAATCAAGCAAAACCATGGGAGACATGTATACCCATTTTATGGATGTCATCAATGGTTTAAAAGCACTTGGTAGAAGTTTTTCAGATTTTGAACTCGTTAACAAGATTTTACAATCGCTTTCAAAAAATTGGGATTCGAAAATAATGCCAATTCAAGAATCGAAGAACTTGAACCATTTTTCGATTGAAGAACTAATTGGTTCATTGATCACATATGAAATGACGTGCATTGCACGTGAAGAACTTGAGAACCACCTTCCAAAGAATAGGAAAGATTTGGGACATAGAACATTTGAAGACCACTTGAGCATAAGCTCAAGTGATGGTGAACTTGAACTTCCAATGAAAATTATGAAACAAAATTTTAAAAATAAAAAGAATGCAACTACTTGTTTTGAACGCAAGAAGAAGAACAAAAATTGGGATGAATCGAACTCCTCCGAAGACGAGGAGAAAATAAAAAAATGCGAGGTGGCAAACTACGCCTTAACGGCATTCGACAATGAGGTAATCGAAACCCCCTTAATTTATTTTGAAATTATATAATGCTTTCCATGATGCATTTTCTTTTTTATTTAGTTTAGAAAAATTATTTTTTAAAAATTACATAATGTAATAAAAATGGAAAAATTAGGAATCTTGCTTATCCTTCTAGTAATTTCTGAAAATAATTATGAAAATTGCATGTTTTATGATAAACAAACAAAATGATTTTGATTGAAATTATGAAATCATGCTTGATAATTTATGATCATGCTTAATGAGTTTATCTTTCATAATGATGCATGATGATTTTTTAGATTTATGGATTATCGATCTTTACGTTAATGAACATGATATTTTCAGTTTTAAACTATGATGTATGTTTTCATACAAAAACTTTAGCACATTGATTTAAAATCATGTTTAATGGTTTTATAATTCGAAATTATGCATGATGAATCTTGCGATTTACGGATTATCGATTTTTACCATAATGAAAGTACCTTATTGATCTTTGTCGTAATAAATCTTGTACTTTTGGTTTTAAACATGATACATGTTTTTATTTGACATAAATGAAATAAAATCATATGAATTGAAACAACTAAAAAGAGGGAAAAAAATTTCTTGAAAATTATTTTTCTCTATCTTAATGATCTTAATGATTATTATGATAAATCTACATATGCCATTTTGAATCTCTTGAATGTAATGTTGAGATTTTGATGATTTTGATGATTTGAATTTGAATGAGTTTTATCAAAATCATGATCTTAGTTTATTGGAATTACTTGACATCTTCTTTATGAATCAAAATCTTATATCTCCTACGTTTCCTTTTACCATTTACTAAAGAGGAGATCTATAAAACTAACCATGATCTTGATAATTATGTTTTGAAACTTTATGAAAATCAAGATCGTTCACCATGACTTCTTGCATTTTATTAAAAAAATTATTTATCAAAATGAATCATGTCTTTTGGTATTTACATGATTTTTGATATTTTATCTCTTATGATATGATTTTTATGTACAATTCCTGGTATTCATGAAATATATATCTTATCACCAAGTTCTTTTTGATATTCTTCATGTGATGATATGAATGCATGAAACACTCATGATATTATTTTCATGCATGCAATGATGAAATATTCATGATGGAAAATTGTTTTGATATCCACATCTTGATTTTTTCATCTTTGTTATCTTACCTTTGTCATAATTTAGAAATTGACATAAAAGGTCTTCCCTTATTTTTGACAATGACAAAGGGGGAGAAAAATACGCTAGAAAGCAAATTTGCTAGCTTGCACAAGTCAAGAGAAGCAAAATTTGCAAACATACATATCGCAAAAAGGGACAAAACTTATTAGTTTGCTTATCTCAAAAGCAAGAAATGCTATCTTGTAATCTCAAGCAAAAGTGCTATCTTACCTATCTCAAGTTTCAAAACATGCTAACTTGCACTTTGCAACAGAAGCAAAATTGCTAGCTCAAACATTGCAAAGGAAGCAAAAATTTGCTTGCTTGCAACTTGCATATTTCAAGAAGCAAGAGTTACTTTCTTGAACATCTCTAATTTGCTAGCTTGCATGATGTAGAACTTGCTATCTTAAACATTACAAAGAAGTGTTATCTCGCCTATCTCAAGAAGCAAAATGCTAAACTTGCACATCTTTAATGATATCTTGCATAATGATCAAATTAGAAATTATGTTTAATATGTAATGATTTGAATGTGTACTTCTAAACACATGAGAATTGGACTTCTCCTTTTTGTTGATGACAAAAGAGGAGAAGTATGATCATGTTATGCATGTTGACATGTTGCAAATATTCATGATGAAATTTGCAATGACTTGAATTCGGCTTGAATTCAAGGTTCTATCAATATAGTTTGTTTAAACTTCGAGAGTTAAGGTTAACTCCATCATCAATTTGGTTGTCATCATCAAAAAGGGGGAGATTGTTGAATCTCGTATTTTGATGATGAAACAATTGATAAGTGTTCATGATTTAATTTATATTTTGAGTGACGTAGGATGCTTCGATCAAGATATGACAATTAAAGTAGGAAGAATCATGTTGTGCCAGGGGAAAACATGTCAAAAAATTGGACATCGGGCTGGAGGAACGATCGACATATTGACAGAAGGCTTTGGGCCGTGGATTCGGGCATTGGGCCAAGAAGAGAAGATATTGTGCTAAGGATATTGGAGTTGCGGAGTCAACTAGCTGATTGGGTAATAGGCCACAAGAGAGGACGATGCGCCAAAGAATCAGACGAAGCATCGAGGGACTAATGACATGACCGGACAATGTGATTAATATTTAGTATTAATTGTCTAGATTGAAATATGTTTTACATGTGCAGGGTTAACTACGATAGCAAGGCATGAAGCAAAATGAAGTCCCGGAGTCAAGATCAAGATCATGTTGGGAGTTCGAGAGTTCGTCGGAAGTTCTGGAGGAATTAGCCAAGAAGTCTCGGACTCCCAACGTGATCTCAATCTTGACTCCGGGACTTCATTTTGCTTCATACCTTGCTATCATAGTTAATCCTGCATATGTAAAATATACTTTGATCTAGACAATTAATACTAAGCATTAATCACGTTGTCCAGTCATGTCATTGGTCCCTTGACGCTTCGTCCGATTCTTTGGTGTATCATCCTCTCTTACGGCCTATTGCCCGATCAGCCAATTGACTCCACAACTTCGATATCCTTAGTGTAATATCCTCTCTTCTTGGCTTAATGCCCGAATCCACAGCCCAAAGCCTTCTGTCGATACATCGATCGTTCCTACTTTAATCTTCTGACATGTTTTCCCCCGGCACAACATGATTCTTCCTACTTTAATTGTCTCATCCAGATCGAAGCATCTTGCATCACTCAAAACGTAGATTAAATCATAAACACTTATTAATTGGTTTTATTATCAAAATACGAGATTCAACAATCTCTCCTTTTTTTATGATGACAACCAATTGATGACGGAGTTAACCTTAACTCCTGGAGTTTAAACAAACTCTCCCTATCAATATGTCATATTGATAGAACTTTAAATTCAAGCCGAATTTAAGTCATTGCAAATTTCATCATAAATATTTGTAACACGTCATCATGCATACCATGATCATACTTTGTATCAGGGCAAATTTCATCATGACGGAGTTCGAGAGTTCGTCGAAAGTCCGAACGTTCGTTGGAAGTTCTAGAGGAACCAGTCGAGAAGTCTTGGAGCTTGCCAGAGAAGCTCATCAGAAATCACCAAGAAGATCATCGTGAAGTCCAAGAGCTTGTCGGGAGTCCGCCGAAACATTGCCGAGAGATCGTCGAAAGTTCATCGGAAGTTCGTCGGAAGCTCACCGGAAGAATAGACATAGGGACTTATGTAGCTTAGCAAATATCTTAGGATTTCGTAGTTAGCACGTAATTGGGCTTGGATTTGGGCCAGCTAGGCCCATGTAAAAACTGTGTTGGCCCAATAAGAGACCCCAAACAGTGCCTATAGATGTCTCACCATCATGGCATAGTCTTCGAGACTGTGTCAAGCGATGGTACCGCCAGTCTGGGTGGCTGTACCACTCCTAATAGAGTGCCAGGCAGTGGTACTGCCAGTCTAGGTAGTGGTACCGCCCAGGGCAGTGTTAGTGTCAGACTGACACTAGGCGGTGGTATCGCCCAACGTAGGCGGTAGTACCGCCCGTGCTTGGGGAACCCGGGATGGGAAAGTTTTAGGCTCCAAGTTTGAATCAACTTGAAGCCTACAAATACCCCTCTCATCCCTGGGTAAAACACACAAGCACAGAGAGTTTAGAAGTAAAGAATCATTGTAGAAATCTCTTGTGAGAATCCTCCTTTAGTCTAAGTGTTAGAATTTTGTTTAGAGAGGAGAGTGAGTGCTTGTAAGGGTTATCTCCTAAACTCGGTAAAAGGAGAAGAGGGGTGTAAAAGGTGGTTGGTCTTCACCTATTGAAGGAAGACCGTTAGTGGATGCCGGTGGCCTCGACGGAAGAGGAATCGGAGGAGTAGATGTAGGTCACGACGACCGAACCACTATAAACTACCATGTTCTCTAGTTTACATTTTATTCTTGCTATTGTTAGGATCAAGAGCACTAAGAAGGGGGGGGTGAATTAGTGCAGTGGATAAAAATATCGATTTTAGAAAATCTTTTCGTTTGTTGAAAATTGAACTCGGAAATGCTTAACTTTGAAGGCGAAGTAAAAGCATAAAGATAGCTTGAAGGCAGTAAACAATTAAAGAGGTTTGCAGTAAAGAATGATGCTTAAAGTTAATGCAAACCGAGATTTTACAGTGGTTCGATCAATTGTGACCTACATCCACTTTCGGCTTCCTCCTCCGACGAGGTCACCAGCATCCACTAGAGGCCTTCCTTCAATAGATGAAGGTCAACCACCCTTATATAGCTTTTCTCCTTTTGACGGGCATAGGAGACAACCCTTACAGATTTTCACTCCTCTCTTGAATGATCAAAACTTAGAAAGAAAGAGGGAGAAGAACTTTTAGCCTTTTACAACACTTTTAAGCTCTTAAATACTCAGAATAAAAGCAAGCTTTTGGTTACCCTTTTATGCAGAAAGGGTGGGGTTTATATAGGCCCCAATCAGTTTGATTTTAGAGCTCAAAAGTGTCCATTCCCGGATTCCTAGAGTCCTAGCAGTACCATCGCCATAATTGGGTGGTACTACCGCTTGTCATCTATCATTGAGCAGTACTACCACTATGTCTGGGCGATACTACCGCCTGACATCTCTCGAAGACTAAGCTCAGGTGGTACCATCGCCTGACAGGGGCAGTACTACCACCCAAAATTCCTGGGAGACCGAGTCTCCTGGGCAGTGTCACCGTCGGCCAAGAATTCTAGGTCCAAATGGACTGATCCATTTGGCCCAATTTGGGTCTATCAAGGGCCCAGTTGGCCCCAGATTAAGTTAATGGGATCACCTCCCAATCCTAACTTAATCTTCATGCTAACTACGATAATTAAGACATCAATACTGCAGATCATGTTTCGATGCGTCAATCGCTTCTTCCAGCAAACATCCGACGAACCCTTGGCGATGCTCCAGCGGACTCCCGGCAAACTCTTAGACTTGCGACGATCCTCTTGGCGAGTTCCGATGAGTTTCTTTGGCAAGCTCCTAGACTTCTCGGATTGTTCCCACAGAACCTCCGACGACCGTCCGGACTTCCGACAAACTCTCAAACCCCCAACGTGATCTTTGTCTTGACTCCGGCTCAATACTTGCTACATGTCTTACTGTCATTGTAGTTAATCCTGCATACTTATCTCAACATATGGATTAGATAACCTAATGACAATTGACTTCATCATCAAAATTCGAGATTCAATAAACTCTCCCTTTTTTATTATGACAATCAATTGATGACGGAGTTAACCTTAACTCCTCCTATCTATATGCCATACTTGAGATAAGTCATTCTTGAATTCAAAGCTTTTGAATTCAAGAGAAATATTGATAAGTTAAGTTCATTTAAACTTATCAATTCCCTCATCATGATTCCTATCATGATGTATCTCTCTGAAAATGATGTCAAGGCATGACATCCATTTTCAAGTTTCATATTTCAAATGTGAAAGATAGCAATCATAACAATTCATCACATGGTAAGATATCAATATGTAAAATTACGATGCAAGCTCTTGATATCTTAACATAATGCAAATATTTCAAATGTAAGCTCTATGTATAGCAATTCATTCTATCATAGCAATTCATCATATGGCAAGATATCAATATGTAAAATTGTGATATAAGCTTTTGATACCTTAACATAATGCAAATATGATAATCATAGCAATTCTATCATCAATTTACCACATATTCTATCATCAATTTAACACATATTTCTCCCCCTTTGTCATCAACAAAAAGGAGAACGATTCAAGCGTACTTCAAGCATAGTAATAAGTATGGTAAAGATTCATGTTATAGAAGGATTCATATCATTTTTCAATAATAAGTGATAAGATATCATTCATACAAATTATTTTTCAAGCAATCATGACATGGTATCATTCAAAAATCCATTAAAGAGATAGCTTTCATTACTTCTTTCTTTTTATTTGTCATTAACGTTTTCATGAAGGAGGAAAGCCATTATAAACTATCTTGAATGAAGTTAAAAACGATAAAAGATTAAATCATACTTTATTTTTATAAGGATCAAGATATGCATGTGAAGTTAAATCCATGCAAGTGTTCATCTCAAAAAAATTTCTTCAACAAGAAGAAATTCATGTGAAAGAATCATTACATTAAATCCATTTCTCGATTAAAAATTCAAAAGATAAATCCATGAGAGATGCATTTGTTAATTAATTCCATATGTCAAAAATCATGGAGCATTGATATAAGATAAACTTGATATGACATAGGTTCATGAAGGCTCCATTCAAGAAATCCATTAAGTCCGAAAGAGAAATACAAATTCACGTATTGTTAGGATCAAGAAAATCCAAAAATGAAATTTAACACATTCATGTATTCGGACACAGTTTTACCATAGCTTTTCAAACACAATCATGAAGGTAAAACATGCTTATCATCATGGAAATTTTTGCATCCAAAACACATAATTTTCAATATATTATTGAAGCATATAATTAAGTAAAATTTGTATCATAAGATTTTTAGCATTGAGTTTCTAAGTGATTGATCAAGGATCAAGAAAGTCCGAGAACAAAATTTAACAAATTCATGCATTCGGACAAGTGTTTTGTTACAATCACAAAGGAAAACATGTTCATCATCATGGAAACTTTTAGCATCAAGACACAAAATTTCCAACTTTTAAAGTAAATATGTTATTGAAGCATTCAATCATGTCAAATTCGTATAAAATTTTCAGCATGGAATTTAAGTGAAAATCTAAAAAACGAATAGCATAAAAAGAGGTTCAAGGAAAATCCGAAAACAAGGTTCAATCAACATTAATATTCCTAACTCAAAGATACCATAGATCAAGTTATAGATACCAATAGTAAAACACATCAAGGATTTGCAATCATCAAAGTAAGTGGCATTATGATCAAGGTGAGTAGCATAAAGAGTTTACAACAACATAGTTTTACAATAAGACAAGAAGGAACTATGTTCACCTTTTCTAAATACATACATATGCTCATTCAGGTGGTGGAAAATTAAAATATCTAAAAAAAGAGTCAAATTGTCGATAAATTTGCTACAGCTCAGATAGGATTTGATCTTGGCAATGTTCAAGCCGATCTTATCTTTGTTCAAAGAAATCCATCTGAATCCCTATTTCTTCAATAAATGATGAAGGAGCTTGCTCAAATGAATGTGATTCCTTAAAGGGACCAGTTGGAGGAGATTGATTACTCCTAAAGATTGGCGTTTCTGGTTCTGGTTCTAGTTCAAGTTGAGGGGGATCAGTTCTTCTAGGCATTCTAACCCAAATACCATTTCTAAATATACATCTCATTCGATGAAGTAGATTTTTATTTATGATGCTAAATCTATCTACCTTTATAACATCTTCATCAGGTGGTATTGCAATATCGTAGGCATTAAGCATTCTAGTGATTATGCCACCATATGTGTCACGCCCCTCCTGAATTTAATTCATTCAAGAGGTGTGACCTTGTCTAAAATCAATAATATTATAATTTATCATCACAAATCAATCCAGGATCTAATCTAACATTTGAGGATACTAAGAACCATTCAAATCAATATTCACAATTCATAAACATGTACGTTTCATAAATCATACTCCACTTCACTCAGAGATTCATAAAATCTATAGCTTAACTAAACATCAACCACAACACAAATCCATAATCGTAGAAATATATACAATCACAAAAAAATAATTATTTATCATGAGTTCTTATCCTTATACAACTTAAACTTATCATTCCATAAACATGAGCAGTCCATTAAACTTTTACAACACATAAGTATCAACATATCCTTAACATTACATCAGAAGTAAAGTATACTATACAACAAAAACCTATCAACCAACAAAGATTAGCCCAAAAATCTTCTAGCCTTTCACTACTTCAACCCAATTCTAGCTTTTCAGTGCGTGACAAGCTACCCTGAAAAATTTATATAGCAACAGGTGAGCATAAAGATCTCAACAAGTGACTAACATATCTATGGCGATAGGAGAAGTTCAAGCAGGCTTAGTATCAAGATAACAAAAGCAAAAATACTAGTGTTCATTTGAAATTATCTCATTTGATATAAAAATCACAAAGGGTTACCTCATTCGAAAATATGCGTTAGACATAACAATAGGAGAAAGAAAATTGGAGCATTTTATTGGCAAAAGAAGCATTTAGGCATGTATCAAATGGCATATGAAGCATTTAGATGCATATCAAAGGCGTAAGAGTGTTTGGGAGCATAATAATGACATACGAAATACTTCAAAGTATAACAAGTGAACCGAATAATAAACACAAGCTTGTATGTCATTTTTGATGTAGCATGCATTCCATTTTTATCCAAAGCATAAATATAAAATCATAAGCAAAGCTTTGGATATCATATCAAAAACATAGAGGGTGCTGTGGGACCACATACATAATGTGATTCATCCATTTCAAGATGATCACCAAGCATAAGTCTCCTACGTTTGGGAGCTCCATCCACCCACGTCTTAGTGAAGTCAATGGAGTCGGCAGAGCATCGTGGACTCTATGCATAACTCCCTTTACCATTTCTGGCAAAGGTTCACAATATCCCACAAGACACCAGAGTACAAAAGGGTAGCATGAACAATGACATTGGTACATATCGGAAGCACATGCGGAAACAACAGAAATATGCGTGTGCCTTTATCAAACAAGGAAATGCAAATAAAACATTACATAATAAATTTTAGTCATACAACAATTTCAGAATGAACAATACAAGAATTTTCAAATGACTAATATAAAGTTCAATTGAAGAAGAATTTAGCAGAAATCAAATTTCCAATAGAATGAAACTTGAATAGGCAAAACTCAACAAAGTTTTCAATTCTGGTAGAATTCTAATGGTACATTTCCTGATTTGTTTGAATGACCAAGCATGCTTCAATTCACTAAAAATAGGTGTCATGGGAAAGCTGTATCAATCTATTTTCCAAAACATGAAGTTATAATAAATAGAGTAAAGGAAGGTCAGAATTGATCACTCTGTTTTTGCAGAATTGATAGAATCAATTTAAATAGATGTTTCAGAAGGCAAATGTACTTCAAAATTTCTAAATTAGGTGTCAAAAGAAAGCTATGCAAATCTAGTTCCCAAAGAACAAAAGTTTTGCATAATTCAGAATTTTTGCTAGAGAGTTATGAGCAATTTAGTAATAAAAGGTTAGAATTGATCATCTCTATTTTGCAGAATAGATAGAATCAATTTAAACAGATGTTTCATAAGAAAAACATACTTTAAAATTTCCAAATTAGGTGTTAAGGGAAATATATACAAATCTAGTTTCCAAAGAACTAAGTTTTACATAATTTAGAATTTTTACTAGAGAGTTATGAGCAATTTAGTAATAGAAGGTCCAAAATTACAATCCCTATTTTGTAGAATCTGTAGAGTTAATTGCAACAGAAGTTATATTAGGCATTTTGACTCCAAATCATTCAATCTAGGTATCAAAATAAAGGTCTTTGAGTCTACTTTCAAATGGAATAGGTTTTGCCTAAATCAGAGTTTAGTACAAAAAGTTAGGACCGAAATAATGCATAGAGATTGGATTACCAAAAAATTACAGATTCATGGCTTTGTATCAAAATGAAAGAAATGTTTGGTTCTCAGCTGAAATCTTTCAAATTTTGTAGAATTGAAAAGAAAACAGAGATTAGGATTCTGTTGGATAGGGTTAGAATATTTGCCTTAGAAAGTTTTGATTTCCAAATATGGGGGAATTGATGCAAAGCCTTAAGCCAAGATGAAACTTCATCTTCTTCAATTCTTTCTCTTCTCCTTCAATTCCTTCTTCTCTTCTCGAGTTACATTGGCTGTAAAGTTTTCCCTCAATTGTGCCTTAAATTACTTAGGTTTGGTTCATGCTAAAGTAGTGAGGTGGCAAGCATGCATGGAGGTTTAGGTGTCATCTTTAGAATAAATGTAAGTAGCTCATCCTTGCTAATGCCACATGTCCTCCATTTTATTTTATTTTTTTTCTTAATATGAATATTTCACAAATCACCTCCAATTAATGAGATTCACATTTTGGTCCCTCACAATACTTTCAATATATATAAAAAAAGTATTTAGTGCTAAAGAATTATTAAAAAAAATCCTCATATTTATAAATAAGTTCTTATAAATTTTCAAAAATGAGGGATGTTACAATATGGAAGCATAATGTCCCTTTTTGATATTTCTATCATGTTTTGTTAGATAAGGTAACCAAAACAATTGTTATATCCTTTCATGATCCAGTACATGATTCCTAGTTCTATTTGACTCACTTCATCATGGTGGTATTGTTTAGGGAGAATAATGCTAATTAGGATGTGATGAAGTATTTTGGTGTTTAATGGTAATAGATGTTCACAACTTTTAGGAAGTACCATTAAGTTGGGATTGCCAAAAATTGTTCCTAAGGCATCAATATAAGTGGTCCCAATGGTTTCATCGTCACATTGTCCTCTAAAATAACAACATCCTTCTTTCACTGGGATGCCTATTATGTCGCAAATAGATCTATCCATAATGAATATATGGTATCCTAAAAAATAGGTAGACATCCTTTCTTCTTTATCTACATATAGATTGTTATAAAACAACCTAATAAGTCTAGGGTAGATTGGTTCACTTATTTGTAGGATTGGAAGTAGGTTTAGATTTGCAAACCATTGAATAGGTTCTAAATCACTTGGTTCATCTAAGTCAACATATTTTCCCTTATAAACATGTCTAAATTCTATGAAACTAAATTTTTAGGCATGTAGATTTGAATCAAAAAGTATGGAATCAAAGTTTTCTTCTAATCTCCTCTTCCCTTTGTCCCTAGAGGATCTTCTAGAACCCATAAATATTACTATTTAGGAAGATAAACAATGAGCAAGAGTAGATCAAACAAAAAAGAAATCAAAGGATTTTAGAGATTACCTTAGTTGAGATCTTCAAGAGGAAGTAGGATTGATTCTTGATCTTACAGGAATTAGGTAGTTTTGGGCAACTAAAGGGGAGGAATGGAGTTAGAGGAGAGTTTAGAGCTGCAAGGAGGAGAAGAGAGTGAGTTGGGGTCGGTTCTACCGCCAGCCCTAGCTTGGGTTTAAAAGAGGGCAGGTTGCGGGCGGTGGCACCACTGGCTAGGCAGTGCAACCGCTGCCACCCGTGACAGCTGGCGGTGCTACCACCAGCTGGGCGGTGAGCATTGCTTTTCAGGGCTGTGTAGGCTAATGTGGGTGTTTTCAATTTAAAGAGAGTTTTTATTTGTGAAGCAATCAACCTTAATTACATAATTGTGTAAAAATTTATATCACAAGATGATAAATTTTGTACGTTTAATGATAGATCTTGTGAAGTGCATACTCTACTTCACATGTCATACAGAGTTTTTAACATGTTCATGACTTATCATGCAAACTTGTAAACCTCGCTACTTCATGATTTATATCATACAAGAATTCATATGCAAACTTGGCTTGCAAGACATAAGATATAGTTGGATCCGAGAAAAAAATTTAGGGAGGAGTGTATCTAATAAATTCAAAAATCTGGAGGATAGGTGAAGGGGAATTTATGCATAAGAGTTTACACGTTTCAAAATTTTGAGGGATCAAACGTAAGTGTTTATCACACAAGATTCCATCATTAATATGTGTATCATTTGATAGTTCCAATTTTACTAATCCTCTTTTTGTCTTTCTAACTAGAGAGCGTTATGAGTTATTTTGGATCTCGGGTCACAAACATCGAGCACTCAAAAACAAGATGTCATCTCTTGCTCCTAGCTTGTGGTGATATATATTTCTACAAAAAAGGATGATTTTTAGGTACCCATTTATTCTTGGGTGCCTCAAAAACTGATCTAAATTGTTTGTCATATTACATGAAATTTATTATGGTTCCTTTTGGAACCCAAATCAATTTGTTAGGACTAATCTTCTTAAATGGATAATGATAAGTTCTATGTCCATGTTTGCAACAAAAGTTGCATTTGTTTTGGTGCGAAACATGTAAGATAGGGCCTTTAATGAAAGTGGTTGGATTTTGGTGAGAGCTTCTCACGAATCCGATTCCATTTCTTTTAGGAACATGACCCTTATTTGTAAGGATCATATTCAAAGACTTACTACCAACCTCAAATTTCTTCAAAGTATCCTTAAGTAGCAAGTTCTCCTTTTAGAGAATTTCTAAATCATGGCATTTCGTACATAGAACTAAACTATCATTATGTTCAATTTTTAATTTATCGAAATTGCTAACAAGAATATCATGCTCCTTTTTTAACAATTTATATTTTCTACTAATTATTTTGCATTCATCAAATTAGAATATCATTCATCATTCTACTAATTATTTTATTTATTTTGCATTCATTAACAATTTATATTTTCTACTAATTATTTAACAATTCATCAAATGGTAAATCTGCATCAATTAAATTTGATACCTCCTCTCCGATGGCCATGAGTGCATAATGAGCATCTTGCTCGGTGTTGGACTCTTCTTCTTCGGATGTGCTTAAGTCATCCCATGTTACTTTGAGCGCCTTCTTCTTTGGTGTTCTCTTCTTGGCTTGAGAACATTCATTTTTATAGTATCCCGGCTTCTTGCATTCATAGCAAATAACTTGATCCTTTTTGGATTAAAATTTATTTTTAGTGTCATTTTTAAATTTATTTCTTTTAATGAATTTTTTAAATTTTCTTGTTAAAAGTGTCAAATCATTATCAAAGTCCTCGTTACTTGAGTTTTCTCTCAAGTGGTCTTCTAGAGTTCTAAGTGTCATATCCTTCCTATTTTTTGGAAGGGTGTCTTCATGCTCTTCATGAGCTTTGCAAGTCATTTCATAGGTCATTAATGACCCGATTAATTCTTCAAGAGGGAAGTTATTTAAATCTTTAGCCTCTTGAATAACAGTGACTTTAGGGTCCCAACTCTTTGGAAGGGATCTTAGAATCTTATTCACGAGCTCAAAATCCAAAAAACTTTTGCCGAGTCCTTTTAGACCATTGACGACATCCGTGAAACGGGTGTACATGTCACCTATGGTCTCGCTCGGTTTCATTCGAAAAAGTTCAAAAGAATATATTAAAATATTGATTTTTGACTCTTTCACTCTACTTGCGCCTTCGTGAGTCACTTCGAGTGTATGCCAAATAGCAAATGTAGTTTCACAAACCGAAACACGATTGAACTCATTAAGAGCGAAAGTCTTCTTCTCCAATTCATTCCAATTGATCATTGGAATAGAAGACCTTGAAAATTTATTTTCAACAATATTCCAAAGTTCAAAATCCATGGAAATAAGGAAGATCCTTATTTGGGTCTTCCAATAGGTGTAGTCCATCCCATTGAACATGGGTGGATGTATAATAGAGTGGCCCTCTTGGTTTCCAGTATATGCCATCTCTCTTGGGTTTTAATCCGATTAAAAGTTAACCCCGCTCTAATACCAATTGAAAACCGAACTCGAAAATGCTTAACTTTGAAGACGAAGTAAGATCATAAAGATAGCTTAAAGGCAATAAACAAGTAAAGAGGTTTGCAGTAAAGAATAATGCTCAAAGTAAATGCAAACTGAGATTTTAGAGTGGTTCGGTCAATCATGACCTACATTCACTTTTGGCTTCCTCCTCCGACGAGGTCACCGGCATCCACTAGAGGCCTTCCTTCAATAAGCGAAGGCCAACCACCCTTTTATAGCTTTTCTCTTTTTGATGGGCTTAGGAGACAACCCTTACAGATTTTCACTCCTCTCTTGAATGTTCAAAACCTAGAAAGAAAGAGGGAGAATAACTTCTAGCATTTTACAACACTTTTAAGCTCTTAAATACTCAGAATAAAAGCAAGCTTTTAGTTACCCTTTCATGCAGAAAGAGTGGGGTTTATAACTGGGCGGTACTACCGCTTATCATCTGTCACTAAGTGGTACTACCGCTTAGTCTGGGCTGTACTATCGCCTGACATCTCTCGGAGACTGAGCTCAAGTTGTACCACCGCTTAACAGGGGTGGTACTACCGCCTAGAATTTCTGGGAGACCGAGTCTCCTAGGTGGTACCACCACCGGCCAAGAATTCTAGGTCCGAATGGGCTGATCCATTCGCTCAATTTGGGTTTGTCAAGAGCCCAGTTGGCCTTAGATTAAGTTAATGGGATCACCTCCCAATCCTAACTTAATTTTTATGCTAACTACAATAATTAAGACATCAATACTATAGATCGTGTTCCGATGCGTTAATCGCTTCTTCCGGCGAGCTTCCAGTAAACGTCCGGTGAACATCCGATGAACCCTCGGCGATGCTCTGGCGGACTCCCGGCAAACTCCTGGATTTGCGACGATCCTCTTGGCGAGTTTTGACGAGCTTCTTTGGCAAGCTCCTGGACTTCTCGGATTGTTCCCGCAAAACCTCCGACGACCTTCCGGACTTCGGACGAACTCTCGAACCCCCAACGTGATCTTTGTCTTCACTTTGGCTCAACACTTGCTGCATGTCTTACTACCATCATAGTTAATGCTGTACACTTATCTCAACATATGGATTAGATAACCTAATGACAATTGACTTTATCATCAAAATCTGAGATTTAACGACTATTACCTTACTACAAACCTCCTTAAGTTCTTACTGCCTTCAATTCATTATGTACAATTTTAAGTTAAGTTTCTGAAATCGGTTTTTCGTCGGAAATAGTTTTTATCATACGAAGATTTTTTGAACCGACGTAACTTTTACCGCTACACTAATTCACCCCCCCCCCTCTTAGTGTACTCTTGATCCTAACACTTATTGGATATCCAGTAAGATAGGGGCTCCGGCGTATATCTCATATCCGAACCTCTACTCATCGCAATGCGTACCATATGTGTGTAATCCTCTAGGCCCAATATCGAGCTGGCCATGAGTCATACCTATCAGAACTCCTTCTGGCTCAGTGAATTATTGTCTTCATAATAATTCACTCGACTCATCGACTACGAACGTACTAGACCACTACGCCGTAGTCTCCAGACGATATAGGGGAATCCAATCCATTGGACCTGTTTGTCCTTAGTTACCATGTACCAATAGTCCCTCATCCATCTAATATCCCTAAGACCGTATACCGAGTATGGTGCTGTCAAACCTATACGGTTTCTACTCGAGTCTCGCTCTAATCAGATTCTTCTGAAGAACTCTTTTTCTCTCAATTCGAATGACCATTGTCAGGGATATGTCTAAGCAAGAACACATGGAAATTTTCTCTCATGACACCGAGAGTGGATGATCCTCTATCGATACTCAATAGCCCCTCGTAAGGTCGACTACCACTCCCAATGATCGATTGTACTAGATCTAGGATATCTAAACCTATAAGTCTGGTATCAAAGAATAGAGCACTCATACAGGACATTCTTGGTGTCTCAAGTCTAAGGACCAGATACACCATTAGGACTACGAAATCGCTGTCTGACAATAAGGCATCATCAACCATCCAGCATTCCATAAGCGAATCAATCAGTGAACTCATTCTTAAATGAGCACCTGTACTATATCCCTACTATCCCCACATGAGTAGCTATGAGACTAGCTACATCCATCATATGGACGGGTATACAGTACACCAGTCTGTCCGATTATCTCAATGTCCCTCTCGAGTAACCTATGACCGGGATTATTTAGGATCTGTGTTTAAAGATAAATCGATCTTATTATCGTGATCTCATCACGATCCGATTCTCATTACACAAATCCAAGGATATCACAATATATACATGCATATGTGCAATAGTCAATATATAGTGATAAATGTCAAAATATAATAAACAAAAAGATTCTGTGTCAAGTCACACGTGCCATCACTCATGTGATTGGCTTGTTGGATACCTATGACTAGCAAGTACCACTGCCTAGACTGGTGATACCATTACTTGACATAGTCTTAGAGATTGTGCCACTGATGGTTCCATTTGTTATGTCACTGTTTGGGCCTTTCACTTAGCCCAACGTAGCCTAAACTTGGGCCTAATTAGTCCCTAATTGAATAGGCCCAATTCCAACCCAATTACGCCTAAAATCTACTTCGATCTAGATAATTATTATAAAATTAAATCAAATGTTGTTTTGCATGTCATTGGTTCATCGGCGCCTCGTTCGATTCTTCGGTGCATCGTCCTCTCTTGTGGCGTATTGCTCAATCGGTAAGTTGACCTACGTAATTTCGATTTTCTTGGTGCAATTTTCACTCTTCTTGTCCCGATGCCTGATCCCATGGCCCGAAGGCCTTTTGTCAATATATCGATCGATCATTCGGCTCGACATCTAACCTTTTGACATGTTCTATTCCAATCCAATATGATTCTTTCTGCTTTTAATTGTCTCTCCCTAATCGAAGCTTCCTACGTCAATCAAATAAACAATATCAATTGGTTTTATCATCAAATCTAAGATTCAACCAGAATAACCTATTTTTTACAATAATTACTAAGGATGGATGTCTTTGAAAAATTGCCATAACCTGAAATATATACTATTTTCTAGTTGAAAAATCACAAATGATACCCACTCACGAACATTATTATTATATTCTAGATTTCCACGTCTTTGAAGAAAAAGATATCTCAGTTTATTTCCTAATTATGAATGCCTAATAATCCTTTTTCTATTTAATAAAATTCATATAAAAATAAACCTCCTACATCAAGGAGATCGTTGCCCTTAAAATAATATGAAATTGACTTTTGAATAAATTAAATTAGTCAAAAATTACTCTGGAATTGCGTTGAAAATGAAAAATAAATAATAATAATAATAATAATAATAATAATAATAATAATAATAAATCAGGTTGTACGAACCCACTCAACTCATCCTCGGCATACACAAGGGAGGCAGGGATTTACTCAAGACTCCAAGATGATGGAAGTAAATAAGCTTTAAGCATCAATAATGCTACAATATCATTCCAGAATCATTAAGGATCAAAATGGCAAACATGAAGAGAATCTGTTGCATCGCAATAATAGTATCAAATTACCCATTAAAGTTTTCGGAAAACATGCTTCAAAAATTGTAGGAGCATCTCTGATACAAAATCAATGACTGGGGCCAAAATAACAGCACACAAATGTTACAAGAGATGTCAGCTTTGGTTTCATCATCATCTAATTATGAGTGATACGCCACTTAAGTGCCACCAGAACCATATTTCTTCCTGAAAGCTATTAGTTGCAGTTTGTTGAAGCTCGCCAGCACACCGGTGACTGCAGTGGCACTAAGAATGTTGGCACCTGCACCCTTGAACGAAGATTTTTGCACCCCTTCCTTCTTCAAAATCTGCAAGAAGGCATCCAGGGAGCTCTTGTACCTGACAGCCTCCCTGAGGCTCATCATCATTCATCTGCTCCGAACAGTATTGATAGGATATGATGCAAGTTCAGCACCGTTGGCGAGGACTTGCACCATCGGTGATCGCCCAACCTAGAGCAAAGCTAGCAAAGAAACCATCCTGAAATCATCCAACAGACAACAAACAAAAGATCATATTCAATTAATCGACTTCTAACAACTAACATACAGAAAAATTCTACACCTAAAGATCTATTTCAGATGGCATGCCTTTGGCAAACCGAATCTCTAACTCCATGAAAAATACATAGCTTCTTGAAATAACAGATACAAAGTACTTGCAAATAGTTGATGAGATATTAAAAGAAAAATTGGTTACCAAAATTGCATCCCATCAATTTTCCAGTAAGAACCACTGGTTTCAAAGAGTCATACATTCCAAAGTAAAGACCATGATAAACTATAATTCCAACACATGAGATGTTAAATCCACATCAAGGCCGGCAATGCCATCAGACTGCAACACAACATCTTCCTGTAAACATCAACAAGCCCATTGAATTGTCTATTCCCGCCCATTTTAGCAGCTTTTTGCATCATTTGCCCAACGTGTACGAGCATTGTCCAGATAGTAGACAAAAAGTAGAGAGAAGCATCAGTTGCACCACCAGAAGCAAGGTTTCCAGCAAACAATTTCCAGTATGCATCTTTGTCTTTCTTGAAATTGAACATTCTCTTGAAGTAATCTTTGAAAGAAAAGTTTAGTCTGGGAGAGACAGCATGAGATAATGGAAAACATATCCTAAATATGAGAAAATGTACAAAACTTCTGACTGTGATTTATATAGCCAAAGATCCTCGATAGGAGTCCCGGGCAACCAACCTATCATGAAAAGATCATTAAAAAACAAAAGAATCAATAAACACTATCCCAAGAAAGAGAAGGTAAGATGAAAAATTTCTATCCCAGTCTTAGCAAGATTATCTATCTGAGAATAACGGAATGCAAGGAAAATTACAACCAAGGCAATCATTGTCCAGCTTCGATTAGCCAACATTTATCATGCAGATCTAAACCACTTAATCTCCCACACAACAAAAATATATATACATAAAAGTAAAAAAAATCTAACAGACATGTAAGTTTCTACTATAGATTTAAATCCCTGGAAACAAAAATATATCAAGTGAATGCATTTTACAACATACCAATGATACTAAGGCTGCGCTTCTCTTGGGTACACATTTACATTTTTATTGTAGATTTGGAGAAGGGGGCTAGAGTCAATATACAGTTGTGAAATGTTTGTGTGTTTGGTAAACAACGTATGAAAATTGTATTTAAATATGCATTGACGTGAGTGTTGTTTAGTAAAATTATATTTCAAAAGTTCATTAAGCATTATGTGACAAATTTACCTTTCTAAATTCTAATATTTTGAATATTTATTCAAAATTAAATACATATTTTTATTTAAATTAATAAAATAAATAAATAAATATAATCTTACAAAAATTTCATATGACCTAGAAATATAATAAATAAATAATATAATCATATAAATACACATAAAATAATCTTTGAAAATAAATAAATAAAATTTTACCTTGTAGAATATATAAATCATGTTGGTTTCTCACTAAATCATGTTGACAATTGTGTGATTTTAGATAATGTCATAGGGTACTTTGAAATTTTAAAAAATTACATTAGCACCCCACAAATGCTGAAATACTAATGCTACCTTAAGGTAGAATTAGCTTTTGAGCCTTTGTAATGCAGCAAAATGTGACTTGAAAAAAGTTTATCAAATACCAAATCAAATTTGAAATATGCATCGAGACCTCAATGCACATTCCAGATGTGTTCCCAAACACCCTAGAAAGGTGATGCATCATGAGGCAATTAATATCACTGAAAGTGAACATCATGCAGCATCCGACTATACATAGATTCTCCTACAATGTTGTGATGGAAGAAGCAACTACAAGTGAATAAAAAAATAATTAAATATTTAAAACTCACCTGAGTTGGGAAATAGCATATGACATTTGCAGTGTTGCCTCTCCACAGTTACATAGCACCTTCATCCTTAATTGCTCATTTTAAGTAGTCCATTATAACTTCATAAGGCTCAGAAAGATGACCAGTCTATAGCATCTCATCCTGGTTCTGTATAAGAAGTTTCACATGCTCATTGGGAGCAGCAGCTGTTTTGGAAACCACTGCAGAGATTCCACCCATGAGAAAATCTATTGTGAAACTTGCAAAACCTTTTTCCGCAGTTGCATTCACAAAAACAGGGGATGTAGATGCCACCATAGAAAGATCATAGCTAGATCTTGAGTAGGCATCACTGGATTTTGAAACATGCCATCTACAAAGTTTGCAGTTGTGAAGTGCCTCTTGCATACTGTATGCCTATTGATTGCATATCAGATGAATAGCTGGAAACCAAATGGAACCGGCCACCAAACTTCTGAACAACAGTTGGATTGTTAAGCTGATCAGCCATTTCTTGCTTTGGGAAAAGTCTACAAACACGACACACATTTATCAAATCAATGCAAACTGAAAGAAGAAAAGACTAGTATTTAATAAAGAAAAACAAATCAAAAGGTAATCAAATGACAATTTACAAACATTTCTAATGTTGAGCTAATTTCTGCTGTGATTTCTCTCTCTCTAGTTATACCTTCTCCACTTTTTGAAGTTTTCTCTTACTCTATAATTCTACTCATACATAGTGGAAGTTTGTAGATTAATCCTTCTGCTGGAGGCAAACTCTACCCAAAGAGATAGAATTCTACTCACCAAATAGCTGAAGGGCTTCAAAATAAATCCCTGTATTGCTCAAAACTAACTTGGTCATAAAATTGGCACCAGCTTCAGGGGATGGGCACCATGTTGCTTAAATACTAATATGATAGATTAGCAGACACCAGAGACAAACTTTAGATGGAAGGGTAATCATCCATGAAAACTTTGGATGCTAGTGAATCAGTCAATCAAATTAAGAAAAATACAAAAAATGATAAAACCTAAGCACAGAATCATCGTTTACAAAGTTCAACCTTGTCCTCCTGTAACAATGAATGATAAAAGAGCCAAAGAAAAGGTTCCAACCAAAACCTAGATGACAAAGTAAATGAGATTATGAACAACTGAAGGCTGCTGATAAAACATTGTAGAAAAAGATCATAGCATAAAACTTAGTTATCCAATGTTGCTTCTAGCAATTTAAAGTTGAAATTAGACTTTCCATATTTGGAGACTAAGTGAAAGGAGGTAAAGCATCCACACTGTTTGCCATCATTCCAGATGCATAACATTAGAAACATACAAATTCCAGGAAGCTAAAGGGAAACTGGAAGGAGGGTTGCAGAACTTGTCCATCCAATCTTTCAAACAACAACAAGAGAGACATGACCATCCAAAACATAATCTAGCAGAGTATGTTACTGGAGCAGCATCAATGAAAGGTTCACCATGATCTCCATGAGTAGATGGTTAAAGCATGATATATTTATAGTTTCGCCTATTCTCAAATGTAAATCTGATTATAAACTGAAATGAAAACAAGCACTTGCCAGAGAGCATTTATCATAAAAAGTGCTAAATCATATTGCGAGGCATATTGACACAATTTAGGGACTGGCAACAAAAACTGCGTTTTTAATGGATGTAAAGAAGTGCTCCAAGTTAACAACTTTCGCAGTGCAGAGACAATCAATGAATAGCGCGCCGAGGGCAGAGATCAACTTCACAGATCCACCAACAGAACCCAACACAGAATAGCTAATTGATGCATAACACACACATATTAGAACCAAACAGGAAAAGACAAGACTAGAACAAATACGAAAAGGGAGGAGAAAACTTGTGAGGCAGAGACAATAAGGTCTAATGGATCAATAGATGAATAGATCATTTCTAAATTTTGGTTGTTTGCAGACTCTGTAATTCTTGATTTTGGTTCTAGTTCTATAACGCTTAGTCAGAAGTCATTTGTCTAACAAATCATACCTTCTAGTTCTATAAACCTTTTGTCATATTTAATCATACCTTCTTAGTAGAACATTTTTGAGGCTCTGGTGAATTATCTAGGTTATTTAATAAGAAGCTCATCACCATAGGTTCTTTATTTTGAATGTAGCCCTTGGTTTCTATTCTTGCTTGACGCAAGTTCTCCTTCTTGTTATTCTTCAATAGAAATTTTTGTCTCAAAAGTTTTGGTTCAGTTTTGTTGAAGTTATGGGATAACCCTATATCGATCTGAGTCAGTAGAAAAATTAGATTTAAAAATTTTATAAAATAAACATAAGGAATTTAATATGATTCGAATTAAGACTATGTCCACATGTTAAAGGAAAATCTCAATAAAGAACAACCCTCTAGAGATAGATATAAGGGAGTGGCGAGGATAGGATGTCTAAGAAACCTCAACGTAAAATAATAATAATAATAATAATAATAATTACCCCTGTTGACCAAAGTTGTCGACCGCCAGTCAACTTCTTCTTCTTCTCTTCTCTATGGTCGCTGCAACGACCACAGCGGCCCGTGACGGAGATCGGTGACCCGAAGTCACGTCCGAGAAGGTGCTTTGACGTTGGAGACGAGGATGAGGCAGTCACTTTGGTCGGATTCAGCGTCGGAGAAGTGGGAACTCTCTCACGTCTTCCTCCCCTTCCCCTATTCCTCGAAGCTCCAGTTATAGGAGCTGGTGAAGCCACTGGGCGACGCTGAGCTCACTGGACGTTACGCCCGCGAGTGGAGGAAGATTCGGTTCCTCGCCTCCCGCGACCGTTCCTCACCGTCGTGCGTTACGCCCCCGAGAGGGGAAGTGCTGTAGCTGCTCGACACCCAATCGACCGCAGTGAGAAATGGTCGAGGGAGGCAGCGAGGACGCGGGCGGTTGTGCACGGGCCCGGGCTGTGGGCAGCAGCGCGGATGGGGGCCACGGTGAGGACCGCGGGTGATGCAAGCGAGGGTGCGGGCGGCGGCGTGGGCCGCGGTGAGGACCACGGCGTGAAACGCACAAGCAAGCTGCGACGAGGATGGTGGGGAGAAACACGTGAGGGTTGGGTTTCTCACCGACTTGAACTGGTTCAATGACGAATTGGTCCGGTTCAGCTCTGGTTCACTGCAATTTGACTTGGCTCGAGATCGAATTTGACTCCAATTTGAGTCGGTTCCCACAAGTTTAGCTCGCTCTTAGGATTGATTGCATTGTAGAAACTAGAAATAAATAAAATCCCAGCACTACCACTGCATGATGTGTGTCTCAGAACAAAGCTCTCCTCCCAAAACCAACCTATTATATATATTCATTTGGAAATTTGAACCGCCCCCAAATAACCCAATGCATATATAACCAGAGCTGAGATTGAATAATGTTAAATATGATAGCCCATTTTTAACAAGATTTGTTCTGCTTACACAACCTGAACTCGTTACATACAATCTAATCAATCAAGTAATGATGAAATTTGACCTATTTATAAGAGACAAACATGTTGTGGCACATTTAGTTGAAAATAATGCATTGAATCTATTAAACTAGATTATTAGCTAGCTCAATTTGATAAGACCCTAAAGTCTTATCGTGGAAGAAAGGAAAGAAAAGGGAATGATAATGATCGCTTCGAGGGGATCGGTCTCCTTGATCGCTTCGAGGGGATCGGCCCTCCTTGATCGCTTTGAGGGGATCAACCCTCCTTGATCACTTCGAGGGGATCGGCTTCCTAGGGTTTGTCCACAGAGTGGAATAATATTTCATTCATTGATTCCTTCAAAGAAAGGGTTACATCACTATTTATAGAGTTCCACCTAGAGTCTACCAAGGCTGAGCATCATTAATCTCGGGGAGCTTCTCTTTAGTCATAGACTATCTACAACGCATCACAACCCGTTGATCAAGTAAGTAGGGTCTCCACCTTTTAATAGTGTAAGCAATAGGTCGGTCTTTCAGTGCAGTAATCGTTGCAAGAAATTGCTAACCCTGTATAATCAAATTTATCTTTGAACCTTTGCTATTACAAGTGAAAATCCGTCCATCAACAATCTTTACTTCAAATCTATTATAGTCTTCAATGTGGTGGGCCAATCGGTCAACAGTCTCACTGTCCATAAAATTGTCAGTGCTACCAGTATCAATCAAAACTATAATAGGCTGATGCTCCAGAGTTCCGCCAACTTCTATAGTTTGCGGGTAAGAGTAGTCGACTAATGTATGCATTATATGTATGGTAGGTTCAACACCTTCGTTAGAATTTATACCTTCATGATTGGAGTCCACATTCTTAGCTTTCGGCTCCTCTCCAATTGGTTCAATCATTAGAAGTTGCCCTTGTTTACATCGGTGCTCTATACTCCACTTTTCATCATAGCACAAACCCCTTGCTGATATTTCCTTGCTAATTTTTTTCTCATGTGGATGTGCGAATGAGATCGCAACTATCATAGTGCGGGGTTGACGAGCTTTAACTTCATGCCGGATCTCTGGAATAAGCCCTTCAATAAATGTACCCAGAAGTTGTCGTTCCGACCAATCTCTAGCTTGATTTGATAATCTTTCAAACCTACTATGATATTTTGACACTGTAGAAGTTTGACAAATTTTGGCAAGCTGGCCATTAACATTCAAATAATCGGATGGACTAAAGCGAATAAGAAGCCCTCTTTTTAAACTGCTCCCACGAAGGAACTCCATAGCAAGTTTCATACCAGTTGTACCACTGGATTGCATCTTCATCGAGCTGGATTAAGGCGACTTCTACCTTTGATTCTTCTGGGGTTTTGTGAAAACGAAAGAAATTTTCCGCCTTAGAAATCCAACTAGTCGAATCTCCATCTTTCCATCTCGGAAATTCCACCTTCATGTGTGAGTAATTTGTGTCACAATCTTGGAGCCTTTTTCCTATATTTTCAGATCTATGCAATGTAGAACTTGAGCTCTTATTTTGTTGAAATTTGCTGAGACTCTCCAGTAGGCTCTTTTTGAAATCATTAAGTGTTTCTTGCAGTCGGTTCTCAATTCTGATTTTCCATGTTTCCATTTGTGCTTTCACTACGTTATCGGTAGCCATTGCGCAAGACTATAAATCTGGGTTCTCAACTCCTATTTTTGATATCGGTCAAGGGCATCAGCATGGTCAATGTGAAGTTACCGAGGAGGTGGACGCCGAGGGCAGTGCTGTGGTCGCTGCGTTGGAGGAAGAGTTGCTACCCTGTCTCTGTCGCTGTGTGGGGTGAGAGCGCCGGGGCTGAAAAGCGACTAAGTCGATGTGGCTGCAACTGCTGGACTCTAGGGGCGATTGTCGAGTAGCAGGGTTGAAGCTATGGTGATAGCAACCTACGGTTGTGGTAGAAGATGCTAAGCAGGGGGAGGCGACGTTGAAGCGGTCGGGGTTGAGAAGAGGAATCGATGGTGCGTGCGCTGCTAGGGTTGAGGCAGGGCAGCGGTGATCGAGTGGTCGGGAAGCAACGACGGCGGTGGAGAAAGAGGCAGCGAGGGTCGTTGTTGGCTGGGAAGTTGCGATGCTGGAGAGGGGAAACAGGGTGCTCTGTTTCTATCGCATCGCAGCCGGAGCCGCTGGCGATGCTGGCAACGGCGGTGCGGCGGTGAAGAAGGAGGCAGCGGTGGCGCGGCTGGGTGCAGCGTCACCAACGATCGCTGAGGAGGGTCCGGCAGCTGGCAGCGGCGGCGGTGGAGAAGGAGGAGTCGGCGGTGTCACGGTTGGGAACAAGGGCAACCGGTGAGTTGCCCTATTTCTGTCACTACGGATGCAGGGCAAGGGGGATCCGCGGCTGGGAGGCGTGCGGCGGTCGTCGCACGGTGGCGGGCAGCGGTGGTAGCTGGGCAATGAAGGAGAGGGGTGGCGTTGAAGTGGCCTGGAAGTAGCGGCGGCGGTAGAGGTAACCGGCACCTGTGGCAGTAGAGGGACCGGCGGCTGCTCTGTTTCTATCGCACCACAGAAACAGCAACGCCGACAGATCGCACGGCCAAAGTTGCAACCAAGGGAAGGCAGCGATGGTGGTGCGGCTAGGGCAGCGTCGCCGATGGTAGAAGCAAAGATGGGTGGTCCGCTAGTTGGGAAACGGGGGCCGCGACCCTTCTCGCTCGAGCGAGATGCGGGCAGCGAGGAGGCGAGGTCGCTGGCCGGGGCGGCAGTGGTGGCTGCTGGCTGGGCAAAAGCGACGGCGGTGGTAATCCGTCGGCCGGGAAGCAGCAGCAGCGGGTGGCTGGCAGGAAGCAGGGGTCCGGTTGGGGAAGCAGAGGTGGCTGCGGCTTCTTCTTCTTCTTCTTCTTTTTTTCCCCCGAAGACGAAGATAACTGCAGTAAGGGGGCAACGGCGGTGGTGGCGGCTGCTGGTTGGGCAGTAGCGACGACGGTAGAGAGGGGCAACGGTGGTCGCTGACCAAGACGCAGAGGTTCCTTCTCGGTTGAGAAGGATCGACGTTCGTGGCCGCCGGCTTCACCCTTCCTCACACAAATTTTTTTTTGTTTCTTTTTTTTATAACTACGACGACACTGCAGCGAGAACGCCAAGAATCGCCGCTTGATCGCTTCGAAGGGATCGGCCTCCTTGATCGCTTCGAGGGGATCGGGATCGGCCTCCTTGATCACTTCGAGGGGATCGACCTCCTTATCACTTCGAGGGGATCGACCTCCTAGGGTTTGTTCACAGAATGGAATAATATTTTATTCATTGATCACTATTTATAGAGTTCCACCTAGAGTCCACCGACTCTTAATAATAAATAAATATTAAATAAATCTCTACTCGATTCTAATTGAACTAAATAGACTCAATAAACAACTGGATTAAACAGACTCAATAAACATTATTCAAAAGCTTAGAAAAAGATCCTAACACAATTTTGAATTACTTGAATCAAATTACCTGAACTCAATACCCACCCATCCATCCATTAACTGTGTTAATCATGTCAATTTGTTTATGACCCATACCCTTTTAGGACCGATAAACTCACTGATTGATTAGTTTATTTTGTGTTTAAAGTGTTTGGTCAAAGTTATCACTCTAAATATGATTCAACAGGTCCGTTAACATTTTTATGCATAAAAAAGAATTGGGAATACAAGTGATATTTTAAGGCGACTGTTGGGTGATTTAGCTAGAGCAAAGGGATCACTATGTTATGTATGTATATGGCCTTGACATTTATTCAACTCTCTACGCAGTCCATTCCATTTGGGATCTAACCTAATGATTCATGTGCAAGAACACTTTGGATTTGGCTATGACAAATTAATTAATTGCAGTCTGCACTGAGCCACTATTAAATCTGTCACTGGCACATTGTGCTTGATAATATATTAGTTTGGATGTGGCAATTTTTGTTAATCGATCAAGTCATAACAGATTTTTCTCTTGTTTTATTTTTCCGTTGTCATTTTTGCTTCAACTATTGTTCAAGTATGAGAAAATTTTGTGTAAAAATTGTTCAACTGATATGTGCAAAAATTTTGTGTATATAGGACACGATGTCTTAAATCCTACCTATGATCATGTTTTTTTTTTTTTTGACATTTTATAATTGAAGAGAAGCACAAAAGGCTACACTGCTCTTGAAAATAATTCAGACCATAATTTGGTAGGTGGCCAACATAACTAAGTTGTGCTTTCTTTTTACTCGGTTAGTTGCTGGGCTGAAAATTTTATTATCCATTTTGGTTGTATCTATTAAGCTGTACCGGTATGTTTAGTATCTTGGGATTTTCCTTCCAGTTGCTCCAATGTTGATCAGCTCATCATCTGTTAATTATTCTTCATGTAGGAATGACATATTATCCTTAATTTATATAATTTTTATTCATTATCTTATTCTATTTGTTCTTTAAAGAACAAAAAACAAAAATATCAGGTCAGGTTAAAGAAGGGTATGGAATGAGATTCTTGGATTAGGATCGTTTTATTTCTGTACGAAATTTAGATGTTTTTCTTCTACCGTAAGATTCTGTATGGCATTCATTATACAGTTACAAACCAACCAAATTCATGGAGAAGGCTTAATTCTTTCACGTTGCGTAGCTTCTGTATGACTGTAAGCAATTTCATTATTTCTAATTGAGGTTATAAATACTCGGACTTCACTAGGTAATGAATGGTTTAGATGCTGATATTGAAGTTTGGTATAACTTTATTAATCATTTTCAGACATTACGTTTGTTTTTCTTATTTGATTATAATATATATATATATATATATATATATATATATATATATATATATAATTTTTCTTATGTTTCCATGGTGATCTACAACATCCATAAATACTTTTGCCAATGTAGTAGGTAGACTTTTGCCTTCTCGGTAAAATTATCCCTTTTCAGTAATTGTTATTTTATACCATATGTTTTGATGTAATAATAGTTGATCATCCTTAATAGCGTGCTGGTTGTTTTGTAGGTGGAGTGACTTTCAAGGCCTCTCAAGGATATCGGATGGCATATTTATCACATATTATTTTTTGCTTACACTTTGGCTTGGCCTCCGTCAATTACAGTTTAGGCATGGCAACCTAGTTAGCTTTCAGCAGATTCTTCATCACCTTGGGTGGTTTATGGGTGTTGTGCTGATAACTTATATGTTCAACGTAAAGTGGGCTTTAATATTTCACAGCTCACTCCTTTTGACCTAACCCTAGATCAAAGTTAGAGGGGTGTGATGGCTACAAAAAGGGAATAGAAAAAGACAGCAACGTGGAAAAGTTGCAGTAGCAATTTGATTCAACAAGGAGGAGGAAAAAAATAGAAATTCAAAGAGAAAAAAGGAGAAGAAAATAAGGACAACGTAGAGAGACTATTCTCAATCATCTAGTAGTGTTATCATCTCAGGTTAGATCAGATCTATAGTAGATTCTTGTTGTGATTACTTGAAGAGAATTTAGATATTGTGCACAGTGACGTGATCCTTGTATCCCAATTATTCTCTTGTGATTGTTGCTAGGGTTTTGGGCAAAAGTTTGAGATTTGTATATTCATTATTCTTATAGTGGATTATCTCTAGTTTGTCCAGTGATTTTTACTCTTCACATTAAAGAGGTTTTCTACATAAATCTTGGTGTTCTATTTGATTGTGATTCCATTTAATTTCGCTACGTGCTATGGCTTGTTAGTATTTGTTCATATACAAAAGTTTATTTCTCTTTATATCCCATCAACAGGTATCAGAGTAGGGTTTTGGTGATTTAATTTTGTATTTAAACATGGAGGCGGATAGTGTTTCTCATATGATTAGCTTGAATGGAAATAATTGGATGATATAGAAACCAAAAATGAAAGATCTCTTGTATTGCAAAGACTTTTATGGACCTTTATAGGGGGATAGTGCAAAACCCGCAACTATGACAGATGATGAGTGGAAGAAGTTAGATCGAAAAATAGTTAGATTTATTCGACAGTGGCTTAATGAAAGTGTCTTTTACCATGTTTCTATTGAAAGTTCTGCATATTCTCTTTGGAAAAAATTGGAAGGTCTCTATGAAAGAAAAACAACTAGTAACAAAGCTTTCTTGATTAGAAAACTTGTGAATCTAAAATATAAAGAGGGTGCTTCTATTGTTGAGCATTTAAATGAAATGCAGAGTATCACTAACTAGTTATCCTCTATAAAAATGTCTCTTGATGATGAGTTGCAGGCATTGTTACTTTTGTTAGGAAATCTAGTGGGTGACATCACATACGTAGCGGAAGAATAGAAAAATAAAATCCCTAATTTTTTAAAAAGATGTTTATCGTCATACGAAGATTAGTGCACAAATATTCGTGAAACTTAAAACTGTGTATAAAATAAATTGTGTTACTTAGGGAGATCGTATATCCTTGAATCTCTACAGATCTCTAGGAGAGGGTGAAGGAGGTCAAGCGGCCTCCTCTCTAGTGGTAATCCACATAGCAGGGCTGCGATAACACTCCTCAAAACTCCAAGTCTAAGGTAGAGAGGGGAAGGAGAATATGAGAGGCAAGCAAAGGCTCTAGCCTATGAACCACCGAATCCCTCATATTTATAGAGGTCCTTTGTCAAACCCTAATGGATCCTCCCTCCCTTATTGGATATTAGATCTACATTCAATTAACCAAGCCTCTTAGATTAGTGGACCTCTATCCAATAATTTGTCATGGGTTTTCATTGGATCTCATTCATAGGATTCAATAATTCAGGGGCTTATTGGATATCCAATAAGATAGAGGCTCCAACAGATATCTTATATCCGAACCTCTACTCATCGCAATACCTACCATATGTGTGTGACCCTCTAGGCCCAATATCGAGCTGGCCATGAGTCATACCTATCAGAACTCCTTCTGGTTTAGTAAATTATTATTTTCATAATAATTTACTCGACACATCGACTACAAACGTACTAGGCCAGTACACCGTAGTCCCTAGACGATACAAGGGAATCAAATCTCTTGGATCTGTCTGTCCTCAATTACCATATACCTATAGTCCCTCATTCATCTAATATCTCAAAGACCGTATACCGAGTATGGTGCTGTCAGACCTATATGATTTCTACTCGAGTCTTGCTCTAATCGGATTCTCCTAGAGAACTCTTTCTCTCTCAATCCGAACTACCCTGGTTAGGGATTTGTCTGAGCAAGAATACATGAGATATTCCTCTTATGACACCGAAAGCAGATGATCCTCTATCGGTACCCAATAGCCCTCATAAGGTTGATTGCCACTCCCGATGACCGGCTATACTGGATCTGAGACATCGAAGCCTATAAATCTGATATTAAAGAGTGGAGCACTTATACAGGACATCCTTAGTGTCTCAAGTCTAAGGACTAGATACACCACTAGGACTACGGAATCGATGTCTGACAATAAGACATCATCAATCACCCAGCATTCCGTAAACGGATCAATCAATGAACTCATTCTCCAATGAGTATTTGTGTTGTATCCCTAGTGTCCCCATACGAGCAACTATAAGACCAATTGCATCAATCATATAAACGGGTATACAACACACCAGTCTGTCCAGTTATCTCAATGTCCCTCTCGAGTAACTTATGACCAAGATTATTTAGGATCTATGTTTAAAGGTGAATTAGTCTCATTATCATGATCTCACCATGATCCGATTCCTACTGCATAGATCTAAGGACATCACAATATATATATATATATATATATATATATATATATATATATATATATATATATATATATATATATATATATATATATATATATATATATATATATATATATATATATATATATGCAATAGTCAATATAAAGTGATAAATGCTAAAATATAATAAGTAAAAAAGACTACGTGTTAAGTCACACGTGTCATCACTCACGTGATTGGCTTGCAGGGCACATATGACTAGCAATCTCCCACTTAACCTAAAGCCAATCACCTATGTATCTGATCCCCATCAGACCTCTGTGATGCTCAAAGACAATCTGAGACAGCGACTTTGTTAGTGGATCTGCAATGTTATTTTCGGATGTAACTCTTTCCACTACTACATCTCCTTGGGTCATGATCTTTTTAATAAGTTGGAACCTCGTCAGAACACTTCTGATGAGACCTAGGTTCCCTTATTTGAGTAATCACCCCATAGTTGTCGCAACATTAGGAATCGACTCCTCACTACCTAGCACGACTCCCAGATCTGTCCATACCTTGAGAAATCATCAGTAAAGGTAATGAAGTAGGAGTAACCACCAATGGCATGAGTAGATATAGGTCCACATACATCACTATATATGAGTTCCAATAGCTTAGTGGCTCTTTCTCCAGTTTCAATAAATGAAGAGTTGGTTAGTTTTTCATGAAGGCAAGGCTCGCAAGTTGCATATGACTCATAGTCGAATGAATCTAGATATCCATCCTGTAGTAACTTTTGAATCCTTCCCTCATGGATGTGACCTAGCCTACAATGCCATAGGTATGTACTGTTCACCTCATCTCATTTCCTCTTAGACACACCTACATTCATGATATGTTAAGTAATGTCTAGCATAAACAAACCATTATGCTGTTGGAAAATCTTAGGGGTGACATCACATGCACAACGGAAGAATAAAAAAATAAAATCTTCAATTTTCCTAAAAGATGTTCGTTGTCGTGCGAAGATTGGTGTGCAAAAATCCGTGAAACAAACTGCGTATAGAATATATTGTGTTACCTAGGGAGATCGTATATCCCTGTTTCCTTACCGATCTTCAAGATTGGGTGAAAAAGGTCAAGCGTCCTTCTCTCTACAATAGGGCTATGACGACGCTCCTCAAAACTCCAGACCTACTTTGAGGTGGAGAGGGGAAGGAGAATAGGAGAGGCAAGCAAAGACTCTAGCCTATGACCACTAAATCCCTCCTATTAGTAGAGGTCCCCTATCAAACCCTAATGGATCCTCCCTTATTAGGTATTGAATCTGCATTCAATTACCCAAGCCTCTTATATTAGTAGATCTCTATCCAATAATCTCTTATGGGCTCTTATTGGATCTCATCAATCGGATCCAATAATTCAGGGGCTTATTGGATATCTAATAAGACAGGAGCTCTAACAGATATCTCATATCTGAACCTCTATTCATCGCAACGCCTACCATATGTCTATGACCCTCTAGGCCTAATATCGAGCTAGCCGTGAGTCATACCTATCATAACTCCTTCTAGCTTAGTGAATTATTATCTCCATAATAATTCAATCGACTCATCGACTACAGACGTACTAGGCCACTATGCCTAGTCTCCAAACGATACAGGGGAATCCAATCCATTGGACCTTTTTATCCTCAGTTACCATGTACCTATAGTCCATCATCCATCTAATATCCCAAAGATCGTATATCGGGCATGGTGCTATCAAACCCATACGGTTTCTACTTGAGTCTCGCTCTAATTGGATTCTCCCAGAGAACTCTTTCTCTCTCAATCCGAATGACCCTAGCCGGGGATTTATCTGAGCAAGAACACATGAGATATTTCTCTCATGATGCCGAGGGTGGATGATCCTCTATCGACACTTAATAACTCTCGTAAGATGGACTGTCACTCCCAATGACCAGCTATACTAGATCTGGGACATCCAAACCTATAAGAATAGTATCAAAGAATGGAGCACCTGTTAGGATCGGAGCGGCACTAAGAGGGGGGGGTGAATTAGTGCAGCGGATTAAACTTGTAAGTTTGAAAACGATTTTGTAAAATGCAAGGAGATTTCGTTTCGATAGTAACTTGAGTAAAGTGAAAAACGAAAACTTGCTGCTATGTAGATAATGATTGCAGAAAAGTAAGAACTTGGTATGTAGATAATGAACTTGGTATGTAGATAATGATTGCAGAAAAGTAAGAACTTGGTATGTAGATAATGATTGCAGAAAAGTAAGAACTTGGTATGTAGATAATGATTGCAGAAAAGTAAGAACTTGGTATGTAGATAATGATTGCAGAAAAGTAAGAACTTGGTATGTAGATAATGATTGCAGAAAAGTAAGAACTTGGTATGTAGATAATGATTGCAGAAAAGTAAGAACTTGGTATGTAGATAATGATTGCAGAAAAGTAAGAACTTGGTATGTAGATAATGATTGCAGAAAAGTAAGAACTTGGTATGTAGATAATGATTGCAGAAAAGTAAGAACTTGGTATGTAGATAATGATTGCAGAAAAGTAAGAACTTGGTATGTAGATAATGATTGCAGAAAAGTAAGAACTTGGTATGTAGATAATGATTGCAGAAAAGTAAGAACTTGGTATGTAGATAATGATTGCAGAAAAGTAAGAACTTGGTATGTAGATAATGATTGCAGAAAAGTGCGAAAACAGTAAGAACTCACACATTCAAGGAACACACCAATTTAAAGTGGTTCGGTCAAAATGACCTACATCCACTTGCGAAGCCTTCTTCGATGAGGCTCCCAACTTCCACTAGCAAATCTCTTTGAAGGGGAAGGACAAATACCCCTCTTACAACCTTTTACAAGTGGTTCACACTCTTACAAGTTTTCAAAGAGAAAGAAGGAGGTGAACACTCAAGCAATTGAAAGCAAGACTTGCTAAAGACTTTCCTAAGACTTTATCTCAATTTCTTATCACTCAAAGGTTATGATCTCTGCTGAGAATTGAGGGGTATTTATAGGCCTCAAGAGGATTCAAATTTGGGCTCCAAAATTTGAATTCTCTTCGGTTCCCGAAGCTAGCGGTGCCACCGCCTGTCAGTTCTGACACTGACAGTGTACTGGGCGGTGCTACCGCCCAATCCAGCGGTGCCACCGCCTAGCTCTCGGGTGCTGGGCGGTGCCATCGCCCAGACCGACGGTTCCACCGCCTAGCTCTCGGGTGCTGGGCAGTGCCACCGCCCAGACCGGCGGTTCCACCGCCCGACCTTACTAGTCACTGGTTGGGCTTTAAGTCCGGCCCAAACCAGGTTTCATTTTGGGCCCAGTTGGCCCCTAATCAAGATATAGGATTATTTCTTAATCCTAACCTTAATTACATTCAAATTACGTAACTAAAGACATACTCCTAAGCAAGTTCTTAACCGGCGAACTTCAAGTCTTGTTCCGACGAGCTTTCTGGCGATCTTCCGACGGACTTCCGAAACGCCCTTGGATTTCTTCCGACGGACTCCCAGCTGGCTCCCGATCTTGTGGCGAAGTCAACGAGTAGCCGAGCCTTCTCGGTGATCTCTGCGAACCTCCGATGATCTCTTCGGCAGACTTCCGAAAACTCTGATAAGTCCCCGATTTCTTCTCGATTGGTTCCGGCAGCATCTCCGACGAATCTTCGGACTCTCAACGGACTCTCGAACACCCATCGAACTTGACTCCGGTAGACTTGCTTTATGTCTTCAAGCTGTCGTAGTTAATCCTGCATACTTATCTCAACATATGGATTAGATAAAACATGACAATTGAATTCATCATCAAAATCCGAGATTCAACAATCTCCCCCTTTTTGATGATGACAATCAATTGATAATGGAGTTAACCTTAACTCCCCCTATCTATATGCCATACTTGAGATAAGACATTCTTGAATTCAAAGCCTTTGAATTCAACAGACATATTGATAAGTTAAGATGCTTAACCTTATCAATACTCCATCATGATTCCTATCATGATGTATCTCTCTGAAAATGATGTCAAGGCTTGACATCCATTTTCAATTTTTACATTTCAAGTGTAAAAGATAGTAATCGAAGCGATTCATCATATGGTAAGATATCAATATGTAAGATTGCAATGCAAGTTCTTGATATCTTAACATGATGCAATCATGGCATAATGCAAATTTGGCAATTATAGCATCAATTCATGTAAAAATTTCTCATTCAAATATGGCACTCATAGCATCAATTCATATATTTCTCCCCCTTTGTCATCAACAAAAAGGAGAACAATATAAGCAAATTTTAAATATAAGTGAGATGCCATAAGCAAGTTCATGTCATTTTTCAACAAAGAGTGATAGGATACCAAATATACAAGCATCTCAAGGAAGACATGACATGGAGATAGCTTTGAAAACGTCTTCCTTTTTATTTGTTGTTATTATTATTATTATTATTTTTTACATGATAAGTTTATGCGAGATGCATTTGCTAATTGATTCCATATGTCAAAAATCAATAATATGAATCAAACTCGATATGACATATGCTTATGAAAGCTACATTAAGTTGGAAGAGAATGATGTATCAAGAAAATCTGATTGTTAGGATCAAGAAGATACCAAATCTGAAATTTAACATTTTCATGCATTCGGACAAGGTTTTTCTATAGATTTTCAAAACGCAATCACGAAGATAAAACATGCTTGTTATCATGGAAATTTTTATATCCAAAACACAAAATTTCCAACATGTTATTAAGGCAATTAAGTGATTTGATCATTGAATCAAGAAAGTCCGAAAAATAAATTTAATGAATTCAAGCATTCGGACACATTAACATTCCTAATTCTCTTCTAATGAAATCAAATTGTTCTTCACTTAAAGGCTTTGTAAAAATATCAGCTAGTTGACGTTTAGTATCAATGAACTCTATAACTATATCATGATTAGTGACATGATCTCGTATAAAGTGATGTCTAATATCAATATGTTTTGTTCTTGAGTGTTGAATGGGATTCTTTGTCAAACATATAGCACTTGTGTTATCACATTTAATGGGAATATTTTTAAGATGAACTTTATAATCTTCTAAGGTGTTTTTCATCCACACAACTTGTGCACAGCATGCACTAGCTGCTATATACTCAGCTTCGGCTGTTGATAGTGCAACCGAGTTTTGTTTCTTAGATGACCAGGAAACAAGAGCATGTCCCAAAAATTGACATGTTCCTGATGTGCTTTTTCTATCTAATCTACATCCAGCAAAATCTGCATCAGCATAAGCAATTAACTCAAACTTCTCGGTTTTCGGATACCATAATCCTAGATTTGTGATACCTTTAAGATATCTAAGTATTCTTTTAACTGCTTTGAGATGAGATATCTTAGGGTTCGATTGAAACCTAGCACAAAGTCCTACACTGAACATGATATCTGGTCTAGTTGCAGTGAGGTAAAGTAAGCTTCCTATCATACCCCTATAAGTTTTTTGATCGAAGTTTTCTCCACTTTCATCAACTTCTAACTTAGTGGATGTGCTCATAGGAGTGTTAATAGCTTTTGAGCTTTCCATATTAAATCTCTTTAGCAAATCTAAAGCATATTTAGTTTGACTAATAAAGATGCCATTTCTTAGTTGCTTAATTTGTAAGCCTAAGAAAAAGGTTAATTCTCCCATTAAACTCATTTCAAATTCATGACTCATATTTTTGGCAAATGATTCACATAGTGATTCATCCGAAGAACCAAAAATAATATCATCAACATAAATTTGCACAATAAGAAAATTATTTTCAAAATATTTGATAAACAATGTAGTATCAACCTTGCCTTTGGTAAAATTATTTAAAATAAGAAAGGAACTAAGCCTTTCGTACCAAGCTCTAGGAGCTTGTTTCAAACCATAGAGAGCCTTAGTCAATTTGAATACATGATTAGGAAGAAGAGAATTTTCAAATCCAGGAGGTTGTTCGACATATACTTCTTCCGAAATAAAACCATTCAAGAAGGTACTTTTGACGTCTATTTGAAATAGTTTAAAATTATTACTACTAGCATAGGCAAGGAGCATCCTAATGGCTTCTAATCTTGCCACAGGAGCGAAGGTTTCTTCGTAGTCGATACCTTCTTCTTGGTTGAAACCTTTGGCCACTAATCTAGCCTTGTTTCTAACCACGATACCACAGTCATCTTGCTTGTTTCTAAAGACCCATTTAGTACCAATGACTAAATGGTCACTAGGTCGAGGAACAAGCTTCCATACCTCATTCCTCTCAAATTGATTCAATTCCTCTTGCATTGCAATGACCCAAGAATCATCTTTCAAGGCCTCGTCAATGCATTTAGGTTCGATTTGAGAGAGAAAGGCAGCATTAGCACAAAAATTCTTGAAGGAAGAACGAGTTTTAACCCCTTGTGATGTATCTCCTATAATTTGCTCTTTTGGATGAGCATCTACATACTTCCATTCCTTGGGTAAGGAGATTTTGGAAGAAGATGCATCCAAGTTGCTATTTTGAGGAGGGGGTTCCTTTAAATCCAAATTTTCAAAACCAATATCATCATCAAAATCATTTTTCTTTAACTCGGAAATTTCATTAAAAATTACATGAATAGACTCTTCTATAACTAAGGTTCTTTTGTTAAAAACACGAAAAGCCTTAGAAACGGAAGAGTAACCAAGAAAGATGCCTTCATCGGATTTAGCATCAAATTTTCCTAAGGCATCCTTTTCATTTAAAATAAAGCATTTGCAACCGAAAACTTTAAAATAAGAAACATTTGGTGTTTTGTTATTCCATAATTCATAGGGAGTTTTTGATAGAGATGGTCTTATTAAAACCCTATTCATGATGTAGCAAGCCGTATTCACGGCTTCGGCCCAAAAGTACTTGGGTAGACTATGTTCATTCAACATAGTTCTTGCCATTTCTTGTAGATTTCTATTTTTTCTTTCTACTACTCCATTTTGTTGCGGGTTTCTTGGAGTAGAGAAGTTGTGGTTATATCCGTTAACTTCATAAAAATTTTAGAAATCGCGGTTTTGAAATTCGCCACCGTGATCACCCCGAATTGATGAAATCATGAATCCTTTTTCATTTTGAGTGAGTTTAGAAAATTTAGAGAAACATTTGAAACAATCACTTTTGTGAGCCAAGAAATAGGTCCAAGTGTATCTAGTATAATCATCTACAATCACAAAAGCGTATTTGCTTCCTCCTAGACTTGTCGTGTCAATTGGTCCAAATAAGTCCAAATGGATCAATTGTAATGGTCTAGTGGTGCTAATTTGATTTTTTGGTTTGAAACTAGTTTTTATTTGTTTACCTAGTTGACACGCACCGCATACTTTGTCCTTAACAAACTTCATATTGGGAATTCCTCGTACTAATTCTCTAGAGGAGATCTTAGATATTAGTTTCATGCTTGCATGGCCTAATCTCCTATTCCAAAGCCAAGCATCATCTTTTAAAGCGGAGAGGCACATTTCATTACCTAGTTCATCAAGATCGATGGTGTAGACATTATTTTGTTTTAATGCAATCATAGTACTATTATTGTTTGGTTTTTTAATAATACACACATTTGATTCAAATCTAACGATATAACCTTTATCACATAATTGACTAATACTCAAGAGATTATGTTTCAATCCATCAACTAGTAATACATTATCAATAGAAAAGTTTAATTTGTTACCTATGGTTCCCTTGCCAATGATTTTGCCTTTGTTGTTGTCTCCGAAGGTGACATAGCCTTCGTCTATGCTAGTGAGCTTGGAGAATTGGGATGGATCTCTGGTCATATGCCTTGAGCATCCACTATCAAGGTACCATCTCTTGCTCCTAGCTTGTGATGGTGTATGTTTCTACAAGAAGGGATTATTTTTAGGTACCCATTTACTTTTGGGTGCCTCAAAAACTGATCTAACTTGTTTATCATGTTGCATAGACTTGATCATGGTTCCTTTAGGAACCCAAATCAATTTGTTCGGACTAATTTTTTTGGATGGACATTGATAAGTTTTATGTCCATATTTGCAACAAAAGTTGCAATTGCTTTGGTGTTGAACATGTAAGATAGGACCTTTAATGAAGGTGATTGGATTTTGGTGAGAACTTCTCACAAATCCGATTCCACTTCTTTTAGGAACGTGGCCCTTATTTGTAAGGATCATGTTCAAAGACTTGCTACCGACCTTGAATTTCTTCAAGGTGTCCTTAAGTAGCAAGTTCTCCTTTTGGAGAGTTTCTAGATCATGGCATTTTATGCATAGAGCTAAACTATCATGATATTCAGTTTTTAATTTATCAAAATTACAAGTAAGACTATCATGCTCCTTTTTTAACAATTTATATTTTCTACTAATTGTTTTGCATTCATCAAATAACTCATGGAAGGCATTTAATAATTCATGATAAGATAAATCTGCATCAATTAAATTCGTTACCTCCTCTCCGATGGCCATTAGGGCGTAATGAGCAACTTGCTCGGTGTTGGACTCCTCTTCTTCGGATGCACTTGAATCATCCCACGTTGCTTTGAGCGCCTTCTTCTTTGATGTTCTCTTTTTGGCTTGGGGACATTCATTTTTAAAATGCCCCGGCTTCTTGCATTCATAGCATATCACTTGGTCCTTTTTATGTTCAAGTTTGTTTTTGGTGTTATTTTTAAATTTGTTCTTTCTTATAAATTTTTTAAATTTTTGAGTCAAAAGTGCAATGTCATTGTCACTGTCCTCATCACTTGATGTTCCTTTCAAGTGGTCTTCTTGTGATTTGAGTGCCATATCCTTCCTGTTCTTTGGAAGGGGGTTCTCGAGCTCATCATGAGCTTGACATGTCATTTCGTAGGTCATTAGAGACCCAATAAGTTCTTCAAAAGGGAATGTTTTAAGGTCCTTGGCCTCTTGAATGGCAGTAACTTTTGGATCCCAACTTTTAGGAAGGGATCTTAAGATTTTAGTTACTAATTCAAAGTTAGAAAAATCTTTACCAAGAGCTTTGAGTCCATTGATGACATCCGTGAAACGGGTGTACATGTCTCCGATGGACTCACTTGGTTTCATTCGGAAAAGTTCGTAAGAGTGCACAAGAATGTTGATTTTGGACTCTTTCACTCGGCTAGTGCCTTCATGAGTGACCTCAAGAGTTCTCCAAATATCAAAAGCAGAATCACAAATTGAAACGCGATTAAATTCATTTTTGTCTAGTGCACAAAACAAGGCATTCATAGCCTTTGCGTTTAAAGCAAAAACTTTCTTCTCCGATTCATTCCATTCGCTCATCGGAAGAGAAGATTTTTGAAATCCATTTTCAACAATAGTCCAAAGCTCGAAATCCATGGAAATGAGGAAGATTCTCATACGTGTCTTCCAATACGTGTAATCCGACCCATTAAACATAGGTGGACGTATAATGGAGTGTCCCTCATGCATGCCGGAGTAAGCCATCTCTCTTGGGTATTAAACCAAATATGAGAGTGAGCCTTGCTCTGATACCAATTGTTAGGATCGGAGCGGCACTAAGAGGGGGGGGGGTGAATTAGTGCAGCGGATTAAACTTGTAAGTTTGAAAACGATTTCGTAAAATGCAAGGAGATTTCGTTTCGATAGTAACTTGAGTAAAGTGAAAAACGAAAACTTGCTGCTATGTAGATAATGATTGCAGAAAAGTAAGAACTTGGTATGTAGATAATGATTGCAGAAAAGTAAGAAATCACACATTCAAGGAACACACCAATTTAAAGTGGTTCGGTCAAAATAACCTACATCCACTTGCGAAGCCTTCTTCGATGAGGCTCCCAACTTCCACTAGCAAATCTCTTTGAAGGGGAAGGACAAATACCCCTCGTACAACCTTTTACAAGTGGTTCACACTCTTACAAGTTTTCAAAGAGAAAGAAGGAGTTGAACACTTAAGCAATTGAAAGCAAGACTTGCTAAAGACTTTCCTAAGGCTTTATCTCAATTTCTTATCACTCAAAGGTTATGATCTCTGTTGAGAATTGAGGGGTATTTATAGGCCTCAAGAGGATTCAAATTTGGGCTCCAAAATTTGAATTCTCTTCGGTTCCCGAAGCTAGCGGTGCCACCGCTTGTCAGTGGCGGTGCCATCGCCTATCAGTTCTGACACTGACAGTGTACTGGGCGATGCTACCGCCCAATCCAGCGGTGCCATCGCCTAGCTCTCGGGTGCTGGGCGATGCCACCGCCCAGACCGGCGGTTCCACCGCCTAGCTCTCGGGTGCTGGGCGGTGCCACCGCCCAAACCGACGGTTCCACCGCCCGACCTTACTAGTCACTGGTTGGGCTTTAAGTCTGGCCCAAACCAGGTTTCATTTTGGGCCCAGTTGGCCCCTAATCAAGATATAGGATTATTTCTTAATTCTAACCTTAATTACATTCAAACTACGTAACTAAAGACATACTCCTAAGCATGTTTTTAACCGGCGAACTTCAAGTCTTGTTCCGGCGAGCTTTCTGGCGATCTTCCGATGGACTTCCGAAACGCCCTTGGATTTCTTTCGACGGACTCCTAGCTGGCTCTCGATCTTGTGGCGAAGTCAACGAGTAGCCGAGCCTTCTCGGTGATCTCTGCGAACCTCCGATGATCTCTTCGGCAGACTTCCGAAAACTCCGATAAGTCCCCGATTTCTTCTCGATTGGTTCCGGCAGCATCTCCGATGAATCTTCGGACTCTCAACGGACTCTCGAACACCCATCAAACTTGACTCCGGTAGACTTGCTTTATGTCTTCAAGCTGTCGTAGTTAATCCTGCATACTTATCTCAACATATGGATTAGATAAAACATGACAATTGAATTCATCATCAAAATCCGAGATTCAACAGCACCCATACAGGACATCCTTGGTATCTCAAATCTAAGGACCCGATACACCATTGGGACTACGAAATCGCTATCTAACAATAAGGTATCATCAACCATCTAGCATTCCGTAAGCGGATCAATCAGTCAACTCATTCTCCAATGAGCACCTGTATTGTATACCTAGTGTCCACACATGAGCAGCTATGAAACCAGTTGCATCCATCATATGGACGGGTATACAACATACTAGTCTGTCCGGTTATCTTGATGTCCCTCTCGAGTAACCTATGATCGGAATTATTTAGGATCTATGTTTAAAGGTGAATCGGGCTAATTATCATAATCTCATCATGATCTGATTCCCGTTAAACAAATCCAAAGACATCACAATATATACATGCATATATGCAATGGTCAATATAAAGTGATAAATGCTAAAATATAATAAGCAAACAGGATTCCGTGTCAAGTCACATGTGTCATCACTCACGTGATTGGCTTGTTGGGCACCTATGACTAGCAATCTCCCACTTGACCTAAAGCCAATCACCTATATATCAAATCCCCATCAGACCATTGTGATGCTCAAAGATAATTTGAGACAACGGCTTTGTCAATGGATCTGCAATGTTATCTTTAGATAGAACCCTTTTCACTACTACATCTCCTCGGGTCATGATTTCTTTAATAAGCTGAAACCTACTCATAACACTTCTGATGAGACTAGGGTTCCGTTATTTGAGTTATCGCCCCATGGTTGTCGTAATATAAGGAATTAGCTCCTCGCTAGTTGGCCTGACTCCTAGATCTGTGATGAACTTCTTCATCCAGACTCCCTCATTTGTTGCCTCTACTGCAACAATGTACTACGCCTTTGTGGTCGAGTTAGCAGTAGTATCTTACTTGGAACTCTTCTAGTACACCGCTCCTTCATTCAAGGTGTACACATACCCCGAATTCGACTTGCTATCATCAACATTAGATTAAAAACTTGAGTTCGTGTAGCCTTCAACCCTAAGGCTACTATCTCCATATACTAGTAAAATATCCTTAGTCCTTCTCACATACTTAAGAATACACTGTACTGCTTTTTAGTGCTCTAAGCCTGGATCCGCCTGATACCTACTTGTGACACTCAGAGCATGCGCTATATTAAGCCTAGTACATAGCATGACATATATGATAGATCCTGTCGCTGAGGTATAAGGTATCATATCCATGTTCGCCCTTTCTTTAGGAGTCTTTGGGAACATACTCCTAGAAAGCGATATCCCATGTCTCATCGGTATGAGACATCTCTTGAAATTTTTCATGCCAAACCTTTTAACAATGATTTCTATGTACCTAGACTTGGACAAGACAAGCATCCTTTTGGATCTCTATAGATTTGAATCCCAAAGATATAAGATGCTTCCCCTAAGTCCTTTTTGGAGAAGTGTCTAGATAACCAAGCCTTTACTATGGATAATATTCCTATATCATTCGCAATGATTAGGATGTCATCCATATATAATACCAAAAAGGTGACAGCACTCCCACTTACCTTCCTGTACACACAAGGCTCATCTTCATTCTTAACGAAGTCATAAGATCTGATTGTCTAATCAAATCTTATGTTCCAACTTTGGGAAGCTTGCTTTAGTTCATAAATGGATCTAAGTAACCTGCACACCTTATCTGGGCAGTCCTTAGACACAAATCCCTTGGGTTGTATCATATACATCTCTTCCTTGAGGTTCCCATTGAGGAATGTGGTTTTCACATCCATTTGCTAGATCTCATAATCATAATGTGTGGCAATAGCCAATAGAATTTGGATGGATTTTAGCATTGCTATGGGTGAGAAGGTTTTGTTATAGTCAACACCTTGTCTTTGACGATACCCGCTAGCCACTAGCCTTGCTTTATAGTTCTCTATCTTTCCATCAACTCCAATCTTTTTTTTAAAGATCCACTTGTAACCGATGAGTACAATACCTTCGGCGCATTAACTAGGTTCCAAACCTTGTTGGAGTACATAAAATTCATCTAAGAATTCATGGCTTCTTACTACTTCCCGGAGTCAATACTCATAATAGCCTCCTTGTAGTTTTGAGGATCAATATCCTCAATATCCTCTCCTCTAATATATCCCACATATCTCTTAGGAGGATGGAATACTCTGTCGGACCTACGTAAAGTTGGAACTGTTAGGATCAAGAGCACTAAGAGGGGGGGGTGAATTAGTGCAGCGGAAAACTTTCGACGATTTAAAACGACGTTCGTATAATAATAAGAACGATTTCGGTATGAAAGTCGATTCAAAAATTGCTTTAACTTAAGATCAAGTAAAGTGCAGTTAAAGCAAAGCTATGGAAGTAGTTGCAGCTAAGATAGAAAACAAAATGTAAATGCAAACCGAGATTTAGAGTGGTTCGGTCAATCTTGACCTACATCCACTTTTGGCTTCCTCCTCCGATGAGGTCACCGACGTCCACTAGAGGCCTTCCTTCAATAGGTGAAGGCCAACCACCCTTTTACAGTTTCACTCCTTTTGACGGGCTTAGGAGACAACCCTTACAGATTTTTCACTCCTCTCTTGAATGATCAAAACTTTGAAGAAAAGAGGGAGAAGAACTTCTAGCCTTTTACAACACTTTTAAGCTCTCAAAATCTCATAATAAATGCTAAGTTTCGGTGCCCTTTCATGCATGAAAGGGTGGGGTTTATATAGGCCCCAAACTGATTTGAATTTGGAGCTCAAAAATGTCATATCCCATGTTTTCGGGGTCCTGGCGGTACTACCGCCATAAATGGGTGGTACTACCGCCTGACAGAGCTCGGAGACCGAGCTCGGGCGGTACCACCGCCTATTAGGGGCGGTACTACCGCCAGTCTCACTTGGAGACTTAGCCCAAGCGGTGCCACCGCCTGACAGGGGCAGTGCTACCGCCCACCCAATCTTACTCGGACTGAGCCCAGGCGGTGCCACCGCTTGACAAGGGCGGTACCACCGCCCAGCCTCACTCCAAGGCTCGGCAGCTGGGCGGTGCCACCGCCGACCCAAGCGATGCCACCGTCGGCCAGGGAATTTGGGTCCGAATGGGCTGATCCATTCGGCCCAATTTGGGTCTGTCAAGGGCCCAATTGCCCCAAGATTAAGTTAATGGGATCACCTCCCATTTCTAACTTAATCATCATGCTAACTACGATATTTTTCAAGACATTTACTGCAACTTGCTCCGGTGCGTCAATCGCTTCTTCCGTCGAGCTTCCGGTGAACTTCCGGCGATCATCCGACGAACCCTCGGCGATGCTCCGGCGGACTTCCGGCAAACTCCTGAACTTGCGACGATCCACTTGGCGAGTTCCGATGAGCTTCTTTGGCAAGCTCCTGGACTTCTCGGATTTGTTCCCGCAGAACCTCCGATGACCGTCTGGACTTCCGTCGAACTCTCGAACCCCCAACGTGATCATAGTCTTGACTTCGGCGTAACTCCTACTGCATGTCTTACTTTCATCGTAGTTAATCCTGCACACTTATCTCAACATATGGATTAGATAACAAATGACAATTGACTTCATCATCAAAATCCGAGATTCAACAATCTCCCCCTTTTTGATGATGACAATCAATTGATAACGGAGTTAACTTTAACTCCCCCTATCTATATGCCATACTCAAGATAAGTCATTCTTAAATTCAAAGCCTTTGAATTCAAGAGACATATTGATAAGTTAAGATTGTTTAACCTTATCAATACTTCCATCATGATTCCTATCATGATGTATCTCTCTGAAAATGATGTCAAGGCTTGACATCCATTTTCAAGTTTTACATTTCAAATGTGAATGATAGTAATGGTAGCAATTCATCATATGGTAAGATATCAACATGTGAAATTACAATGCAAGTTCTTGATATCTTAACATAATGCAAATATTTCAAGTGTTTAGCAATCATAGCATTTCTATCATCAATTTACCATATATTTCGATGCAAGCTTTTTTTAACATAATTCAAATTCAAATATGGCATGCATAGCATCAATTCATATATTTCTCCCCCTTTGTCATCAACAAAAAAGAGAACGATATAAGCAAATTTTAAACACAAGTGAGTGATAGGTAATTTTTCAACAATGAGTGATAGGATACCAATTATACAAACATCTCAAGGAAAGATTAAATCACGCTTCATTTTTACAAGGATCAAGATATGTATGTGAATCAATATCCTTGCAAGTAAAAAATCTTCCTTTTTCAAGAAGGAAATTGTATGAACGAATCATTTTATCAAATCCATTTCTCGAAAATATTTTTCACATTATAAGCCTATGAAAGATGTATTTGCTAATTGATTCCATATGTCAAAAATCAATGATATGAATCAAACTCGATATGACATATGCTTATGAGAGCTACATTAAGTTCGGAAGAGAATAAGGTATCAAGAAAATCCGAAAGTAAAATTTAACACTTTCATGAAGATAAATCATGAAGATATAATCATGAAGATAAATCATGCTCATTATCATGGAAATTTTTATATCCAAAACACATAATTTCCAACATATTATTAAGGTATGTAATCATGTAAAATCATCATAGCAATTGAGTGATTTGATTATTGAATCAAGAAAGTCCGAAAAATAGATTTAATGAGTTCAAGCATTCAGACACATTAACATTCCTAATTCTCTTCTAATGAAATTAAATTGTTCTTCACTCAAAGGCTTTGTAAAAATATCAGCTAGTTGATGTTTAGTATCAATGAACTCTATAACTATATCATGATTAGTGACATGATCTTGTATAAAGTGATGTCTAATATCAATATGTTTTGTTCTTGAGTGTTGAATGGGATTTTTTGTTAAACATATAGCACTTGTATTATCATATTTAATGAGAATATTTTTAAGATGAACTTTATAATCTTCTAAGGTGTTTTTCATCCACACAACTTGTGCACAGCATGCACTAGCTGCAATATACTCGGTTTCGGTTGTTGATAGTGCAATCGAGTTTTGTTTCTTAGATGACTAGGAAACAAGAGCATGTCCCAAAAATTAACATGTTCCTGATGTGCTTTTTCTATCTAATCTACATCCAGCAAAATCTGCATCAGCATAAGCAATTAACTCAAACTTCTCAGTTTTTGGATACCATAATCCTAGATTTGTGGTACCTTTAAGATATCTAAGTATTCTTTTAACCGCTTTGAGATGAGATATCTTAGGGTTCGATTGAAACCTAGCACAAAGTCCTACACTGAACATGATATCTGGTCTAGTTGCAGTGAGGTAAAGTAAACTTCCTATCATACCCCTATAAGTTTTTTGATCGAAGCTTTCTCCACTTTCATCAACTTCTAATTTAGTGGATGTGCTCATAAGAGTGTTAATAGCTTTTGAACTTTTCATATTAAATCTCTTTAGCAAATCTAAAGCATATTTAGTTTGACTAATAAAGATATCATTTCTTAGTTGCTTAATTTGTAAGCCTAAGAAAAAGGTTAATTCTCCCATCAAACTCATTTCAAATTCTAGACTCATGGTTTTAGCAAAGGATTCACAAAGAGATTCGTTTGTAGAACCAAAGATAATATCATCAACATAAATCTGAACAATGAGAAAATTATTTTCAAAATTCTTGATAAACAATGTAGTATCAACCTTGCCTTTTGTAAAATTATTTTTAATAAGAAAAGAACTAAGTCTCTCATACCAAGCCCTTGGGGCTTGTTTTAAACCATAGAGAGCTTTAGTTAATTTAAACACATGATTAGTGAGGCTATTATTTTCAAATCCGGGAGGTTGTTTAACATAAACTTCTTCGGAAATAAAGCCATTAAGAAAAGCACTTTTAACATCCATTTGAAATAACTTAAAATTATTATTACTTGCATAGGCAAGGAGCATCCTTATGGTTTCTAATCTAGCCACAGGAGCGAAGGTTTCTTCGTAATCGATACCTTCTTCTTGGTTGAAACCTTTGGCTACTAATCTAGCCTTGTTTCTAACCACGATACCATATTCATCTTGCTTGTTTCTAATGACCCATTTAGTACTAATAACTAAATGGTCATTTGGCCTAGGAACAAGCTTCCACACCTCATTTCTCTCAAATTGATTTAACTCATCTTGCATTGCGATAATCCATGAATCATCTTTCATGGCTTCGTCAATACATTTAGGTTCAATTTGGGAGAGAAAAGCGGCGTTGGCACAAAATTCTTTAAGAGAAGAACGTGTTTGAACCCCCTTAGATGTGTCTCCTAGAATTAGCTCCTTAGGATGAGCATCTACATATTTCCAATCCTTGGGTAAGGATGTTTCGGAAGTGGATGCATCCAAGTTGCTAGTTGGAGAAGGGGTTTCATTTAAATTCAAAGAATCAAAATTAACATCATCATCAAAATCATTTTTCTTGATTTCGGAAATCTCATTGAAAACAACATGAATGGATTCTTCTATAATTAAAGTTCTTTTATTGAAGATACGAAAAGCTTTAGAAACCGAAGAATAACCAAGGAAAATTCCTTCATCGGATTTAGCATTAAATTTTCCTAAGGCATCCTTTTCATTCAAGATAAAACACTTACACCCAAAAACTTTAAAATATGAAACATTGGGTTTTTTGTTGTTCCACAACTCATAGGGAGTTTTGGTGAGTAAGGGTCTTACTAGAACTCTATTCAAAATATAGCATGCAGTGTTTATGGCTTTGGCCCAAAAATATTTGGGTAGGCTATGTTCATTCAACATAGTTCTTGCCATTTCTTGTAAATTTCTATTTTTTCTTTCTACTACTCCATTTTGTTGAGGATTTCTTGGAGTAGAGAAGTTATGATTGTATCCATTAAATTCACAAAATTCTTGATAATCATGGTTTTGAAATTCACAACCATGATCACTTCTAATTGACGAAATCATAGAACCCTTTTCATTTTGGACAAGTTTGCAAAACTTGGTAAAATATCTAAAGCATTCATTTTTATGTTTTAAGAAATAAGTCCATGTGTATCTACTATAGTCATCTACAATGACGAAAGCGTATTTGCTACCACCTAGACTTGATGTAGAGATAGGTCCAAACAAGTCCATATGGATCAATTGTAAAGGCCTAGAGGTGCTTATTTGATTCTTAGATTTGAAACTACCCTTAATTTGTTTTCCTAATTGACAAGCATCACACACATTATCTTTGATGAACTTGATATGAGGAATTCCTCTTACAAGTTCTTTGGATGATATTTGAGTGATTAGTTTCATGCTAGCATTACCTAATCTCCTATGCCAAAGCCAAGCATCCTCATTCAAAACTGAGAAACACATTTCATTACAAAGATCATTGATGTCAATAGTGTATACGTTATTTTATTTTAATGCAATCATAGATGTGTTTTTGTGTGGTTTTTCAATGATGCAAGCATTAGATTCGAATTTGACAACATATCCTTTATCACACAATTGACTAATGCTCAAGAGGTTATGTTTTAAACCATCAACTAACAAAACATCTTCAATAAAGAAGTTGGATTTGTTACCTATGGTTCCTTTGCCAATGATTTTACCCTTGTTATTGTCTCCGAAGGTGACATAGCCTTCGTCTATGCTAGTGAGTTTAGAGAATTGAGATGGATCTCCGGTCATATGCCTTGAGCATCCACTATCAAGGTACCATCTCTTGCTCCTAGCTTGTGATGATGTATGTTTCTACAAGAAAGGATGATTTTTAGGTACCCATTTACTTTTGGGTGCCTCAAACACTGATCTAAATTGTTTATCATGTTGCATAGAATTTATCGTGGTTCCTTTAGGAACCCAAATCAATTTGTTTGGACTAACTTTCTTGAGTGGACAATGATAAGTTCTATGTCCATGTTTGCAACAAAAGTTGCATTTGCTTTGGTGCCGAACATATAAGATAGGGCCTTTAATGAAGATGGTTGGATTTTGGTGAGGACTTCTCACAAATCCGATTCCACTTCTTTTAGGAACATGACCCTTATTTGTAAGGATCATATTCAAAGACTTGCTACCAACCTCGAATTTCTTCAAGGTGTCCTTAAGTAGCAAGTTCTCCTTTTGGAGAGTTTCTAGATCATGACATTTTTTACATGGAGCTAAACTATCATGATATTGAATTTCTAATTTATCAAAATTACAAGTAAGACTATCATGCTCCTTTTTTAGCAATTTGTATTTTCTACTAATAGTTTTGTATTCATCAAATAAGTCATGGAAGGCATTTAGTAATTCATCAAATGATAAATCTGCATCAATTAAATTTGTTACCTCATCTCCGATGGCCATTAGGGCGTAATGAGCAACTTGCTCGGTGTTGGACTCCTCTTCTTCGGATGCGCTTGAGTCATCCCACGTTGCTTTGAGCGCCTTCTTCTTTGGTGTTCTCTTCTTGGCTTGGGGACAATCACTTTTGTAGTGTCCCGGCTTCTTGCATTCGTAGCAAATAACTTGGTCCTTTTTGGGTTCAAATTTATTTTTTGAGTCATTTTTAAACTTGTTTCTTTTAATGAATTTTTTGAATTTCCTTGTTAGAAGTGCCAAGTCATCGTCACAGTCTTCATCACTTGAGTTTTCTCTCAAGTGGTCTTCGAAAGTTCTAAGTGCCATATCCTTCCTGTTCTTTGGAAGGATGTCTTCTTGCTCTTCATGAGCTTTGCAAGTCATTTCATAGGTCATTAATGACCCAATTAATTCTTCAAGAGGGAAATTGTTTAGATCTTTAGCTTCTTGAATAGCAGTGACTTTAGGGTCCCAACTCTTAGGAAGGGATCTTAGAATCTTATTTACGAGCTCAAAATCCAAAAAATGTTTGCCGAGTCCTTTTAGACCATTGACGACATCCGTGAAACGGGTGTACATATCGCCAATAGTCTCGCTTGGTTTCATTTGGAAAAGTTCAAAAAAATGTATCAAAAGATTGATTTTTGACTCTTTCACTCTACTTGTGCCTTCGTGAGTCACTTCGAGTGTATGCCAAATATCAAATGCGGTTTCACAAACCGAAACACGATTGAACTCATTTTTATCAAGCGCACAAAATAAGGCATTCATTGCTTTTGCATTAAGAGCGAAAGTCTTCTTCTCCAATTCATTCCAATCGATCATTGGAAGAGAAGACTTCGAAAATCCATTTTCGACAAGATTCCAAAGTTCAAATTTTCGACAAGATTCCAAAGTTCAAAATCCATTGAAATAAGGAAGATCCTCATTCGGGTCTTCCAATAGGTGTAGTTCATCCCATTGAACATGGGTGGACGTGTAATAGAGTGGCCCTCTTGATTTCCGACGTAAGCCATCTCTCTTGGGTTATAATCCGATTAAGAGTTAACCCCGCTCTGATACCAATTGTTAGGATCAAGAGCACTAAGAGGGGGGGGTGAATTAGTGCAGCGGAAAACTTTCGACGATTTAAAACGACGTTCGTATAATAATAAGAACGATTTCGGTATGAAAGTCGATTCGGAAATTACTTTAACTTAAGATTAAGTAAAGTGCAGTTAAAGCAAAGCTATGGAAGTAGTTGCAGTTAAGATAGAGAACAAAATGTAAATGCAAACCGAGATTTAGAGTGGTTCGGTCAATCTTGACCTACATCCACTTTTGGCTTCCTCCTCCGATGAGGTCACCGACGTCCACTAGAGGCCTTCCTTCAATAGGTGAAGGCCAACCACCCTTTTACAGTTTCACTCCTTTTGACGGGCTTAGGAGACAACCCTTACAGATTTTTGACTCCTCTCTTGAATGATCAAAACTTTGAAGAAAAGAGGGAGAAGAACTTCTAGCCTTTTACAACACTTTTAAGCTCTTAAAATCTCAGAATAAATGCTAAGTTTCGGTGCCCTTTCATGCATGAAAGGGTGGGGTTTATATAGGCCCCAAACTGATTTGAATTTGGAGCTTAAAAATGTCATATCCCATGTTTTCGGGGTCCTGGCGGTACTGCCGCCATAAATGGGCGGCACTACCGTCTGACAGAGCTTGGAGACTGAGCTCGGGCGGTACCACCGCCTGTCAGGGGCGGTACTACCGCCAGTCTCACTCAGAGATTGAGCCCAGGCGGTGCCACCGCCTGACAGGGGCGGTGCTACCGCCCACCTAGTCTTACTCGGACTGAGCCCAGGCGGTGCCACCGCCTAACAGGGGCGGTACCACCGCCCAGCCTCACTCCAAGGCTCGGCAGCTTGGCGGTGCCACCGCCGGCCAGGGAATTTGGGTCCGAATGGGCTGATCCATTCGGCCCAATTTGGGTTTGTCAAGGGCCCAATTGCCCCAAGATTAAGTTAATGGGATCACCTCCCATTTCTAACTTAATCATCATGCTAACTATGATATTTTTCAAGACATTTACTGCAACTTGCTCCGGTGCGTCAATCGCTTCTTCCGTCGAGCTTCCTGCGAACTTCCGGCAATCATCCGACGAACCCTCGGCGATGCTCCGGCGGACTTCCGGCAAACTCCTGGACTTGCGACGATCCACTTGGCGAGTTCCGATGAGCTTCTTTGGCAAGCTCCTGGACTTCTCGGATTTGTTCCCGCAGAACCTCCGATGACCGTCTGGACTTCCGTCGAACTCTCGAACCCCCAACGTGATCATAGTCTTGACTTCGGCGTAACTCCTGCTGCATGTCTTACTTTCATCGTAGTTAATCCTGTACACTTATCTCAACATATGGATTAGATAATAAATGACAATTGACTTCATCATCAAAATTCGAGATTCAACAGGAACTTGTATATTAGGTATTTAAGCAGACTCAAGCTGTAGATTGGTGCTTGAGCTAGGTTCTTCAACCTCTCTCAACTCTATCATGCTCCCACTGTCTTCGCCAAGAATGTGTTCCTTCTCAAGGAACACTGCTCTCTTGGCTATAAAGACCTTTTGGTCCTTGAGATAATAGAAATAATACCCACAAGTTCCCTTGGGGTATCTCACGAACTTGCACCGCTCTATCCTCGATTCCAACTTATCAGGGTTGTATCTTTTAATATGGGTAGGGCAGCCCAAATCTTAACAACCTTAAGATTAGGCTTCTTCCCTTTCTATATCTTATATGGTGTAGATACTAACAACTTAGTTGAAACTCTGTTCAGAAGATAAACTGCGGTCTCTAGGGCATATCCCTAGAATGAGATGGGTAGGTCAGCGAAACTCATCATGGACCGTACCATGTCTAATAGTGTACGATTTCTCCTTTCAGACACACCATTAAGTTGAAGTGTATAAGGAGGTGTTCATTAGAATAATATCCCATAGTCCTTGAGGAACTAAGTAAACTCTGTACTTAAGTGCTCACCTCCTCGATTTGATCGAAGAGTCTTAATACTCTTTTCAGTTTAGTTCTCCACTTCATTCTTATACTATATGAATTTCTCAAAGGCCTCGGACTTGAACTTCATTCAGTACACACATCCATACCTTGAGAAATCATCAGTAAAGGTAATGAAGTAGGAGTAACCACCAATGGCATGAATTGACATGGGTCCATATACAACACTATGTATGAGTTCCAACAGCTCAGTGGTTCTCTCTCCAGTTCCATTAAATGGAGAGTTGGTCAATTTTTCACGAAGGCAAGGCTTGCAAGTTGCATATGACTCATAGTCGAATGGATCTAGATATCCATCCTTTAGCAACTTTTGAATCATTCCCTTAGCATGCCACAGGTATATACTGTTCACCTTATCTCATTTCCTCTTAGACACACTCACATTCATGATATGTGGAGTAGTATTGAGCATAAACAAACCATTATACAATGTTCCTTTCATGATGATCTCATCATTTAATAATATCGAACAACCATTGTTCTCAAAAACTAATTTATATCCACTAACTATCAAACATGAAATGGAGATAATATTTTTGATAATAGAAAGAATAAAATAACATGCATCTAATGCAATAATAGCTCCGCCAGGCAGATGTAGGGCGACCTCGCCAATAGCTACTACAGCAACTTTTGCTCCATTGCTCATCTTGAGGTGCATTTCGCCCCTCTCCAGTCTCCTAGGCCTTGCTAGAATCTGCAATGAATTGCATATATGATTAGCACTACCGGTATGCAATACCCATGTGTTATCATAAGAGTCTGACAAATGGAGACTGATCATGAATGTACCTGAAGCTTCTCCAAGCTTTTGTTTCGCCCTCTTTGCAAAGTACTCTTTGTAGTTCCTCTTCCAATGCCCATCTTTGCCATAGTGGAAGCACTGGCCTTTGTCTTTTGCCGGGTCTTTCTTAGCAACCTTTGCTTTACCTGGTCTGCCCTTACTCTTTGCCCTTCTTAAGGGACTTTTCTACTTTCCTTTTCTTTCTGGTCTCACCAGTGTAGAGAACTGGCTTCTCCTTTTTGATAGTGCTCTCTGCCTCCCTCAACATATTGAGGAGCTATGGGAGAGTCATCTCAAGCTTGTTTATACTAAAATTCATTATGAACTACGAAAAGGAATTTGGTAGGGACTAAAGCATAATGTCTACACATAAGTTATCCTCAAGGACCATTCCTAGACATATGAGTTTCTCTATCCACTCAATCATTTTTAGGACTGTTAGGATCAGAGCGGCACTAAGAGGGGGGGGTGAATTAGTGCAGCGGATTAAAACGTCGATTTTGGAAACTTTTTCATACGATAAAAACCGAACTCAGAAGTGCTTAACTTGAAAGCGTGTTCGTAAATGTGTGCAGCAAAAGTAATGAGGAAGTAAAGCACTTATAAAGATTTGCAGTAAGGTAAAGTGCAATAAATAAATGCAAACCAGAGAACACGCCAATTTTAAAGTGGTTCGGTCAAAATGACCTACATCCACTTGCGAAGCCTTCTTCGATGAGGCTTCCAACTTCCACTAGCAAATCACTTTGAAGGGGAAGGACAAATACCCCTCTTACAACTTTTTACAAGTGGTTCACACTCTTACAAGTTTTCAATGAGAAAGAAGGAGGTGAACACTCAAGCAATTGAAAAATAAGACTTGCTAAGGCTTTATCTCAATTTATTACTCCTCTAAAGTTATAATCTATGCTGAGAATTGAGGGGTATTTATAGGCCTCAAGAAGATTCAAATTTGGGCTCCAAAATTTGAATTCTCTTCGGTTCTCGAAGCTAGCGGTGCCACCGCTTGTCAGTTCTGACACTGACAGTGTACTAGGCGGTGCCACCGCCCAGTCCAGTGGTGCCACCGCCCAGTCCGGCGGTTCCACCGCCCAACCTTTCGGGTCCTGGGCGGTGCCACCGCCTACACTATTTCAGCTCACTGGTTGGGCTCCAAACTTGGCCCAAACCAGTCCGAACTCGGGCCCAATTGGCTCCTACTTGGGTTATAAGATTAACACCTAATCCTAACCCTAATTAACATGCTAGCTATGAATTTAAAGACATTTCCTAAGCTATTACAAAGTTCGCAAGTCAAGACTTCTTCCGGCAAACTTCCAACGGTCTTCCGATAAACTCTCAGAAACCATTCTGCGGACTCCCAACAAGCTCCTAGACTTCAGAATTTGATCTTGGCGAGTTCCGACAAGCTTCTTCGGCAAGCTACGATCTTTCTCGATGAGCTTCGCGAACTTTCGACGTACCTTCCGACAAGCTTCCGAAAACCCTTCGGCAAGCTCCCTACTCATTCTCGGCTAGTTCCGGCAGCATTCCCGACAAACCTTTGGACTTTCGTCGGACTCTCAAACTCCCAACGAATCCTTCGCGCTTGACTCCGGCACTTTGTTTCACTTTATCTCTTCATCGTTATTGTAGTTAATCTTGCACACACAAGCCAAAACTCTACTCCGATCTAGACAATTATTACAATGCGACATTCTGTTGCCCAACACGTCATTGGTTGGCACTTCGTTCGATTCTTCAGCGCATCGTCCTCTCTTGCGGCTTGTTGCCCAATCGGCGGTTGACCTCCGCAACCCCAATATCCTTGGTGCAATTCCGCTCTCCTTGGCCCGATGCCCAACGTCCGAAGCGTTCTGCCATCCAATATCCTAACGTGATCTCCTTCGGCGCAACGTCAATTCCTCCTGCGTCAACTGTCTAATCCTGATCGAGTAGACCTGCATCACTCAAAATATAGATTAAATCATAAACACATATCAAGTGGTTTCATCATCAAAATACGAGATTCAATAATCTCCTCCTTTTTGATGATGACAACCACTTGATGATGGAGTTAACCTTAACTCCCAAAGTTTAAACAAACTCCCCCTATCAATATATCATATTGATAGAACCTTGAATTCAAGTCGAATTCAAGTCATTGCAAATATTCATCGTGAATATTTGCAACACGTCATCATGCTTAACATGATCATACTTCTCCCCCTTTGTCATCAACAAAAAGGAGAAGTGTCACTTTCTATGTGTTTGAGATATGAGTTCTAATCATTGCATAATAAACATAGTATCCAATTTTATCATCATGCAATTTAGCAATTAAAGATGTGCAAGTTTAGCATGTTTGCTTTTCTTGAGACAGCAATTGTTTGCTTCTCTTTAGACTACAAGCTAGCAATTTTTACGATATGCAAGTTTTGCTACATACAAGCTAGAAGCAATTTTTACGATATGCAAGTTTTGCTACATACAAGCTAGCAAAAATTTCGAAAGCAAATGCAAGATAGCTTTCTGGTGTAAGCCCATGATTCTTGCTTCCTATTGCAATTTGCAAGTTTTTGAAATATCCAAGTTCAACGCATTGCATAATTAACATAATCTCCTAGTTTTATCATTATGCAATTTTGCTATCATCATAGATATGCAAGGTAGTATGATAGCAATTTCTACAACATACAAGCTAGCAAATTTTACAATATTTTTAGAACATGCAAGCTAGCAGTTTTGAGATGTTCAAGAAAGCAACCCTTGCTTCTTGAAATATACAAGTTTGCTAGATGTGTACGTTAGCATGTTTTGCTTATTGAGATAGGCAAGATAGTGATGTTCAAGAAGACAACTTTTGCTTCTTGAAATAAGTAAGTTAACAATCTTTGCTACTTAAGATAAGTAAGCTAGCAATCAAGATTTTGCATCTTCTTGAGTTGTGCAAGCTAGCTATCTCCCCCTTTGTCATTGTCAAAAAGAAGGGAAGACCCTTTACATCAATTATGACAAAGGTAAGTATCAATCTTATTTGTGCATCATTATATTTTCAAATTAGAATATGCACATTTTCAAAAACCTTATATTTCATTCATGCACGATATTGAATAAATCGATCAACATTATGAGGATATCGTATATGATACTAAAATTTTTAACTATTTATAAACATTTTGATCATGATACCAAACATTCATCATTTAGAGCATTCATGACACAAAACATTAAATCAACATTTATAATACATCATTTTAGCAACATCTCATAGTATTTTAAATCATGATTTACATCATATGCAATACATCACATCATAATTAGAAAGCACAAGTATTGCATGCATTATTGTAAATCATAAATATTTCATATCATGATGGTATCAATTTGTCAAATTATATCCTACCATGCATGATCAAAACTTTTGATTTGTATGCATCAAAATAATATCAAGAGTATTTCATGCATATTATCAAATTATCATTTCAAATCATCATTGTATTAATCTGTCAAATTGCATCCTGCCATGCATGATCATAACTTTTTCCCATTTTATCATTGTAAACAAGAAAGAATAAGGGAAGAACAAAATAATGCAAAATATTTCAATTGTTTTAAGGCATACAAGCAATTGCATAAAAATCATATCATGAAAAGATAAAATCATGTGAATACCAAAAGACATTATTTCTTTTGAAAAACCTCCTCTTAAATAATCAAAAGAAAATCTTAGGAGATCAAATAATAAAAGATATTCAAAAGAAATTTTGAGTCATGAATTTCGAAAAAGATATTCTCTTTAGTAAATCGTAAAAGAACCTTAGGAGAAAAAGATTTCAATTCATACATATAAAATCTTGACTTAAGCATAAGAAATCTCAATTTACAAATTTCGAGAAATCAAGATAAAGCTAATTTAAATTTAAATCATCAAATCAAGATCATTTTCAAGAGATTCACAAAAGTGATACAAATAGATTTATGATTTTAATTCCCATGATAATATATTTTCCTTTCAAAGTGTTTCTATTCATGTGATTTATTTCATTTATGCCAAATAAAAATATGCATCAATGTTTAAAAACCGAAAAAGCCATTTTCATTACCGTAAAAATCGATAATCCATAAGTCTCAACAATCATCATGCATAATTTCGAAATCTATTAAGCATGATCATTATGCATGACATCAAGACATAGTTTCAAAATATTTAATATTTTCATTACATAATTACATCATTATGCATCATCGAAATTGATTTCATAAAGTATTTTCCATCAAGATCATTTTGTTTGTTGTAGTCATGCATTTTTCTTTTTAGGTGAATCTAACTTTTCAATCTTAGTTTTTGATACAAAATCCATACATCATCATTAAGCATGATATCAAACTTCTTTATATTTTCATTAAGACATCAAGCATGGTTTCAATCAAAATCGGAAATCATCAAAATACACATTATTTCTTCTTGAAAAACATTTATCATCATTTAAACCAAAAAAGAGCTTTCATTATGGCAAATATCGATAATTCATAAATCACAAAAATCATCATGTATAACTTTAAAATCTCATGCATAAAATCGTCAATCATGGTATCAAAACATTTAATATTTTCATTACATTATTATGCATTACTTCAAATCAAACATGATTTCATTTAATCAAAATTGAGAAATAACAATGGAAATCAACATGATACACATTATTACTTCTTAACCACATATAGCATAATTTCATAAGGCATTTTTAATCAAAATCATTTTGTTTATCATAAACATGTAATTTTCATGATTATTTTCAAAATTACTAGAATCATAAGCATGATTCCTAATTTTTGCATTTTCATTATTAAATTATTAGACATGCAATTTTTAAGAAAATTAATTCTAAATAAATAAAAAAGGAAAATGCATCATAAAAAGCATCACATAATTTCGAAATAAATTAAAGGAGTTTCGTTTGAGTTGTTTACCTCATTGACGAAAACCGTTAACGCGTAGTTCGCCTCGCCTTTCTTAATTTTCTCCTCGTCTTCGGAGGAGCTCGATTCATCCCAATTTTTCTTCTTCTTGCATTCAAAGCAAGTAGTTGCATTCTTTTTATTCTTTAATTTTCGTTTCATTAAGTTTTTAAGGTTCATGAGTAGTTCAAGTTCACCATCACTTGAGCTTATGCTCGAGTGGTCTTCAAATGTTCTATGTCCCAAATCCTCCCTGTTCTTTGGAAGGTTGTTCTCAAGTTCTTTACGTGCATTGCACGTCATTTCATAGGTCATCAAGGACCCTATTAGTTCTTCGAGCAAAAAGGTATTCAAATTTTTTAATTCTTGTATAGCGGTTATTTTAGAATCCCAAGATTTAGAAAGCGATCGTAAAAACTTGTTAACAAGTTCAAAGTTCAAAAAACGTTTACCAAGTGCTTTTAGACTATTGACAACATCCGTAAAACGGGTGTACATGTCTCCAATAGTCTCTCTTGGTTCCATACAAAACATCTCAAAATCGTGCATCAAAAAATTTACTTTAGAATCTTTTATACTACTTGTGCCTTCGTGTGTGATTTCAAGAGTGCGCCAAATATCGAAAGCCGTTTCGCACAAAGAAACCTGATTAAACTTCGTTTTATCTAAGGCGCAAAATAGAGCATTCATAGCTCTAGCATTTAAAGAAAACGTCTTCTTCTCCAAATCATTCCAATGGTTCATTGGAAGATAAGACATTTCAAATCTGGATACGACAATGTGACATAAATTCAAATCCAACGAAAGCAATAAAACTCTCATTCGAGTTTTCCAATAAGTGTAGTCCGTCCCATTGAAAAAGGGAGGACGAATGAGAGAGTGACCCTCTTGAAAGTCGAAAAGAGCCATTTCTATTTGGGTGCTAAACCAAAGTAGAAAACCGTGGCTCTGATACCAATTGTTAGGATCGGAGCGGTACTAAGAGGGGGGGGGTGAATTAGTGCAGCGGATCAAAACGTCGGTTTTGGAAACTTTTTTGTACGATAAAAATCGAACTCGGAAGTGCTTAACTTGAAAGCGTATTCGTAAATGTGTGCAGCAAAAGTAATGAGGAAGTAAAGCACTTATAAAGATTTGCAGTAAGGTAAAGTGCAATAAATAAATACAAACCAGTGAACACGCCAATTTTAAAGTGGTTCGGTCAAAATGACCTACATCCACTTGCGAAGCCTTCTTCGATGAGGCTTCCAACTTCCACTAGCAAATCACTTTGAAGGGGAAGGACAAATACCCCTCTTACAACTTTTTACAAGTGGTTCACACTCTTACAAGTTTTCAACGAGAAAGGAGGTGAACACTCAAGCAATTGAAAAACAAGACTTGCTAAAGACGTTGCTAAGGCTTTATCTCAATTTCTTACTCCTCTAAAGTTGTAATCTCTGTTGAGAATTGAGAAGTATTTATAGGCCTCAAGAGGATTCAAATTTGGGCTCCAAAATTTGAATTCTCTTCGGTTCCCGAAGCTAGCGGTGCCACCGCCCAGTCCAACGATGCCACCGCCTAGCTCTTCGGGTGCTGGGCGGTGCCACCGCTTGGCTCGGGTGTTGGGTGGTGCCACCGCCTGGCTCAGGTGCTGGGCGGTGCCACCGCCCAGTTCGGCGTTTCCATCGCCCAACCTTTCGGGTCTTGGGCGGTGCCACCGCCTACACTATTTCAACTCACTGGTTGGGCTCCAAACTTGGCCTAAACTAGTCCGAACTCGGGCCCAATTGGCCCCTACTTGGGTTATAAGATTAACACCTAATCCTAACCCCAATTAACATGCTAACTACAAATTTAAAAACATTTCCTAAGCTATTACAAAGTCCGCAAGTCAAGACTTCTTCCGGCGAACTTCCGGCGGTCTTCCGATAAACTCTCGGAAACCATTCTGCGGACTCCCGGCAAGCTCCTAGACTTCACGATTTGATCTTGGCGAGTTCCGACGAGCTTCTTCGGCAAGCTACGATCTTTCTCGATGAGCTCCGCGAACTTCCGATGTACCTTCCGGCAAGCTTTCGAAAACCCTTCGGCAAGCTCCCTACTCATTCTCGGCTAGTTCCGGCAGCATTCCCGATGAACCTTTGGACTTCCGTCGGACTCTCGAACTCCCAACGAATCCTTCGCGCTTGACTTCGGCACTTTGTTTCACTTTATGTCTTCATCGTTATCGTAGTTAATCCTGCACACACAAGCCAAAACTCTACTCCAATCTAGACAATTATTACAATGCGACATTCTGTTGCCCGGCACGTCATTGGTTGGCACTTCGTCCGATTCTTCAGCGCATCATCCTCTCTTGCGGCTTGTTGCCTAATCAGCGGTTGACCTCCACAACCCCAATATCCTTGGTGCAATTTCGCTCTCCTTGGCCCGATGCCCAACGTCCGAAGCGTTCTGCCATCCAATATCCTGACGTGATCTCCTCCAACACAACGTCAATTCCTCCTGCGTTAACTGTCTAATCCTGATCGAGTAGACCTACATCACTCAAAATGTAGATTAAATCATAAACACATATCAAGTGGTTTCATCATCAAAATATGAGATTCAACAAGGACATGGTTCTGAACCGATGTCCCCTCAGTCATCCTAGCATGGAAGAAGCTCTTGGATATCTCATATCACTAAGTCCTTCCTTGTTCCTCAAACAATTTGTGGACATGTAGGAAAATGGATCTGACATCCATCTTTTCATGTTGTCTCTGTAACTCAGGAGTCATAGAGCCTAACATATAATATTGAGCAAGATTGGAGTCATCAATATACTTCACGTAGTGAACGATCTCAATCTCGCTTGCCCCTTCCTCGAGCATAGGCATCATTGTATCAAGGATGTACGCAATTTTCTCCATCGGGAGAACAATTCTTAATTTGCGAAGCAAATCCATATAATTTGGACTAGTGAGGCAGTTAACAACAAGTATTCTACGTAAGGGATTTGAAAGTGACATTTTCTGAAAATAAGATGTAGCAGAAATGAATAACATGTAGATTTTGCAAGAAATAAACAATCAAGATATGAATTTCTATCTTAATATGCTCCCACTATTTTACTAGCAAGTCACGCGACACCCTCAGCAAGTGAAACGGAAGTCTTTGGCAAACTTCTAGTGGGGATCAGGATCCAATCAACGTCTTAGTGCAATCTCGAGGGACTCGACCAATCACACTAAGCCCAAAGGTAGGCAACTCTTGCCGATCACAACTCCTTGTGATTCCCATCCTATCCGGCCTCCAAATCACCATAGTCTCAAGGGACTCGACCAACCATAATGTTGGGTTAAGTCAACACTATCGTTATAAGATGAGTCTGATTCGATGATATACCCTCGAGGCACTCAACCAAGTATACCATGTCTTCAGGTCACCAGTGACATCTCTATGTCGTAGATAAAATAGCGAATCACGATATAGGTGAGCCTCGATGGACTTGACCAACTCAACCTATTCCAGGAATCGGTTCCTACCTATAACGATGGAAGGCCACTTGGGTCAATCTAATTACCTCACATTTACCAACTTAATATTATCGAGAGAGGGGTTTCTATGATTTGGTATCTTAATATGACATGTTACACATATGCATATTTAATATATATCTACATTGCATGTAAATATATATATACATATCTAGTACGTGTAAAAACAATCACAGATGATTATGGACCACAGCCTAATGTGATCAAGCCCGAGCCAATAGGCCTAATCACTCACATCAAGATCTATGTGTGCAATGGTGCATCTTCATGCTCAGTGATCATCCATCTCGTCTTTGTCGGTTTCGTCGACGTCTCGATGCATTTCTATGCATCGCGATCGTCCGTCTCATAGGTCCTGCTATCGCATCCATACTTCCACTATGCCTCCTCATGTGATTACAACTTAATCATAGGCACGCAGGCTCGACAATAAATGAGAAATATAATGGAGGCTCGTAGACCCTAATAATATTAATACACATATGCATATTTAATATATATCTACATTGCATGTAAATATATATATACATATCTAGTACGTGTAAAAACAATCACACCAGATGATTATGGACCACAGCCTAATGTGATCAAGCCCGAGCCAATAGGCCTAATCACTCACATCAAGATCTATGTGTGCAATGGTGCATCTTCATGCTCAGTGATCATCCATCTCGTCTTTGTCGGTTTCGTCGACGTCTCGATGCATTTCTATGCATCGCGATCGTCCGTCTCATAGGTCCTGCTATCGCATCCATACTTCCACTATGCCTCCTCATGTACGGCTCGACAATAAATGAGAAATATAATGGAGGCTCGTAGACCCTAATAATATTAATCACAAGTACACACATCACATGGTCATGATCATCCGTCCACATATCATACATCACATGTATAAATCATCATCATATAGGACTACTAGATAATAATAAATAATAATAATCAATTAAATATTTTAATTAATTAATATTTTTAAATCAGAGTATATAAGGAATTTCTTAATTCTAAGGGGCATTTTCATAATTTGGACAAAAGGACAGAACTAAAATTCTTAAATTTCGAGGGGCAAAACTATCTTTTGCCCAGAAAACCCTAAGCCCCTTTCTCCCTTTCCCCTGCTACAGTCGTTGCCATCGCCGCCACCCTATCGGCGGCAAGCTTTTGAGCATCATAGGGGTCCGATGGGGATCAAGCACATAAGTGATTAGCTTTAGGTCAAGTGGGAGATTGCTAGTCATAGGTGCCCTGTAAGCCAATCATGTAAGTGATAACACGTGTGACTTGACACGCAATCTTTTTGCTTATTATATTTTAGCATTTTATCACTTTATATTAATTGTTGCATATACACATATATATTGTGATGTCCTTGGATCTGTGAAATGAGAATCGGATCATGATGAGATCATGATAATAAGACTGATTCACCTTTAAATAATTTCGATCATAGGTTGCTCGAGAAGGGCATCGATCATAGGTTACTCGAGAAGGGCATCGAGATAACCAAACATATTGATGTGCTGTATACTCATCCATATGATGGATGTTGTTGGTCTTATAGCTACTCGTATAGGGACACTAGGGATATAGTACAGGTGCTCATTGGAGAATGAGTTCACTAATTGATCCACTTACAGAATGCTGGATGGTTGATGATGTCTTATTGTCAAACAATGATTCCGTAGTCCTAGTGGTATATCTGATCCTTAGACTTGAGACACCAAGGATGTCCTATATGAGTATTCCATTCTTTGATACCGAACTTATAGGTTTGGAAGTTTCAAATCTAGTACAGCCGGTTATTAGGAGTAGCAACCAACCTTACAAATCTATTGAGTGTCGATAGAGGATCATCTGCTCTTAGTATCATGAGAGAAATATCTCATGTGTTCTTGCATAGACAAATCCTTGGCTAAGGTCATTCGGATTGAGAGAGAAAGAGTTCTCCAAGAGAATCCAATTAGAGCGAGACTCGAGGAGAAACTGTATGGGCCTAACAACACTATGCTCGATATATGATCTCCAAGATATTAGATAGATGAGGGACTATAAGTACATAGTAATTGAGGACAGATATGTCCAAAGGACTGGATTCTCCTATATCGTCTAGGGACTACAACGTGGTGGCCTAGTACGTTCGTAGTCAATGATTCGAGTGAATTATTATAGAGATAATAATTCACTAAGCTAGAAGGAGTTCTAATAGGTATGACTTATAACTAGCTTGATATTAGGCCTAGAGGGTCACACACATATGACAGGTGTTGCGATGAGTAGAGGTTCGAATATGAGATCTCCGCTTGAGCCTATATCTTATTGGATATCCAATAAGCTCTTGAAGTATTGGATCTCATGGATGAGATCCAATAAGAGCTAATAAGATATTATTGGGTAAAAACTCACTAATCTAAGAGGCTTGGGTAATTGGATGGAGATCTAGTACCCAATAGAGTAGGATCCATTAGGGTTAACTGGGGGCCTCTTTAAATAGGAGGGAACTAAAGGCCCAAAGGCTGGGGCTTCTTAGTTGCCACCTCCTATTCTCCTCTTCCCTTCTCCCCCTTAGATAGTAGGCATGGAGACTTGAGGAGCATCATTGCAGCCCTGCTGTGTGGATCACCGCTAGGGAGGAGGACATTTAACCTCCTTCATCCACTCGTACAGATCTGTAGGGATTCAGGGATATACGATCTTCCTAAGTAACACACTATCTCACACGTGATTTTCTATTTCATGTGTTTTACACATCAATCTACACACGACGATGAACACGTGTTGGAAAATTTGGGGTTTTTGTTTTATCTTCTTCCGTTGCGTATTTGATGTCGCTCCTAGATTTCCCTACACTTATGCGAGGGTAGCAATAGTTGCTGCCCTTTCTATCCTTTTTGTCAATGATTTTGATGTCAAAAGTCTTCCTAAAACATAACACATGCAGTTCAAAATCAATCTTTCGCATAAACAACCCGGTGATAGGATTGAGTCGGCGCTAAGAGGGGTGAATTAGTGCAGCGGATAAAAACATCAATTTTGAAAATTTTTTATTTCGATTAAAATCGATTTTGGAAATGTATTTAACTTGAAAATGTATGAGAGCATAGTGAAAGTAAGAAATCAGTTTGCAATTAAAATGAAAAGCTTAAAGTAAATGCAAACTATATTTTTATAGTGGTTTGGTCATTGTGACCTACATCCACCCTCGATTCCTCTTCCGTTGAGGCCATTGACATCCACCACCTTCTAACAACTCTATTCTCCTTTTATAGGCTCAGGAGAGAACATTTACACCCCCATAACCTCCTCTCTTAAACTTCACTAACACTTAGAGTTTGAGAGGAGTTCACACTAGATTACAACAACGTTTTTTTTTTTTTGTTTTGTTCTCAGTTGGTGTTTGTTATTAGGGATGAGAGGGGCATTTATAGGTGTAACATTCCCCATATTTGAAAATTTATTGCAAGCCTTGTATTAGCCAAACCTAATATAATTAGAGGAGAAATTAAATGAAAGCTTAACTAAAAGAGGAAAACTTGCTGCAGCCAACGTTGGTTTGAGAAGAGTAGAGACGGGAAGAAGAAGAAGAGCTCGAGGTTTTGTATCAATTTTCCCATATTTGAAAATTTAGCAAAATGCTTGTTTGTAAATATGAGAATTATTAATAATTTTTATATTAAATAATATTATATTAAAAGTTTATGGCTAGGGACCTAAGAGTAAATATTAAAATTTTGATATAATTTATGAAAGATTCACATTTAAGTTAAAGAAAAAAAATAGTAGACATGTGTCATTAGCTAACCTAATGGTGTTACATAAGTTTGTTCTATGGATGACACATAAGGCCCTTTCATGCATGCTTGCCACCTTGCAAGCCTTGTATTAGCCAAACCTAATATAATTAGAGGAGAAATTAAATGAAAGCTTAACTAAAAGAGGAAAACTTGCTGCAGCCAACGTTGGTTTGAGAAGAGTAGAGACGGGAAGAAGAAGAAGAAGAAGAGCTCGAGGTTTTGTATCAATTTTCCCATATTTGGGAATCAAATATTTCTATAATTATCTGATTTGAAAATTTAGCAAAATGCTTGTTTGTAAATATGAGAATTATTAATAATTTTTATATTAAATAATATTATATTAAAAGTTTATGGCTAGGGACCTAAGAGTAAATATTAAAATTTTGATATAATTTATGAAAGATTCACATTTAAGTTAAAGAAAAAAAATAGTAGACATGTGTCATTAGCTAACCTAATGGTGTTACATAAGTTTGTTCTATGGATGACACATAAGGCCCTTTCATGCATGCTTGCCACCTTGCAAGCCTTGTATTAGCCAAACCTAATATAATTAGAGGAGAAATTAAATGAAAGCTTAACTAAAAGAGGAAAACTTGCTGCAGCCAACGTTGGTTTGAGAAGAGTAGAGACGGGAAGAAGAAGAAGAAGAAGAAGAAGAAGAAGAAGAAGAAGAAGAAGAAGAGCTCGAGGTTTTGTATCAATTTTCCCATATTTGGGAATCAAATATTTCTAAGACAAGTGTTTTAATCCCATTCTATAGTAATCCTAATCTCTGTTTTCATTTTAATTCTACAAAATTTGGAAAATTTCAACTGAGAACTAGACTTTTCTTTCGTTTTGATACAAAGTTATGAATCTATAATTTTTTGATAATCTGACCTCTTTACATTGTTTTGAATCTAACTTTTAATACTAAACTCTGATATAGGCAAAGTCTAATTCATTTGAAAGTAGACTCAAAATACTTTATTTTGATACCAAGATTGACCGATTTGAAGTTTAAATGCCTACTCAAACTTCTGTTTCAATTAACCCTACAAATTCTACAAAACAGGGACTATAATTTCTGATCTCTTGTTACTTAACTGGTTATAACTTTCTGCTGGTAACTTAAACTAATACAAAGTTTGATTTATTAGAAACTAAACTCAAAATATTTCTATAATTATCTGATTTGAAAATATTGGAATACAATTGTAAACTAAAACATCTATTTTCATCGACCTTGTGGATTCCATAAAACAGAGCTGATGTTTTCAGACCTTTCGCTACAAAATTATTTGTAACTCCCTGTTGTAAATTCCAATTCATGCAAAACTTATAAAACTAGATTGACACATCTATCGAATAACACCTATTTTGTATAAATTGGAGTATAATTGGTTATCCAAACAATTCATAAAATGTGTCTTTCAAATTTTGTCATGATCGAGCTTTGATCAATTTTGCCTATTCTTGTTACGTATCTTTGGATATTGATTTCAGCTAAAATCCTTACTTTAGTTGAGCTTTACATTATTACTTCTAATTTATATATACTCTTATCCTATGAGTATTTGCATACCTTGATATATTATGTAAAGTTCATGTTTGTATCGTAATATTTCGTATAGGCACATGCATCCCGTTGTTCCGCATGTGTTTCTGATATGTCCCAATTTATTGTTCACAATACCCCTTTGTACTCTAGTGTTTGGGGGATAATGTGAACCTTTGCTAGAAATAGTAAAGAGATTATTTGGACCTTTGCCAGAAATGGTAAAGGGAATGTGCTTAGAGCCTACGATGCTCTAGATTATGTTTGGTGGTCATTCAGAAATGGATGGACCATATTATGTTATGATCCCACTTCACCATCTATATGTTTGACATGATATCTAAAGCTTTGTTTATGTGCTTCTATATATGCTTTGGATAACTCAATGTGCATCTCAAATTCTATCATAATCAAGCTTTGATCAATTTTGCCTATTCTTGTTTCGTCTCTTTGAAAATTGATTTCAGCCAACATCCTTATTTCAATTGAGCTTTACATTATTAACTTGAATTCCTATATACTTTTGTCCTTTAATTATTTGTGTATCTGTAGCTATTATATAAATTTCATATTGGTATCGTAATGTTTCGTATAGGCACATGCATTCCATTGTTCCGCATGTGTTTCTGATATATCCTAACTTTATTATTCACAATGTCCTTTTATACTCTGGTGTTTATGGGATTATTTGGACCTTTGCTAGAAATAATAAAGGGATTATTTGAAGCTTTGCTAGAAATGGTAAAGGGATTATTTGGACCTTTGCCAAAAATGGTAAAGGGTATGTGCTTAGAGCCCGCGATGCTCTACCGGCCCCCTCTGGCTTCATCTAGACATGGATAGATGACGCTCCTAGACGTTGAAGATTATGTTTGAGATCCCACTTCACCTTCTATCTATTTGATATGATATCCAGAGCTTTAGTTATATTCTTCTATGTGTGCTTTAGATAATAATGAAAAATATGCAATGTCAAATGCGACGTTGAGCTTCTGTTTCGTATTTGTTCTTTGATATGTTCAGAAATATTTCATCTGCTATTGATATGTTACAAAATGTTTCGTCCGCCATTGATATGCTCCAAAATGCTTCCTATGCCATTGATATGTTTCAAAATACTTCAAATGTCATTGATATGTTTCAAAATACTTCAAATGTCATTGATATGTTTCAAAATACTTCAAATGTCATTGATATGTTTCAAAATACTTCAAATGTCATTGATATGTTTCAAAATACTTCAAATGTCATTGATATGTTTCAAAATACTTCAAATGTCATTGATATGTTTCAAAATACTTCAAATGTCATTGATATGTTTCAAAATACTTCAAATGTCATTGATATGTTTCAAAATACTTCAAATGTCATTGATATGTTTCAAAATACTTCAAATGTCATTGATATGTTTCAAAATACTTCAAATGTCATTGATATGTTTCAAAATACTTCAAATGTCATTGATATGTTTCAAAATACTTCAAATGTCATTGATATGTTTCAAAATACTTCAAATGTCATTGATATGTTTCAAAATACTTCAAATGTCATTGATATGTTTCAAAATACTTCAAATGTCATTGATATGTTTCAAAATACTTCAAATGTCATTGATATGTTTCAAAATACTTCAAATGTCATTGATATGTTTCAAAATACTTCAAATGTCATTGATATGTTTCAAAATACTTCAAATGTCATTGATATGTTTCAAAATACTTCAAATGTCATTGATATGTTTCAAAATACTTCAAATGTCATTGATATGTTTCAAAATACTTCAAATGTCATTGATATGTTTCAAAATACTTCAAATGTCATTGATATGTTTCAAAATACTTCAAATGTCATTGATATGTTTCAAAATACTTCAAATGTCATTGATATGTTTCAAAATACTTCAAATGTCATTGATATGTTTCAAAATACTTCAAATGTCATTGATATGTTTCAAAATACTTCAAATGTCATTGATATGTTTCAAAATACTTCAAATGTCATTGATATGTTTCAAAATACTTCAAATGTCATTGATATGTTTCAAAATACTTCAAATGTCATTGATATGTTTCAAAATACTTCAAATGTCATTGATATGTTTCAAAATACTTCAAATGTCATTGATATGTTTCAAAATACTTCAAATGTCATTGATATGTTTCAAAATACTTCAAATGTCATTGATATGTTTCAAAATACTTCAAATGTCATTGATATGTTTCAAAATACTTCAAATGTCATTGATATGTTTCAAAATACTTCAAATGTCATTGATATGTTTCAAAATACTTCAAATGTCATTGATATGTTTCAAAATACTTCAAATGTCATTGATATGTTTCAAAATACTTCAAATGTCATTGATATGTTTCAAAATACTTCAAATGTCATTGATATGTTTCAAAATACTTCAAATGTCATTGATATGTTTCAAAATACTTCAAATGTCATTGATATGTTTCAAAATACTTCAAATGTCATTGATATGTTTCAAAATACTTCAAATGTCATTGATATGTTTCAAAATACTTCAAATGTCATTGATATGTTTCAAAATACTTCAAATGTCATTGATATGTTTCAAAATACTTCAAATGTCATTGATATGTTTCAAAATACTCCACTTAGTCCTTACTCCATTGTTATGAACAAACATATTTCGAACGAAATGACATTGTAACTCTGCATTCATCGAGTGGCTATCTTTAAACTCTTGTATCTTTGCCTTGTATTTTGAAATCTTATTTGTTCGAAACTATCCTCTTTGCCACGGATATGTTAGTCACTTACTGAGCTCTAGTGTGCTTAACTCAATGCTATATAAATTTTTCTAGGATAGTTGTCGCTCGCTAGAATGTTTAAATTGGGCTAAGGCAGTGAAAAGTTGGAAGATTTTGGGCAAATCTTTCATACTTGATAGGTTCATGTTGTATAAGTTCTTTTGTGTGTAAGAATATCAACGATAACGCTAAATGATGTATCTTGTAAATATTGAAAAGTACCTCTCATATTAGGATTTTGTTTCAAAATACTTCAAATGTCATTGATATGTTTCAAAATACTTCAAATGTCATTGATATGTTTCAAAATACTTCAAATGTCATTGATATGTTTCAAAATACTTCAAATGTCATTGATATGTTTCAAAATACTTCAAATGTCATTGATATGTTTCAAAATACTTCAAATGTCATTGATATGTTTCAAAATACTTCAAATGTCATTGATATGTTTCAAAATACTTCAAATGTCATTGATATGTTTCAAAATACTTCAAATGTCATTGATATGTTTCAAAATACTTCAAATGTCATTGATATGTTTCAAAATACTTCAAATGTCATTGATATGTTTCAAAATACTTCAAATGTCATTGATATGTTTCAAAATACTTCAAATGTCATTGATATGTTTCAAAATACTTCAAATGTCATTGATATGTTTCAAAATACTTCAAATGTCATTGATATGTTTCAAAATACTTCAAATGTCATTGATATGTTTCAAAATACTTCAAATGTAATTTCGATTTGTTGATGTGCAAATACATTGAGGCTTAGTAAATTATATTGAGGTCTAGTAAACTATAGTAATCAGTGAAAATTTTCTTTGATATCTTTTAGGAATTTAGGATGACAAGAACATTTGGTCCTCCTAATTCATCTGTTTCTGATTAATTGATGGGGATGAAAGGGTTGATTGGAAATATTAAATTAGAGTGGCGTAGCGGAAGCGTGATGAACCTAATTCATTGGTGGCAGAATAGTAGTAGAATAATGGGCGATGTGAATGGAGAAGATATTTGATGTATGAAATTGTTCTAAAGATCAAAAGATTTCTTTTGCCACCTTTGTGTTATAAGTAGAGGTTGAGCACTGGTGAAAAATAATAAAAATATGATTGAAAATAAATAAAAAATGATAACAAGAGGGTCAGGACATCTGGATTTAAAAAGGGAATTCACCATAGAAGACTCAATGATGTTGATGGCCTCTATCCAGGTGCAATTTTGATCTTATCTTTTCATCGAAGGAGATATGACAAATTTAGAGGACTAAAATTTTCTTTTGAGGAGAGGAGAGTGTATAACATTCCTAATTTTTAAAAATTTAGCAAAATGTTTGTTTGTAAATATGAGGATTATTAATAATTTTTTATATTAAATGATATTATATTAAAAGTTTATGGCTAGGGACCTAAGAGTAAATATTAAAAATTTGATATAATTTATGAAAGATTCAGATTTAAGTTAAAGAAAAAAAAAATAGTGGACATGTGTTACTAGCTTGTTAGGATCAAAGCGGCACTAAGAGGGGGGTGAATTAGTGCAGTAGATTAAAACTCGTAAGTTTGAAATCGATTTCGTAAATATGTAGAGATTTCGATTCGACGAAGGATGACTTAGCTAAAATAGCTCGAGTAAAGGTAGTCAAGAGTATGGAGATGAAAACCGAACAATTTGCAGCTAAGTAGAGAAATGGTTCAGAAAATTAAACACTCACACATTCGAGGAACACCACAATGTATAGTGGTTCGGTCAAATGACCTACATCCACTTTCGAAGCCTTCTTCGATGAGGCTCCCAACTTCCACTAACAAATCACTTTGAAGGGGAAGGACCAAATACCCTTCTTACAACCTTCTTACAAGTGGTCTACACTCTTACAAATTTTTCCAAAGAGAAAGAGGGAGGTGAACACTTAAGGTATTGAAAACAAGACTTTGCTAAATCTTTCTCTCACTTTCTAACTTCTCAAAAAGGTGTATTCTCTGTTGAGAATTGAGGGGTATTTATAGGCCCCAAGAGGATTCAAATTTGGGCTCCAAATTTGAATTACTTTTGGGTTTCCCGGTGCTGGCGGTGCCACCGCATATCAGTGGCGATGCCACCGCCTGTCAATGGCGGTGCCACCGCCTGTCAGTGTCACACTAACAGTGTACTAGTAGTGCCACCGCCGGACCTCTCACGTTCTAGGCGGTGCTATCGCTTGGACTATTCCAGCTCATTAGTTGGGCTCCAAACTTGGCACAAACTAGTCCAAACTCGGGCTCAATTGGCCCCTAACCGGGTTATAGGATTAACCCTTAATCCTAACCCAAGTTATACACAAACTATGAAATTAAGACATAGCCCTAAGTAAATTTTTAACCGGCAACGTCGAGTTTCCTTCTGACGAGCTTTACGGTAAACTTCCAGCGGACTTTCGATACACCCTCGGATTTCTTCCGATGGACTCCCAGTAGGCTCCTGGTCTTGTGGCGAGTTCAACGAGTCTTCTCGGTGATCTTTGTGAACCTCTAACGATCTTTCTGGCGGACTTTCGAAAACTTCGGCAAGTCTCTGATTCTTTCTCAATTGGTTCTGGCAGCACTTCCGATGATTCTTCGGACTTTCGACGGACTCTCGAACACCCATCGAACTTGACTCCGATAAACTTGCTTTATGTCTTCAAGCTATCGTAGCTAATCCTATACACTTAACTCAATAATATGGATTAGATCAATTAACTCATCAATTGACTTCATCATCAAAATCTGAGATTCAACAATCTCCCCCTTTTTTATGATGATAATCAATTGATGACGGAGTTAATCATAACTCCCCCTATCTATATGTCATATTATGAGAAGATAAAAACACTTCAATTCAATCTCTTTGAATTCAAGCCTAAACCGATAAGTTCTATCCGTTGAACTTATCGTTAATCTTAATAAGCATGAGCAAATTCGAAACTTCGTATTTCTCATAATTTCAAGACATGAAAATTATTTTCAAGCCAAATGATAAAAGACAATTATCATTTCAACAAAAAATAATAATAATTTGAAATTTTAACATGGATCTCATGATATAAATGCAAGGCATGATTTCATATGATCATGAGATGATTGCTTATCATTTAAAAAAATGGATAAACATGATACGATAACCAATCTAAAAACTTTCATATGCGATATGCTCAAAAAGTTTTGTGATGCTTTTAAGGAATATAACACATATAAGACATTTTTCATTACATTATACAACATATAAGCTATTGCAATACGATACATGTAAGTCATGCTAATTTCATATTTGCACAAGTTATCAATCTTTTACATATTCTTCTCTCCCTTTGTCATCAACAAAAAGGAGATGAGGTTTCAAGCATAAAACTCGTGATCATTGAAGTCATTCATAAAATCATCTTATAAAAAAAAATCTTGAAAAAGAGATGGCAAAATTGACAAAGCTTTAACTTGGCATTAAGATCGATTATTCAAGAAAGACATCAAATCATCCAAAGTAAGATGGAGGTGCCATCAAAATGTGGACAAAATTTCGGAAAGAAACATTCAACATCATATACTAGGATAATGCAAACGCATGTCAAGATAGCATAGAGGTTTACGATAATAAAAAAGATTTAACACAATGATTATTCCTTAGGAGGAATTCCAGAGTTTCTATACATGGCATCTATCTTCTGGTTCATCTGTCGTAATTCCCTCAAAATTTTAACTTGTTGTAATTGGATTTGCACTTGTTGTGATTTGAGTTGCTCTTGTTGTGATTTGATTTGATTTAATTCTATCATAATGGGATCTTCAGAAGCTGAAGAAGGAGTTGGTTCTGTAGGTACTGCACCAAAGGAACTAGGAGGAAGAGATTCATTTCCCCTAAAAATGGGTGTTTCAAGGTGTTCTACTAGTAGGGGAACTGGATCAGTCCTTCTAGGTTGCCTAATCCATATATCATTGCCAAAAGTGCACCTAAGTCTCTTGAGTAGGTTTCTGTTGATAGTGTTAAATTGATCGACCTAGATTATTTCTTCATCGGGTGAGACACAAATATTATAGGCAAGCATTAATCGAGTAGCTAACCCCAATACAGTAACATTGAGTCTTTAGCTATTATGTCCTACATATGTTGCTGGATTAAGTATTCAAAATAATTATTTTGGCTGGTCATAATCCAATACATAGTACTTAACTCTATTTGACTAATCTCATCTTGATGAAATTGTTTAGGAAGTAGGATGCTTATCATGATGTGATAAAGAAATTTAGAGTTAAAGGACAACAAGTGCTCGCAACTTTTGGGAATTATGCCTAGGTTCGGATTTGCAAAAACAGTTTTTAAGGCTTCAGAGTAAGTTGTTCCGATTGCATTGATATCGCATTTACTTCTAAAATAACAACCCCTATCCTTTTCGGCAATTTCAATTAACTCACATATAGTGCTATCAAAGATTCGAATTTGTGTTCCTAAGAGGTAGGTAGTTAAGCTATCATTGTCGACACATAAGTTTGCGTAAAATAACCTAACCAACCTAGGGTAAATTGGTTCATCATTTATAGGATAGATAAGATATCTAAATTTGCAAACCATCTAATGGGTTCTACGTTTCCAAGTTCATCTAGATTAACATGTTTGCCCTTATGTATTATTCTTGTTTTGAAATTAGGATACCTAAAAGCTACTTTATTAAATCTAAAGAGGATTTGGTCATAGGAATATCCTTCCACCCTTTTCCCTTTGATTCTTGATAATCTCTTAGGAGCCATATCTAATCATGATGATAGATTAAGAGATAACTTTAAAGAATAGGCCAAACAATGAGATGAAGAAAAACAAAATTCAGATCTTACCTTATATAAGTTTCCTTGGGAGATAGAGAGCTTGATCTAAGAAGATCCCATCTCTTAGGCTTCTAAAGGCTTAGAATGAGGTTGAGAGAGATTTAGAGGGTTTTGTGAGAGTGCTAGGGAGGGTGCTCTCGGGTTGGGGGCGGTTCCACCACTGACCCTAACCGGGGTTCTCAAGCGGTGCCATCGCTTGGGGCCCGAGCGCCCAGGCGGTGCTACCGCCGGTTCTAGCGATGCCACTGTTGGCACGCTAAAAAATGATTTTTTTTATTTTTGTTTTCAGAAGTTTTAATGTGTTTGATTTAAGATAGGATAATGTCTTGGATCACTCTTTAAAATGTCATTCAATCAAGCTCATTCACAAGGACAATTCAACATGCCTAATTTTCTTCTAATAAAGTCAAATTGATCTTCATTTAAGACTTTTATGAAAATATCCGCTAATTGATGCTTTATATCAATAAATTCTTGAATGACATTATAATTATTAACATGATCTCATATGAAGTGATGCCTAATGTCAATATGCTTAGTTCTAGAGTGTTGAATTGGATTTTTGGTTAGACAAATAGCACTTGTATTATCACATTTTATGGGAATGTTCTTTAAGTAAATTCCATAGTTTTCCAACGTATTTTTCATCCAAATAACTTGTGTACAGCATACACTTGTAGCTATATATTCGGCTTCCACCGTAGATAGTGCAATCGAATTTTGTTTCTTAGAAGTCCAAGAAACAAGTGCATGTCCTAAAAATTGACATATTCCGGATGTACTTTTTCTATCTATCCTACATCCGTCAAAATCGATATCTGCATAAGCTATTAAATCAAAATTATCAGATTTTGGATTCCATAATCCTAAATTAGGAGTTCCTTTAAGATATCTAAGGATTCTTTTAACACTTTTAAGATGAGACAATTTAGGATTAGCTTGAAACCTAACACAAAGTCCTACACTAAACATGATATCCTGTCTAGTTACGGTGAGGTAAAGTAAACTACCAATCATTCCCCTATTTGTTTTTTTATCAAAGCTTTCACCACTTTCATCCATGTCTAACTTAGAGGAAGCACTCATAGGAGTGTTTATAGCCTTTGAACCTTCCATGTTAAATCATTTTAACAATTCTAATATATATTTAGATTGATTAAGAAATATACCATTACTAAGTTATTTAATTTGTAATCCTAAAAAGAATGTTAATTCTCCCATTATGTTCATTTCAAATTCATTACTCATACACTTGGCAAATGATTCACATAGTGATTCATCCGAAGAACCAAAAATAATATCGTCAACATAAATTTGAACAATAAGAAAATTATTTTCAAAATATTTGATAAACAATGTAATATCAACCTTACCTTTTGTAAAATTATTTAAAATAAGAAAGGAACTAAGCTTTTCATACCAAATTTAAGCTATAGAGAGCCTTAGTCAATTTAAATACATGATTAGGAAGAATAGAATTTTTAAATCCGGGAGGTTGTTCAACATACACTTCTTCGGAAATAAAACCATTCAAGAAAGTACTTTTGACATCCATTTGAAATAGTTTAACATTATTATTACTAGCATAGGCAAAGAGCATCCTTATGACTTCTAATCATGCCACAGGAGCGAAGGTCTCTTCATAGTCGATACCTTCTTCTTGGTTAAAACCTTGGCCACTAGTCTAGCCTTGTTTCTAACCACGATACTGCATTCATCTTGCTTGTTTCTAAAGACTAAATTGTCACTAGGTCTAGGAACAAGCTTCCATACCTTATTCCTCTTGAATTGGTTCAATTCCTCTTGCATTGCAATAACCCATAAATCATCTTTCAAGGCTTCATCAATACATTTAGGTTCAATTTGAGAATGGAAGGCGACATTAGCATAAAAATTCTTGAAAGAAGAACGAGTTTAAACCCCTTTTGATATATCTTCTATAATTAGCTCCTTTGGATAAGCATCTACATACTACCATTCCTTGGGTAAGGAAATTTTGGAAGAAGATGCATCCAAGTTGCTATTTTGAGGAGAGGGTTCATTTAAATTCAAATTATCAAAACCAAGATCATCAATACATGATTAGGAAGAATAGAATTTTTAAAATCCGGGAGGTTGTTCAACATACACTTCTTCGGAAATACAACCATTCAAAGAAAGTACTTTTGACATCCATTTGAATAGTTTAACATTATTAATTACTAGCATAGGCAAAGAGCATCCTTATGACTTCTAATCATCCACAGGAGCGAAGGTCTCTTCATAGTCGATACCTTCTCTTGGTTTAAAACCTTTGGCCACTAGGTCTAGCCTTGTTTCTAACCACGATACTGCATTCATCTTGCTTGTTTCTAAAGACTAAATTGTCACTAGGTCTAGGAACAAGCTTCCATACCTTATTCCTCTTGAATTGGTTCAATTCCTCTTGCATTGCAATAACCCATAAATCATCTTTCAAGGCTTCATCAATACATTTAGGTTCAATTTGAGAATGGAAGGCGACATTAGCATAAAAATTCTTGAAAGAAGAACGAGTTTAAACCCCTTTTGATATATCTTCTATAATTAGCTCCTTTGGATAAGCATCTACATACTACCATTCCTTGGGTAAGGAAATTTTGGAAGAAGATGCATCCAAGTTGCTATTTTGAGGAGAGGGTTCATTTAAATTCAAATTATCAAAACCAAGATCATCATCAAAATCATTTTTCTTTAACTTAGAAATTTCATTAAAAACTACATAATAGACTCTTCTATAACTAAGGTTCTTTTGTTAAAAACACGAAAAGACTTAGAAACGGAAGAGTAATCAAGAAAGAAGCCTTCATCAGATTTAGCATCAAATTTTCATAAGGCATCCTTTTCATTCAAAATAAAGCATTTGCAACCGAAAACTTTAAAATAAGAAACATTTGGTCTTATTAGAACCCTATTCATGACATAGCAAGCCGTATTAATAGCTTTGGCTCAAAAATATTTAGGTAGACTATGTTCATTTAATATAGTTTTTGCCATTTCTTATAAATTTCTATTTTTTTTTTCAACTACCCTATTTTGTTGAGGATTTCTCGGAGTGGAGAAGTTGTGGTTATATCCATTAGATTCACAAAAACTTTGGAAGTCATGGTTTTGAAATTCGCTACCGTGATCACTCCGAATTGATAAAATCATGAAGCCTTTTTTGTTTTGAATAAGTTTACAAAATTTAGAGAAATATTTGAAACAATCACTTTTGTGAGACAAGAAATAGGTCCAAGTGTATCTACTATAGTCATCTACAATTACGAAAGCATATTTGCTTCCTCCTAGACTCGTTGTGTCAATTGGTGCAAATAAGTCCAAATGGATTAATTGCAATGGTCTAATGGTGCTAATTTGATTTTTTAGTTTAAAACTAATTTTTATTTGTTTTCCTAGTTGACAAGCATCACACACTTTGTCCTTAACAAATTTCATATTGGGAATCCCTCGTACTAACTCTCTAGATGAAATTTAGATATTAGTTTTATACTTGCATGGTCTAATCTCCTATAAGCCAAGCATAATCATTTAAATCGGAAAAGCACATTTCATTACTAAGTTCATCAAGGTTGATGGTGTAGATATTATTTTATATTAAGGCAATCATTAATATGTTATTATTTGGTTTTTCAATAATGCACACATTAGATTCAAATCTAACGATGTAACCTTTATCGCATAATTGACTAATGCTTAAGATATTATGTTTTAATCCATCAACTAGCAACACATCATCAATTGAAAAACTTAATTTGTCACCTATGGTGTTGGGAAATCTTGGGGACGACATCACATGCACAGCGGAATAACAAAATAAAATAAAATCCTTGATTTCCCAAAAAGAATAGATTGTGTTACCTAAGGAGATCGTATATCCCTGTTTCCTTACAGATCTCTAGGAGAGGGTGAAGGAGGTCAAGCGTCCTCTTCTCTAGCGGTGATCCGCACAGCAGGGCTACGACGATGCTCCTCAAGTTGCAGAGTCAATTCGTATAATTTGGACCAGTGAGGCGGTTGACATCAAGTATGTCACATAAAGGATTTGAAAGCGACATTTTCTGAAAATAAAGATGCAGCAGAAATGAATAACATGCAGATTTTGCAAGAAATAAACTATCAAGATATGAACTTCTATCTTAATATGCTCCCACTATTTTACTAGCGAGTCACGCGACACCCTCAACACGTGAATCGGAAGTCTCCGGCAGACTTTTAGTGGGGATCAAGATTCAATCAGCGTCTTAGTGTAACCTCGAGGGACTCGACCAATCACACTAAGCCCAAAAGGTAAGCAACTCTTGCCGATCACAACTCCTTGTGATTCCCATCCTGTTCGGCCTCCGAATCACCATGGTCTTGAGGGACTCAACCAACCATGATGTTCGGTTAAGTCAACACCTTCGTTACAAGATGAGTTTGATTTAATGATATACCCTCGAGAGACTCGACCAAGCATACCATGCCCTTAGGTCACCGGTGACATCTCTATGTCATAGATAGGATAGCGAATCACGATATAGGTGAGCCTCGAGGGACTCGACCAACTCAACCTACACCAGGAATCAGTTCCTACCTATAACGATGGAAGGCCATGTGGGTCAATCTAATTGCCTCACATTTACCGACTTAATATTATCGAGAGAAAGATATTTCTATGATTTGGTCTCCTAATATGACATGTCACACATATACATATTTTATATATATCTACATCGTATGCAAATATATATACATATCTAGTCGGTATATAAGCAATCACACATTACGTGAGTAATCACACTAGATAATCATGAACTACAACCTAATGTGATCAGGCTAGAGCCAGTAGATCTAATCACTCACATCAAGATCTATGTGCGCAACGGTGCATCTTCATACCCTATGATTGTTTATCTCGTCCTCGTCGATTCCGTCGACATCTCGATGCATCTCCATGCATCGCAATCGTCCGCCTCGTGGGTCCCGTTATCGCATCCACGCTCCCGCTACGCCTTCTCATATGATTACAACTTAATCATAGGCACGCAGGCTCGACAATAAATGAGAAATATAATAGAGGCTCACAAACTCCAATAATAATAATTACAAGTACACACATCACACGGTTCATGATCATCCGTCCACACATCATACATCACATGTATAAATCATTGTCATGTACGACTACTAGATAATAATAAAAATAATAATCAATTAAACATTTTAATTAATTAATATTTTCTAAAATCAGGGACATGTAGGGAATTTTCTAAATTTTGAGGGGTATTTTCGTAATTTGGTCAAAGGACAGAAATTGAAATTTCTCAAATTCCGAGAGGCAAAACTAACTTTTGCCCAAAACCCTAAGCCCCTCTCCCTTACTGCTATTACTGTCACTGCTGCCACCCTACCAGCGGCGACTATGCAGCGGAGGGCGGGGCGCTGCCCCTGCAGGTGGGCACCCCCACGAGCGGTTTTGCCCTCGGGGCAACACCCGCAGGCGATGCTGCCCCGCTGGGCGGCCTCCCCTGCGGGGGTTTTTGCCCACGAGAGCAGCGACCGCAAGCGCCGCTGCCCTGCGGCACCTCACCCTACGGGAGAAGCGGTCGCAGGCGCTGCTGCCCTGCAGCGCCCTTACCCACGGGCGCAGTGGCCGCATGCGCCTCAACCCGCGGCGCCTCTGCTCACGGGTGCAGCGGCCGCAGGCGCCGCAGATCTAGCACCCGCAAGCGCCGCCATTGCGTATAGAATAGATTGTGTTACCTAGGGAGATCGTATATCCCTGTTTCCTTGCAGATCTCTAGGGCTCTTATTGGATCTCGTCCATGGGATCCAATAATTCAGGGGCTTATTAGATATCCAATAAGATTAGGGCTCCGGCAGATATCTCATATCCGAACCTCTACTCATCGCAATGCCTACCATATGTGTGTGACCCTTTGGGCTCAATATCGAGCTAGCCATGAGTCATAGCTGTTAGAACTCCTTTTGGCTCAGTGAATTATTATCTCTATAATAATTCACTCGACTCATTGACTATGGACGTACTAGGCCACTACGCCGTAGTCCCTAGACGATACAGGGGAAACCAATTCATTGGACCCGTTTGTACTCAATTACCGTGTACCTATAGTCTCTCATCCATCTAATATCCCACAGACCGTATATCAGGCATGGTGCTGTCAGATCCATACGGTTTCTACTCGAGTCTCGCTCTAATCGGATTCTCCCGGAGAACTCTTTCTCTCTCAACCCGAATGACCCTGGCCAGGGATTTGTCTAAGCAAGAACACATGGGATATTCCTCTCATGATGCCGAGAGTGGATGATCCTCTATCGACACTCAATAGCCCTCGTAAGGTCGATTGCCACTCCCAATGACCAGCTGTACTAGATTTGGGACATCCAAACCTATAAGTCTGGTATCGAAGAGTGGAGCACTCATACAAGACATCCTTGGTGTCTCAAGTCTAAGGACCAGATATACCACTAGGACTACGGAATCGCTGTTTGACAATAAAGCATTATCAACCATCCAGTATTCCGTAAACGGATCAATAAGTGAACTCATTCTCCAATGAGCACTTGTACTGTATCCCTAGTGTTCCCACACGAGCAACTATGAGACTAGCTGCATCCATCATATGAACGGATATACATCACAATAGTTTGTTCGGTTATCACGATGTCCCTTTCGAGTAACCTATAACCGGGATTATTTAGGATCTGTGTTTAAAAGTGAATCGGTCTCAGTGACGTGATCTCATCACGATTCGATTCCCATTGTACGGATCCAAGGACATCACAATATATATATATATATATATATATATATATATATATATATATATATATATATATATATATATATATATATATATATATGCAATAGACAACATAAAGTGATAAATGCCAAAATATAATAAGCAAAAAGATTCCATGTTAAGTCACACATGCCATCACTCACGTCATTGGCTTGTTGGGCACCTATGACTAGCATATAATTCCCTTGCCAATGATTTTACCTTTGTTGTTGTCTCCGAATGTGACATACTCTTCTTCTTTGCTAGTGAGCATAGAGAAATGAGATGAATCTCCGGTCATGTGCCTTGATCATCCATTATCAAGATACTATCTCTTGCTGCTAGCTTGTGAGTTTGTCTCTCCTCCTAAAGCCATTAGCGCGAAGTTTGCCTCCTCTTTATTGGTAGCTTCTTCATTCTCGGAATCACTTAGGTCATCCCAAGTTGCTTTTAAAGCTTTCTTCTTCTTCGGTTGCTTCTTCTTGGCTTGGGGGCATTCATTTTTGAAGTTCCCCGACTTCTTGCATTCGTAACATATTACTTGATCCTTTTTATGTTCAAGTTTCTTTTTAGTGTTATTTTCAAATTTGTTCTTTCTTATAAATTTTTAAAATTTTTGAGTTAAAAGTGCAATGTCATCATTACTTGATGTTCCTTTTAAGTGGTCTTCTTGTGTTCTAAGTATCATATCCTTTCTATTCTTTGGAAAGGGGTTCTCGAGCTCTTCATGAGCATGGCACATCATTTCATAGGTCATTAGAGACCCAATAAGTTCTTCGAGAGGAAATGTTTTAAGGTCCTTGGCCTCTTGAATGGCCGTAACTTTTGGATCCCAACTCTTTAGAAGAGATATTAAAATTTTAGTTACTAGTTCAAAATTAGAAAAACCTTTACCAAAAGCTTTGAGTCCATTGATGACATCTGTGAAATGGGTGTACATGTCTCCGATGGACTCACTTGGTTTCATCCAGAAAAGTTCATAAGAATGCACAGGGATATTGATTTTGGACTCTTTCATTTGGCTACTATCTTCATGAGTGACCTCAAGAGTTCTTCAAATATTAAAAGTCGAATCACAAATTGAAATGCAATTAAATTAATTTTTGTCAAGTGCATAAAACAAGACATTCATAGCCTTTGCGTTTAAAAGCAAAAAAACCTTCTCCGATTCATCCCATTCACTCATCGGAAGAAAAGATTTTTGAAATCCATTTTTGACAATATTCCAAAGCTCAAAATCCACAGAAATAAGGAAGATCCTTATATGAGTCTTCCAATATGTATAATCCTACCCATTAAACATAGGCGGACATGTAATAGAGTGACCCTCTTGCATGCCGGAGTAAGCCATCTCTCTTGGGTATTAAACCAAATATGAGAGTGAGCCTCGCTCTGATACCAATTGTTAGGATCGAAGCGGCACTAAGAGGGGGGGTGAATTAGTGCAGTGGTATAAAACTCATAAGTTTGAAATCGATTTCATAAATGTGTAGAGATTTCGATTCGACGAAGGATGACTTAGCTAAAATAGCTCGAGTAAAGGTAGTCAAGAGTAGGGAGATGAAAACCGAATAATTTGCAGCTAAGTAGAGAAATGGTTCAGAAAATTAAACACTCACACATTCAAGGAACACCACGATGTATAGTGGTTCAGTCAAATGACCTACATCCACTTCCGAAGCCTTCTTCGATGAGGCTCCTAACTTCCACTAGCAAATCACTTTGAAGAGGAAGGACCAAGTACGCCTCTTATAACCTTCTAACAAGTGGTTCACACTCTTACAGATTTTTCCAAAGAGAAAGAGGGAGGTGAACACTTAAGCTATTGAAAACAAGACTTTGCTTATAGCTTTTTCTCACTTTCTAACTTCTCAAAAGTTGTATTCTCTATTGAGAATTAAGGGGTATTTATAGGCCCCAAAAGGATTCAAATTTGGGCTCCAAATTTGAATTACTTTTGGGTTTCCCGATGGTGGCGGTGCCATCGCCTGTTAGGTGTCTGACACTGGCAGTGTACTGGTGGTGCCACCATCGGACCTCCGGGTTCTAGGTGGTGCCACTACCTGAACTATTCCAGCTCACTGGTTGGGCTCAAAACTTGGCCCAAACCAGTCCAAACTTGGGCTCAATTGGCCCCTAACCAGGTTATAGAATTAACCCTTAATCCTAACCCAATTTTAAGTGGTCTTCTTGTGTTCTAAGTATCATATCCTTTCTATTCTTTGGAAAGGGGTTCTCGAGCTCTTCATGAGCATGGCACATCATTTCATAGGTCATTAGAGACCCAATAAGTTCTTCGAGAGGAAATGTTTTAAGGTCCTTGGCCTCTTGAATGGCCGTAACTTTTGGATCCCAACTCTTTAGAAGAGATATTAAAATTTTAGTTACTAGTTCAAAATTAGAAAAACCTTTACCAAAAGCTTTGAGTCCATTGATGACATCTGTGAAATGGGTGTACATGTCTCCGATGGACTCACTTGGTTTCATCCAGAAAAGTTCATAAGAATGCACAGGGATATTGATTTTGGACTCTTTCATTTGGCTACTATCTTCATGAGTGACCTCAAGAGTTCTTCAAATATTAAAAGTCGAATCACAAATTGAAATGCAATTAAATTAATTTTTGTCAAGTGCATAAAACAAGACATTCATAGCCTTTGCGTTTAAAAGCAAAATATAGCTTTTCTCACTTTCTAACTTCTCAAAAAGTTGTATTCTCTATTGAGAATTAAGGGGTATTTATAGGCCCCAAAAGGATTCAAATTTGGGCTCCAAATTTGAATTACTTTTGGGTTTCCCGATGGTGGCGGTGCCATCGCCTGTTAGTGTCTGACACTGGCAGTGTACTGGTGGTGCCACCATCGGACCTCCGGGTTCTAGGTGGTGCCACTACCTGAACTATTCCAGCTCACTGGTTGGGCTCAAAACTTGGCCCAAACCAGTCCAAACTTGGGCTCAATTGGCCCCTAACCAGGTTATAGAATTAACCCTTAATCCTAACCCAAATTATATACAAACTACGAAACTAAGACATAGCCCTAAGCAAATTTTAACCGGCAATGTCAAGTTTCCTTCCGGCGAGCTTTCTGGCAAATTTCCGATGGACTTCCGATACACCCTCGGATTTCTTCCGGCGGACTCCCAATAAGCTCCTGGTCTTGTGGCGTGTTCAACGAGTCTTTAGTAAGTCTCTCTACCTTCTCGGTGATCTCCGCGAACCTCCGATGATCTTTTCGGTCGACTTATGAAAACTTTAGCAAGTCCCCGATTCTTTCTCGGTTGGTTCCGGCAACACTTCCGACGATTCTTCGGACTTTCAGTGAACTCTCGAATACCCATCGAACTTGACTCCAATAAACTTGCTTTATGTCTTCAAGCTATCGTAGTTAATCGTCCACACTTAACTCAATAATATGGATTAGATCAATTAACCCATTAATTGACTTCATCATCAAAATCCGAGATTTAATAATCTCCCCCTTTTTGATGATGACAATCAATTGATTACAGAGTTAATCATAACTCCCCCTATCTATATGCCATATTATAAGAAGATAAAAACACTTGAATTCAATCTCTTTAAATTCAAGCCTAAACTGATAAGTTCTATCCGTTGAACTTATCGTTATTCTTAATAAGCATGAGCAAATACGAAACTTCGTATTTCTTATAATTTCAAGGCATGAAAATTATTTTCAAGCCGAATGATAAAAGATAATTATCATTTCGACAAGAAATAATAATAATTTAAATTTTTAACATGTATCTCATCATATAAATGCAAGGCATGATTTCATATGATTATGAGATGATTGCTTATCATTTCAAAAAATTGATAAATATGATACGACAACCAATCTAAAAACTTTCATATACGATATGCTCAAAAAGTTTTACGATGCTTTTAAGGAATATAACATATATAAGACATTTTTCATTGCATTATACAACATATAAGCTATTGCAATATGATATATATAAGTCATGCTAATTTCATACTTGCACAAGTCATCAATCTTTTGCACATTCTTCTCCCCCTTTGTCATCAACAAAAAGGAGATGATGTTTCAAACATAAAACTCGTGATCATTAAAGCCATTCCTTAAATCATCTTATAAAAGAAAAATTTTGAAAAGGAGATGACAAAATTGACAAAGCTTCAACTTGGCATTAAGATCGATCATTCAAGGAAGACATCAAATCATCCAAAATAAGATGAAGGTGCCATCAAAATGTGGACAAAATTTCAGAAAGAAACATCGAACATCATATACTACGATATTGCAAACGCATGTCAAGGTAGCATAGAGGTTTACAATAATAAGAAAGGTTTAACACAACAATTATTTCTTAGGAGGAATTCCAGAGTTCCTATACATGGCATCTATCTTCTGGTTCATTTGTCGTAGTTCCCTCAAAATTTTAACTTATTGTAATTAGATTTGCTCTTGCTATGATTTGAGTTGCTCTTGTTGTGATTTGATTTGATTTAATTCTGTCATGATGGGATCTTCAGAAGATGAAGCAAAAGCTAGTTCTGAAGGTGCTACACCAAAGGAACTAGGAGGAGGAGATTTATTTCCCGTAAAAATGGGTGTTTCAGGGTATTTTATTGGTGGGGGAACTAGAACAGTCCTTCTTGGTTGCCTAATTCATATACCATTGCTAAAAGTATACCTAAGTCTCTTGAGTAGGTTTCTATTGATATTATTAAATCGATCGACCTATATTATTTCTTCATCAGGTGAGACACAAATATTATAGGTAAACATTAATCGAGTGACTAACCCCCCATACGGTAGCATTGAGTCTTTAACTATTATGTCCTACATATATTGTCGGATTAAGTATCCAAAATAATTATTTTAGCCGGTCATAATCCAATACATAGTACTTAACTCTATTTGACTAATCTCATCATGATGAAATTATTTAGGAAGTAGGATGCTTATCATGATGTGATGAAGAAATTTAGAGTTAAAAGGCAACAAGTGCTCGTAACTTTTGGGAATTATGCCTAGGTTCGGACTTGCAAAAATAGTTTCTAAGGCTTCGGAGTAAGTTGCTCCGATTACATTGATATCCCATTTACTTCTAAAATAACAACCCCTATCCTTTTCAACAATTCCAATTAACTCACATATAGTGCTATCAAATATTCGAATTTGTGTTCCTAAGAGGTAAGTAGTTAAGCTATTATTGTCCACACTTAAGTTTGCGTAAAATAACCTAACTAACCTAGGGTAAATTGATTCATCGATTTATAGGATAGATAAGACATCTAAATTTGTAAACAATCTAATGGGTTATAGGTTTCCAAGTTCATCTAGATCAACATGTTTGCCCTTATGTATTGTTTTTGTTTCGAACTTAGGATACCTAAGGGCTACTTCATTTGATCTAAAGAGGATTTAGTCATAGGAATCTCCTTCCACCCTTTTCTCTTTAGTTCTTGATGATTTCCTAGGAGCCATATCTAATCATGATGATAGATTAAGAGAGAACTTTAAAAAATATGCCAAATAATGAGAGGAAGTAAATTTTTTTTTAGATCTTACCTTATATAAGTTTCCTTGGGAGGTAGAGAGCTTGATCTAAGAAGAACCTCTCTCTTAGGCTTCTAGAGGCTTAGAATGAGGTTGAGAGAGGTTTAGAGGGCTTTGTGAGAGTGCTAGAGAGGGTACTCTAAGGTTGGGGGCGGTTCCACAGTCGACCCTAACCCCCCCCCCCTTTATAAGGGGGTTCTCGGGCAGTGCCACCGCTTGGGGACCGAGCGCCTAAGCGATGTTACTGTCGATGTTACTGTCGGTTCTACTGTCGGTTTTAATTTTGTTTTCAGAAGTTTTAATGTGTTTGATTTAAGATAGGATAGTGTCTTGGATCACTCTTTAAGATGTCATTCAAAATCGAAAAGAAAGAAGTCAAATCCATGAAAATCGAAAAGAGGATGAAAAATTTTCAAAAAATATATACAATTAAGCTCATTCACAAGGACAATTCAATATGCTTAATTTCCTTCTAATAAAGTCAAATTTATCTTCATTTAAGACTTTTAAGAAAATATCAGCTAATTGATACTTTATATCAATAAATTCTATAATAACATTATTATTATTGACATGATCTCGTATAAAGTGATGCCTAATGTCAATATGCTTAGTTCTAGAGTGTTAAATTAGATTTTTGGTTAGACAAATAGCACTTGTATTATCACATTTTATGGAAATGTTCTTTAGGTAAATTACATAGTCTTCCAACATATTTTTCATCCAAACAACTTGTGCACAGCATGCACTTGCAACTATGTATTCAGCTTTTGTCATAGATAGTGCAACCGAATTTTATTTTTTGGAAGTCCAAGAAACAAGTGCATATCCTAAAAATTGACATGTTCCAGATGTGCTTTTTTTATCTATCATACAGCCACCAAAATCGGCATCTGCATAAGCTATTAAATCAAAATTATCATATTTTGGATACCATAATCCTAAATTAGGAGTTCCTTTAAGATATCTAAGGATTCTTTTAACACTTTTAAGATGAGACAATTTAGGATTAGCTTGAAATTTAGCACAAAGTCCTACACTAAATATAATATCCGGTCTAGTTACGGTGCGGTAAAGTAAACTACCAATCATTCCCCTATTTGTTTTTTTATCAAAGCTTTCACTACTTTCATCCATGTCTAACTTAGTGGAAGTACTTATAGGAGTGTTTATAGCTTTTGAACCATCCATGTTAAATCATTTTAACAATTCTAATGTATATTTAGATTGATTAAGAAATATACCATTACTAAGTTATTTAATTTGTAATCCTAAAAAGAAGGTTAATTCTCCCATTAGGTTCATTTTAAATTCATGACTCATATACTTAGCAAATGATTCACATAGTGATTCATCCAAAGAACCAAAAATAATATCGTCAATATAAATTTGAACAATAAGAAAATTATTTTCAAAATGTTTGATAAACAATGTAGTATAAACCTTACCTTTTGTAAAATTATTTAAAATAAGAAAGAAACTAAGCCTTTCATACCAAGCTCTAGGAGCTTGTTTTAAGCCATAGAGAGCCTTAGTCAATTTAAATACATGATTAGGAATAAGAGAATTTTCAAATCCGAGAGGTTGTTCAACATACACTTCTTCGGAAATAAAACCATTCAAGAAAGCACTTGTAATATCCATTTGAAATAGTTTAAAATCATTACTACTAGCATAGGCAAGGAGCATCCTAATGGCTTCTAATCTTGCCACAGGAGCGAAGGTCTCTTCGTAGTCGATACCTTCTTCTTTGTTGAAACCTTTGGCCACTAGTCTAGCCTTATTTCTAACCACGATACCATATTCATCTTGCTTGTTTCTAAAGACTCATTTAGTACCAATGACTAAATGGTCACTAGATCTAGGAACAAGCTTCCATACCTCATTCCTCTCAAATTGGTTCAATTCTTCTTATATTGCAATAACCCATGAATCATCTTTTAAGGCTTCATCAATGCATTTAGGTTCAATTTAAGAAAGGAAGGCGGTATTAGTACAAAAATTCTTGAAGGAAGAATGAGTTTGAACCCCTTGTGATGTATCTCCTATAATTAGCTCCTTTGGATGAGCATCTACATAATTCCATTCCTTGGGTAAGGAAATTTCAGAAGAAGATGCATCCAAGTTGCTATTTTGAGGAGGGGCTTCATTTAAATTCAAATTATCAAAACCAAGATCATCATCAAAATCATTTTTCTTTAACTCAAAAATTTCATTAAAAACTACATGAATAGACTCTTCTATAACTAAGGTTCTTTTGTTAAAAATACGAAAAGCCTTAGAAACGAAAGAGTAACCAAGATGCCTTCATCGGATTTAGCATCAAATTTTCCTAAGGATCCTTTTCATTCAAAATAAAGCATTTGCAACCGAAAACTTTAAAATAATAAATATTGATTTTTTGTTATTTCATAATTCATAGGGAGTTTTTGGTAGAGATTATCTTATTAGAACCCTATTCATGACATAGCAAGCCGTATTAACGGCTTCGGCCCCAAAAATACTTAGGTAGACTATGTTTATTTAACATGGTTCTTGCCATTTCTTATAAATTTCTATTTTTCTTTCAACTTCCCCATTTTGTTAAGGATTTCTCGGAGTGGAGAAGTTGTGGTTATATCCATTGGATTCAGAAAAACTTTGGAAGTCACAATTTTGAAATTCGCCACCGTGATCACTCTGAATTGATGAAATTATGAAGCCTTTTACATTTTGAGTAAGTTTACAAAATTTAGAGAAACAATTGAAACAATCACTTTTGTGAACCAAGAAATAGGTCCAAGTGTATCTACTATAGTCATCTACAATTACGAAGGCATATTTGCTTCCTCCTAGACTCGTTGTGTCAATTGGTCCAAATAAGTCCAAATGGATCAATTGCAATGATCTAGTGGTGCTAATTTGATTTTTTGATTTGAAACTAGTTTTTATTTGTTTTCCTAATTGACAAGCATCACATACTTTGTCCTTAACAAACTTCATATTGGGAATCCCTCGTACTAACTCTCTAGATGAAATATTAGATATTAGTTTCATACTTGCATGGCCTAATCTCCTATGCCAAAGCCAAGCATTATCATTTAAAGCGGAAAAGTACATTTCATTACTAAGTTCATCAAGGTTGATGGTGTAGACATTATTTTGTTTTAAGGCAATCATTGATATGTCATTTTTGGTTTTTCAATAATACACACATTAGATTCAAATCCAACGATGTAACCTTTATCGCATAATTGACTAATGCTTAAGATATTATGTTTTAATCCATCAACTAGCAACACATCATCAATTGAAAAACTTAATTTGTTTCCTATGGTTCCCTTGCCAATGATTTTACCTTTGTTGTTGTCTCCGAATGTGACATACCCTTCTTCTTTGCTAGTGAGCATAGAGAAATGAGATGGATCTCCAGTCATGTGCCTTGAGCATCCACTATCAAGATATCATATCTTGCACCTAGCTTGTGAGTTTGTCTCTCCTCCTAAAGCTATTAGCGCAAAGTTTGCCTCCTCTTTGTTGCTAGCTTCTTCATTCTCGGAATCACTTGAGTCATCCCAAGTTACTTTTAAAGCTTTCTTCTTCTTCGGTTGCTTCTTCTTGGCTTGGGGGCATTCATTTTTGAATTGCCCCAGTTTCTTGCATTCGTAGCATATTACTTGGTCCTTTTTATGTTCAAGTTTATTTTTGGTGTTATTTTCAAATTTATTCATTCTTATAAATTTTTAAAATTTTTGAGTTAAAAGTGCAATGTCATCGTTACTGTCCTCATCACTTGATATTCCTTTCAAGTGGTCTTCTTGTGTTCTAAGTGTCATATCCTTCTTGTTCTTTGGAAGGGGGTTCTCGAGCTCTTCATGAGCATGGCACGTCATTTCGTAGGTCATTAGAGACCTAATAAGTTCTTCGAGAGGAAATGTTTTATGGTCCTTGGCCTCTTGAATGGCCATAACTTTTGGATCCCAACTCTTTGGAAGGGATCTTAAAATTTCAATTACTAGTTCAAAGTTAAAAAAACCTTTACCAAGAGCTTTGAGTCCATTGATGACATCCGTGAAACGGGTGTACATGTCTCCGATGGACTCACTTGGTTTCATCCAGAAAAGTTTATAAAAATGCACAAGAATGTTGATTTTGGACTCTTTCACTCGGCTAGTGCCTTCATGAGTGACCTCAAGAGTTCTTCAAATATCAAAAGTCGAATCACAAATCGAAACATAATTAAATTCATTTTTGTCAAGTGCACAAAACAAGGCATTCATAGCCTTTGCGTTTAAAGCAAAAACCTTCTTCTTCGATTCATCCCATTCGCTCATCGAAAGGTAAGATTTTTGAAATCCATTTTCGACAATATTCCAAAGCTCAAAATATATGAAAATAAGGAAGATCCTCATACGAGTCTTCCAATACGTGTAATCCGACCCATTAAACATAGGCGGACATGTAATAGAGTGACCCTCTTGCATGCCGGAGTAAGTCATCTCTCTTGGGTATTAAACCAAATATGAGAGTGAGCCTCGCTCTGATATCAATTGTTAGGATCGAAGCGGCACAAAGAGGGGGGTGAATTAGTGTAGTGGATTAAAACTCGTAAGTTTGAAATTGATTTCGTAAATGTGTAGAGATTTCGATTCGACAAAGGGTGACTTAGCTAAAATAGCTCGAGTAAAGGTAGTCAAGAGTAGGGAGATGAAAACCAAATAATTTACAGCTAAGTAGAGAAATGGTTTAGAAAATTAAACACTCACACATTCAAGGAACACCACGATGTATAGTGGTTCTATCAAATGACCTACATCGACTTTCGAAGCCTCCTTCGATGAGGCTCCCAACTTCCACTAGCAAATCACTTTGAAGGGGAAGGACCAAGTACCTCTCTTACAACCTTCTTACAAGTGGTTCATACTCTTACAGATTTTTCCAAAGAAAAAGAGGGAGGTGAACACTTAAGCTATTAAAAACAAAACTTTCCTAGAGCTTTTTCTCACTTGCTAACTTCTCAAAAAGGTGTATTCTCTACTGAGAATTGAAGGGTATTTATAGATCCCAAGAGGATTCAAATTTGGGCTCTAAATTTGAATTACTTTTGGGTTTCGCAGTGCTGGCAGTGCCACCGCCTGTTAGTGTCTGACACTGACAGTGTACTGGCGGTGCCACCGCCGGACCTCTTGGGTTCTAGGCGGTGCCACCACCTGGACTATTGCAACTCACTGGTTGGGCTCCAAACTTGGCCCAAACTCAGGCCCAATTGATCCCTAACTGGATTATAGGATTAACCCTTAATCCTAACCTAAATTATATACAAACTATAAAATTAAGACATAGCCCTAAGCAAATTTTTAACTAGCAACATCGAGTTTCCTTCCAACGAGCTTTCGGGCAAACTTTCGGTGGACTTCCGATACACCCTCGGATTTCTTCCAACGGACTCCTAGCAGGCTCTTGGTCTTGTGGCGTGTTTAACGAGTCTTTAGCAAGTATCCAAACCTTCTTAGTGATCTCCATGAATCTCTGACAATCTTTCCGACGGACTTCCGAAAACTTAGGCAAGTCCCCGATTCTTTCTCGGTTGGTTTCGGTAGCACTTTCGGCGATTCTTCGAACTTTCGGCGGACTCTCGAACACCCATCAAACTTGACTTTGGTAAACTTGATTTATGTCTTCAAGCTATCGTAGTTAATCCTGCACACTTAACTCAATAATATGGATTAGATCAATTAACCCATCAATTGACTACATAATTAAAATTTGAGATTCAACATAGCTAACCTAATGGTGCGACCTAAGTTTGTTCTATGGATGACACATAAGGCCCTTTCATGCATGCTTGCCACCTTGCAAGCCTTGTATTAGCCAAACCTAATGTAATTAGAGGAAAAACTAAATAAAAGCTTAACTAAAGGAGGAAAGTTTGCTGTAGTCAACGTTGGTTTAAGAAGAGAAGAGAAGGGAAGAAGAAGAAGAGCTTGATGTTTTGCATCAATTTTCCCACATTTGGGAATCAAACATTTCTAAAGCAAGTGTTCTAATCCCATTTCACAGTAATCCTAATCTCTATTTTTATTTTAATTCTACAAAATTTGGAAGATTTCAGTTGAGAACCAGACTTTTCTTTTGTTTTAATACAAAGTCATGAATTTGTAATTTTTTGGTAATCTGACCTCTTTGCATTACTTCAGATCTAACTTTTAGTACTAAACTCTGATATATGCAAAGTCTAATATATTTGAAAGTAGACTCAAATACCTTTATTTTGATACTAGATTGATTGATTTGGAGTTTAAATGCCTACTCAGACTTCCATTTCAATTAACCCTACAGATTCTATAAAACAGGGACTATAATTTCTAACCTCTTGTTACTTAACTACTTATAGCTTTCTATTGGGAACTCAGATTAATACAAAGTTTGATTTATTAGAAACTAAATTCAAACATCTTTCTATACTTATCTGATTTAAAAATATTGGAATCCAATTGTAAACTGGACATCTATTTTCATCGACCCTATGGATTCCGTAAAACAGAGTTGATGTTTTCAGACCTTTCGCTATGAAATTATTTGTAACTCCCTATTGTAAATTCTAATTCATGCAAAACTTATACCTAAAACTAGATTGATACATCTTTCAAATGACACCTATTTTGTATAAATTAGAGTATAATTGGTTATCCAAACAATTCAGAAAATGTGTCTTTCAAATTCTGTCAAGATTGAGCTTTGATCGATTTTGCCTATTCTTGTTTCGTATCTTTGGAAATTGATTTAAGCTAAAATCCTTATTTCAGTTAAGCTTTATATTATTGCTTAAAATTTATGTATACTCTTATCCTATGAGTATTTGCATACCTTGATATGTTATGTAAAGTTCATATTTGTATCGTAATGTTTCATATAGGCACATGCATTTCGTTGTTCCGCATATGTTTCCGATATGTCCCAATTTATTGTTCACAATACCATTTTATACTTTAGTATTTATGAGATTGCTAGAAATAGTAAAGGGATTATTTGGACTGGACCTTTGCCAGAAATGGTAAAGGATATGTGCTTAGAGCCTGCGATAATCTAGATTATGTTTGGTGGTCATTCAGAAATGGATGGACCATATTATGTTATGATCCCACTTCACCATCTATATATTTAACATGATATCCAAAGCTTTATTTATATGCTTTGAATAACTTAATGTGCCACTCAAATTCTATCAAAATCAAGCTTTGATTGATTTTGCCTATTCTTGTTTCATCTCTTTGGAAATTAATTTCAGCTAACATTCTTATTTCAATTGAGCTTTACATTATTGCCTTGAATTCCTATATACTTTTGTCCTTCAATTATTTATATACCTACAGCTATCATGTAAAGTTCATGTTGGTATCGCAATGTTTCATATAGACACATGCATTCCGTTATTCCGCATGTGTTTCTGATATGTCCTAACTTTATTATTCACAATGTCCTTTTATACTCTAGTATTTATGGGATTATTTAGACCTTTGATAGAAATAGTAAAAGGATTATTTGGACCTTTGTCAGAAATGGTAAAGGGATTATTTGGACCTTTGCTAGAAATGGTAAAGGGTATGTGCTTAGAGCCCGCAATGCTCTTCCGGCCCCCTCTAGCTTCATCTAGACCTAGATGGATGATGCTCCCAGATGTGGGAGATTATGTTTGAGATCCCACTTCACCTTCTATCTATTTAATATGATATATAGAGCTTTGGTTATATTCTTCTATGTGTGCTTTAGATAATAATGAAAAGTATGCAATGTCAAATGCGACGTTGAGCTTCTGTTTCATATTTATTCTTTGATATATTCCGAAATATTTCATCCACTATTGATATGTTACGAAATGTTTCATCCACCATTGATATCCTCTGAAATGCTTCCTATGCCATTGATATGTTCAAAAATGCTTCATATGCCATTGATATGTTTCGAAGCATTTCATCTGTCATTAATATATTACGAAATATTTCATCCGCCTATGATATACTCTAATTAGCCCTTACTCCATTGTTGCAAACTGCATTCGTCAAGTGGCTATCTTTGAACTTTTGTATCTCTGCCTTGTATTTCAAAATCTTATTTTTTCGAAATTGTCCTCTTTGCCATGGATATGTTAGTCACTTGCTGAGCTCTATATGCTCACCTCATTGCTATATAAATTTTTTAGGATAGCTTATCGCTCGCTAGAATGTTTAAATTAGGCTTAGGTAGTAGAAAGCCAGAAGATTTTGGGGCAAATCTTTCATACTTAATAGGTTGATGTTGTATAAGTTTCTTTTGTATGTAATGAAATATCAACGACAACTCTAAATTGATGTATCTTGTAAATATTTGAAAAGTACCTCTCATATCGGGATTTTAGGAATGTTAAGTTTAAATTGTGTAATGATATAAACATGTGGTACATGTTGAGTTTATAATTATATAGATTCCCATGCTTATGGATTTATGATGTAGTTATGATTTAGCTGAGTGGCTTTGGATTTTGTGAATTATTAAGTGATAAGATGGTATAATTATAAACTGTATATGTTTTATGAATTATGGAATTATAGACGTGACTGGAATGTTTTCTCAGTGTCCTCAAATGTGTGTTTGGATCTTGGGATGGATTGTTTGTTAAATTATAATATTATGGATTTTGAGTTAGGTTCACACCTCCTGAATAAGGATTAAATTCGGGGGGAGGGGGGGGTAGCGTGACAATATGCCTTAAGTGGATTCAAACTTGGAGCATAAAAGTATCTCATCCCCAGTTTTCGAGGTACTGGCGGTACCACCACCTGCAACACTAACATTGGGTGGTACTACCGCCCAGTCTGGTAGTACCATGGCTTGGGAGACTATGTCTGGGTGGTACCATTGCTTGACAGTCTTGAAGACTAAGTCTAGGTGGTACCATCGCTTGATATAGTCTCGAAGATTGTGCCACTGATGGTTCCATCTGTTGGGTCACTGTTTGAGCCTTTCACTTTGCCCAATACAACCTAAACTTGGGCCCAAATGACCCCTAATTGAGTTGGCCCAATTCCAACCCAATTACGCCTAAAACCTACTTCGATCTAGACAATTATTATAAAGCTAAATCAAATGTTATCTGACATGTCATTGGTTCATCGACGCATCGTCCTCTCTTGTGGCTTATTGCCCAATCGGTCAATTGACTTCCGCAAGTCCAATTTCCTTGGCGTAATTTTCGTTCTTCTTGGCCTGATGCCCGATCCCATGGCCTGAGGCCTTTTATCGATACATCGATCGATCCTTCGGCTTGACATCTAATCTTTTGACATGTTCAACTCCGGCCTAATATGATTCTTCCTATTTTTAATTATCTCTCCCTGATCAAAGCTTCCTACATCACTCAAAGCGCAGATCAGATAAACACTATCAATTGGTTTCATCATCAAAATTTGAGATTCAACAATCTTTACCTTTTTGATGATGATAACCGATTGATGACGGAGTTAACCTTTACTCCCCCTATCAATATGCCATATTGATAGAACCTTGAATTCAAGTCAACACAAATTTAATCATGAAAATTTGCAACACATTATATGTATATCATTGCATTGCATGCATCATTATCATAATTTTTGCATGCATCATTATAAATATTTCAAATCTTCATGGTATCAGAATATCAAAGTATATTACATCCCACCATTTATGATTCTCATATCATCATACCTTCTCCCCTTTTGTCATCAACAAAAAGGATAAGTACAACTATCAAGTTTTAGAGATATGAAAGCTTAGCTAATTAGCAAAATTTTCATCACTTTAGAACATTCAAGCTAGTGAGTTTCTTTCTTCTCTTATGAAATGTGCAAGATAGCTTATTTTTGGATTTTCTTGAAGTGTGCAAGCTGGCAAGTTTTTCTTCCTTTTGCAATATGCAGATTTTCAAATTTTGCATCTTGAGCTAGCAATTTTTGAAATGTACAAGATAGTATGTTTTTTCATCTTCTTGAAATGTGTAACTTAGCAAACATTGCTTCTCTCAAGATTTGCAAGATAGCACTTCTTACTTCTCTTTGAGAGGAGCAAGCTAACAAGTTTGCATCTCTTTACGATGTGCACGCTAGCATGATTTACTTCTTCTTGAATTATGCTAGTTAGTAAATTTAGGTTCTCTTTTGAGATGTGCACACTAGCAATTCTTTCTCCCATTTTGTCATTGGCAAAAAGAGAGGAATAATAATACAATAATATAATTTATTTCCCTTTACATTAATTTTCAAATCATCATATAAAGGATAACAAGACAAGTTTGGTGATAAGATATACTTGCATAGTAAAAATTATATCATGAAAGATAAGATCATATGAATACCAAAAAACATGATTTATTTTGATAAATATTCTCTTTAACAAAATATAAGAAATCATTTGAGAATAAACAGTGAGGGATCTTGATTTATATAAAGAAACTATCAAGTTTTGATTTCAAGAATTCAAGATTGATCATGATATAGATAAAACTCATTCAAATCGTCAAATCATCAAAATTACTTTCAAGAGATTCTAAATGATATACATACATTTATCATTTTCTTGTTGAAAAAAAAGATAAGATAGAGATAGAGAAATTTTCAAAATGTATTCCCTTTTTAGTTATTTCAATTCATATGATTGATTTCATACAAGCATGCCCAAGTTTTTTATGCCAAATACAAATATACATCAACGTTTAACACCGAAACATAACTTTCATTATGGCAAAAATCACAAAAATCATCATGCATAATTTTGAAATATAAACTTATTAAGCATGATTTCAAATCACTATGCATCATTAAATCATCAAGACATACACTATTTCTTCTTAAAAACATGCATACGATTTATCTTAAGCATTAGATTTAAGTCTAACATTTTGTTCCTTTATCATAAAACATATAATTTTTATGATCATTTTTAAAATTACTAGAAGGACAAGCATGATTCCTATATATATATATATATATATATATATATATATATATATATATATATATATATATATAAAATTTTTCTAAACTAATTTAAAAATAACTTATGAAATGCAACAAGTAATTTCAAAATAAAGCAAAGGGGTTTTGGTTACCTCGTCATCGAAAGCCATTAAGATGTAGTTTGCCACCTCGCCTTTGTTAGTTTGTTCTTTATCTTCGAATGAACTTGATTCGTCCCAAATCACCTTGAGTATTTTCTTCTTCTTTTTTATCTTCTTCTTTTTAGGTTCATTTTTGTTTTTTGATTCTTATTTTAAGAATTTTTTAAGCTTTATTGTGAGGAGTTCAAGGTCATCATCATCATCACTTAAGTCATCACTCAAGTAGTATTCTATTGTTCGAAGTATCAAATCCTTCTATTTCTTTGGAAGGTAGTTCTCATGTTCAATACAATTTATTTTATAGGTCATCAAAGACCCATACGTTCTTCAATCGAAAAATGATTCAAGTCCTTTGATTTTTATATTGCCATTACTTTCGAATCCTAATTTTTAGAAAGAGGTTGTAAAACTTTATTAATAAGTTTAAGATTCAAAAAACTTTTACCAAATGCTTTTAAACCATTAACGATATCCATATAACGGGTGTACATATCTCTAATGTTTTCGCTTGGTTTCATACAAAATAATTCAAAATCACACATCAAAAGATTTATTAGAGAATCTTTTACTCTACTAGTACCTTCGTATGTGTGGTTTTAAAAGTGTGCTAAATATTGAAAGCGGTTTCGCAAATAGAAACACGATTAAATTTATTTTTGTCTAAGATACAAAATGGAGCATTCATAACTCTAGCATTCAAGGAAAAAGTTTTCTTCACCAAATCATTCTATTCATTCATTGGATTAGAAGACTTTTGAAAACTATTTTCAATGATATTCCATATATTGAAATCTAAAAAAATAAAGAAAACTCTCATTCGAGTTTTCTAATATGTGTAGTCTGTCCTATTGAACATATGAGGACGAATGATAGAGTGACCCTCTTGAAAGCCGAAAAGAGTCATTTCTCTTGGGTGTTAAACCAAATGAGAAAAACATGGCTCTGATACTAAATGTTAGGATCGAGTCAGCACTAAGAGGGGGTGAATTAGTGCAGTGGATAAAAACGTTAGTTTGAAAAATCTTTCATTTCAACTAAAATCGATTTCGGAAATATGTTTAACTTGAAAGCATATGAGAGCATAGTGAAAGTCAGAAATCAGTTTGCAATTAAAATAAAAGGCTTAAAGTAAATGTAAATCAGATTTTTATAGTGATTCGGTCATCGTGACATACATTCACTCCTGATTTCTCTTCCGTCGAAGCCACCAGCATCCACTAGCAGTTTTTCTTCAAAAGGGAAGACCAACCACCTTCTTACAACTCTATTCTCCTTTTGACAGGCTCAGAAGAGAACCTTTACATCTCTACAATCTCCTCTCTTAAACTTCACTAGCACTTAGAGTTTACGAGGAGTTCACACAAGATTACAACAACATTTTCTTTTCTTTTTGCTCTCAGTTGTATGTTTGTTAGCTAGGGATGAGAGAGGTATTTATATACCTCAAGTGGATTCAAACTTAGAGCCTAAAAGTGTCTCATCCCCAGTTTTCAGGGTATTAGTATCACTGTTTGTGTTGGGTGGTACCACTACCTACAACACTGACACTAGGCGTTACCATCGCCCAGTCTTGTGGTACCACTGCCTAGGAGACTATGTCTAGGCAGTATCACCACCCAGACTAGTGGTACCACCGCCTGACAATCTCAAAGACTAAGTCTGGGCAGTACCACCACCGGACATAGTCTCAGAGATTGTGCCATTGATGGTTCCATCTGTTGGGTCACTGTTTATGCCTTTCACTTGGCCCAAGATAGCCCAAACTTGAGCCCAATTGGTCCTCAATTGAGTTGACCCAATTCCAACCCAATTACGCCTAAAACCTACTTTCATCTAGATAATTATTACAAAGCTAGATCAAATATTGTCCAACATGTCATTGGTTCATCGACGCCTCGTCTGATTCTTCGGCGCATTATCCTCTCTTACGGCTTATTGCCCAATTGGCTAGTTGACCTCTGCAACTCCGATTTCCTTAGTGTAATTTTCACTCTTCTTGGCCCGATGCCCGATCCCATGGCCCGAGGCCTTCTGTCGATACGTTGATCGATCATCCGACTCGACATCCAATCTTCTGACATGTTCCACTCCAGTCCAACATTATTCTTCCTACTTTTAATTGTCTTTCCTTGATCGAAGCTTCCTGCTCACTCAAAGTGCAGATCAGATAAACACTATCAATTGGTTTCATCATCAAAATCCGTGATTCAACACCTAGCTTAGATACCAAGATTGGTGTGCAAAACCAATGACATAGAAAATCATGTGTAAGATAGTTATGTTGCCTAGGGAGATCGTATAACTCCGAATCCTTATAGATTTGTTGGAGAGGATGAAGGAGGATAAGCATCCTCCTCTTTAGTGGTAAGCCACATAGTAGGGCTGCGACGACGCTCCTCAAATCTCCATTCCTACTATCTAAGGAGTGTTGAATCTCAGATTTTGATGATGAAACTAATTTATAGTGTTTATGATTTGATAGGCATTTTGAGTGACGTAGATAGCTTCAATCAAGGAGAGACAATTAAAGCAGGAAGAATCATGTTGGGCCGGAGTGAAAAAGGTTAGAAGATTGGACGTCAGGCCGAAGGAACGATCGACGTGTCGGTAGAGGGCTTCGGGCTGAGATCTCGGGCATCAAGCCAAGAAGAGTGGATATTGCGCCAAGTAAATCAGAGTTGTGAAGGTCAACTAGCGATTGAGCAATAGGCCGCAAAAAAGGACGATGCGCCGAAGATTTGGACGAAGCATCGATTAACCAATGACATACGAGACAACACTAGATGCAAGCTTAGTAATAATTGTTTAGATTGAAGTGGCTTTTTACATGTGCAGGATTAACTATGATAGCAAGGCATAAAGCAAAATGAAGTCCCGGAGTCAAAAAGGCGATTTTGTTGGGAGTTCGAGAGTTCATCGGAAATTCGGACGTTCATCGGAAGTTCTCTCGAAACCAACCGAGAAGTCCTGGAGCTTGCAAAAGAAGCTCGTCAGAACTTGCCAAGAAGATCATCATGAAGTTCAGGAGCTTGCTGGGAGTCCATTGGAATAGTGCCGAGAGATTGTCGGAAGTTCATCGGAAGTTCGTCGGAAGAAACTAGACTTACAGACTTGTGTAGCTTAAGTATGTCTTAGATTTCATAGTTAGCACATAATTGGGGTTGGAATTGGGCCAACCTAATTAGGGGCCAGTTGGGCCCATGTAAGGACTGTGTTGGGCCCAATGAAAGGCCCAAACAATGACCCAAGAGGTGGCACCGTCATGGCATAGTCTTCGAGATTGTGTCAGGTGGTGGTACCATCGGTCTGGGCGGTGGTACCTCCTAGATGTAGTCTCCGAGAGGCTACAGCGATGGTACCGCCTAGCATAGTGTCAATGTCAAATTAATATTTGTGGTGGTACCGCCCGCACCTAGGAAACCCGGGATGAGATGATTTTAGACTCCAAGTTTGAATCAACTTGAGGCCTATAAATACCCCTCTCATCCCTGGTTAACTTAAACACAACTGAGAGAAAAAAAAAGAAAGAAAACTCTGTTGTAATTGTGTGTGAAACTCCTCTCAAAGTTCTAAGTGTTAGAATAGTTTGAGAGAGGAGAAAGTGGGGGTGTAAAGGTTATCTCCTAAACCCGGTAAAAGGAGAAGAGGGTTATAAAAGTTAGTTGGTCTTCGCTTATTGAAGGAAGACCGATAGTAGATGTCAATGGCCTCGACGGAAGAGGAATCGGCAGAGTGGATGTAGGTTACGACGACCGAACCACTATAAAAATCTGGTTTGCGTTTATGTCTTGAGTAATTTACTTTAACTACAAACCTCTTTAATTGTTTACTACCTTCAATACATTTACAAATGTGTTTCAAGTTAAGATCTTTATGAAACAGTTTTCGTCGGAATCGATTTTAATCGAAACGAAAGGATTTGAACCGACGTTTTTACCATTGCACTAATTCACCCACCCTCTCTCTTAGTGTTGAACCCTTTCCTGACAAGGAGGGGAAGGGGGTAGGAGAATAGGAGGTGGCCACCAAGAAGCCCCAACCTATGGGCCATTAGTTCTCTCATTTATAGAGGTCCCTAGTTAACCCTAATGAATCTTATCCTATTGGGTATTGGATCTTTATCCAATTACCCAAGCTTCTTAGATTAGTGAGTATTTACCTAATAATCTCTTATTAGCTCTTATTAGATCTCATCCATGGGATCCAATAATCCATGGGCTTATTAGATATCCAATAGGTTAGGGGCTCTAGTGGATATATCATATTTGAACCTCTACTCATCGCAACACCTACCATATGTGTGTGACCCTCTAGGCCTAATATCGAGTTGGCCATGAGTCATACCTATCAGAACTCCTTCTGGCTTAGTGAATTATTATCTCCATAATAATTCACTCGACTCATCAACTGCGGACGTACTAGGCCACTACACTGTAGTCCCTAGTCGATATAGGGGAACCCAATCCTTTTGACATATCTATCCTCAATTACCATATACCTATAGTCTCTCAACTATCTAATATCCCAAAGACTATATATTAGGCATGGTGTCATTAGGCCCATATGGTTTCTTCTCAAGTCTCGCTCTAATCGGATTCTCTTGGAGAACTCTTTCTCTTTCAATCTAAATGACCTTATCGAAGGATTTATTTGAGCAAGAACACACAAGATATTCCTCTTATGATACCGAGAGTGGATGATCCTCTATCGATACTCAATAGTTCCCGTAAGATTGGCTACCACTCCCAATTACCGACTATACTGTTAGGATCGGAGCGGCACTAAGAGGGGGGGTGAATTAGTGCAGCGGATTAAAACATCGGTTTTGGAAACTTTTTCGTACGATAAAAACCGAACTCGGAAGTGCTTAACTTGAAAGCGTGTTCGTAAATGTGTGCAGCAAAAGTAATAAGGAAGTAAAGCACGTATGAAGGTTTGCAGTAAGGTAAAGTGCAATAAATAAATACAAACTAGTGAACACGCCAATTTTAAAGTGGTTCAGTCAAAATGACCTACATCCACTTACGAAGCCTTCTTCGATGAGGCTCCCAACTTTCACTGGCAAATCACTTTGAAGGGGAAGGACAAATACCCCTCTTACAACTTTTTACAAGTGGTTCACACTCTTACAAAGTTTCAACGAGAAAGAAGGAGGTGAACACTCAAGCAATTGAAAACTAGACTTGCTAAAGACTTTGCTAAGGCTTTTATCTCAATCTATTACTTCTCAAAAGTTGTTATCTCTGCTGAGAATTGAGGGGTATTTATAGGCCTCAAGAGGATTCAAATTTGGGCTCCAAAATTTGAATTCTCTTCAGTTCCCGAAGCTAGCGGTGCCACCGCCTGTCAGTTCTGACACTGACAGAGTACTGGGCGGTGCCACCGCCCAGTCCAGTGGTGCTATTGCCTAGCTCTTCGGGTGCTGGGCGGTGCCACCGCCTAGCTCTTCGGGTGCTGGGTGGTGCCACCGCTTGGCTCGGGTGCTGAGCGGTGCCACCGCCCAGTCCGGTGGTTCCACCGCCCAACCTTTTGGGTCCTGGGTGGTGCCACCGCCTACACTAGTTCAGCTCACTGGTTGGGCTCCAAACTTGGCCCAAACCAGTCCGAACTCGAGCCCAATAGGCCCCTACTTGGGTTATAAGATTAACACCTAATCCTAACCCTAATTAACATGCTAACTACGAATTTAAAGACATTTCCTAAGCTATTACAAAGTCCACAAGTCAAGACTTCTTTCGGTGAACTTCCGGCAGTCTTTCGAGAAACTCTCGGAAACCATTCTGCGGACTCCCGGCAAGCTCCTAGACTTCACGATTTGATCTTGGCGAGTTCCGATGAGCTTCTTTGGCAAGCTACGATCTTTCTCAGTGAGCTCCGCGAACTTCCGACGTACATTCTGGCGAGCTTCCGAAAACCCTTCGGCAAGCTCCCTACTCATTCTCGGCTAGTTCCGACAGCATTCCCGATGAACCTTCAGACTTCCGTCGAACTCTCGAACTCCCAACGAATCCTTCATGCTTGACTCCGGCACTTTGCTTTGCTTTATGTCTTCATCGTTAACGTAGTTAATCCTGCATACACAAGCCAAAACTCTACTCTGATCTAGACAATTATTACAATGAAAATTGACATTCTTTTGCTCGGCACGTCATTGGTTGGCGCTTCGTCCAATTCTTCAGTGCATCGTCCACTCTTGCGGGTTGTTGCCCAATCAGCGGTTGACCTCCGCAACCCTGATATCCTTGGTGCAATTCCGCTCTCCTTGGCCCGATGCCTGACGTCCGAAGCGTTCTACCGTCCAATATCCTAACGTGATCTCCTCCGGCGCAATGTCAATTCCTTCTGCGTCAACTGTCTAATCCTGATCGAGTAGACCTGCATCACTCAAAATGTAGTTAAACATCTAAACACAATCAATTAGTTTCATCATCAAAATCCGAGATTCAACAATCTCCCCCTTTTTGAGGATGACAAATAATTGATGACTACCGGAGTTAACCTTAACTCCTCGGTGTTTAAACAAACTCCCCCTATCAATATGCCATTGATAGAACACTTGGATTATCCCAAATCCAAGCAACATTCATCACATGTTATGAAAAACATTTAAACCATCATGCAAATATATAAAATATTCAATTCAATGCATGAAGTCATCAATATACTTCTCCCCCTATGTCATCAACAAAAAGGAGAAGTCCCAACTCTTATGTGTTTAGAGATATGAGTTCTAATCATTGCATAATAAACATAGTATCCAATTTTATCATCATGCAATTTAGCAATTAAAGATGTGCAAGTTTAGCATGTTTGCTTTTCTTGAGACAGCAACTGTTTGCTTCTCTTTAGACTACAAGCTAGCAATTTTTACGATATGCAAGTTTTGCTACATACAAGCTAGCGAAAATTTCGAAAGCAGATGCAAGATAGCTTTCTTGTATAAGCCCATGATTCTTGCTTCCTATTGCAATTTACAAGTTTTTGAAATATCCAAGTTCAACACATTGCATAATTAACATAATCTCCTAGTTTTATCATTATGCAATTTTGCTATCATCATAGATATGCAAGGTAGTATGATAGCAATTTCTATAACATACAAGCTAGCAAATTTTATAATATTTTTAGAACATGCAAGCTAGCAGTTTTGAGATGTTCAAGAAAGCAACCCTTGCTTCTTAATATATACAAGTTTGTTAGATGTGCACGTTAGCATGTTTTGCTTATTGAGATAGGCAAGATAGTGATGTTCAAGAAGACAACTTTTGCTTCTTGAAATAAGCAAGTTAGCAATCTTTGCTACTTAAGATAGGCAAGCTAGCAATCAAGTTTTTGCATCTTCTTGACTTGTACAAATTAGTTATCTCCCCCTTTGTCATTGTCAAAAAGAAGGGAAGACCTTTTACATCAATTATGACAAAGGTAAGTATCAATCTTATCTGTGCATCATTATCATACGTTAAAGTATTACATGCATAATACCAAATCATCAAATTCATCAAAATCTCAACATTACTTTCAAGATATTCAAAATGGTATACATAGATTTATCATAAAGCAAATTAATTTTCAATCATCACATAAGGCATTTAAAGAATTTTTGAAACATAGGAGAATGATTAATTTAAGCATGCAATATTTCAATCAAATTCAAGTCATGAATACCAATACTTTCATATTGTGAGTATCAATTCATGAATACCAAAAGATATTATTTGTGATTCCAATTTTGCAAGATCAAGATGATGATTTAGATAAAACTTATTCAAATCAAAATGGTTAACTTGAAACTCATAATCAAGTCATCAAAATCAATTTCGAGATTCACAAAATATCATGAAATCATTAATCTCGATCAAATGGGAAAAGCATTTTTTAAGTAATTCTTTTTCATCTAAGCATGCCTTAGTCTTTATATGTCAAATCAAGATAAGCATGAAAGTTCAAGACATAAAGGTAAAATCTTATAAAACAACTCATCAAGCTAGATTTTAACCATCTATTCTCAAGCCATATAAAGAGTAAGTCAAGGATTCAATTATCTCATGTCATGAATTCCAATAGGCATCTCAAATTATCAACATCACATTAAAAAGATATTTCAAAAAGATATAACATGATTGAAGCATAAGTAATTCATATTTAAAATGTGTCTCATGTCATAAGTATGAATCAAGCATTTGTGAAATCCGAAATCATCCTCAAAGTCACATTCAATAAATTCATACATGACAAGCATAGATTTATTGAAAAGTCGATAAGATAGAGGATCGCATTTCGTTTTTATAAATTTCTATTCATGTGATTTGCTTCTTATAAGCATGCCTTTACCTTTAATAAAACAAGTGTCAACATTTAAGACGGAAAGGTAAATTTCATAAAACAAATCATCAAGCATGATTCCATGATAACATCCTTTTAATATCTTGATATTCATCATCAAGTATGATTTCAAAAAGTATGTTCAAGAGAAATCATTAAGACCAAATGTATGATACACTCATTTATTTTCAAAATATTCATTATGTTTATTTTTATGAGATTCACAAGATTGGTAAAATAAATTCATTAATCTCAATAGGATAGAAAATTCATTTCCATTTCATACAATTAATTTCATGTGAGGGTATTCAAGTCTTTTGTGAAAACATGTATCATCATTTAAAATCGAAAGTGTAAGATTTATTACAATAAAGATCAATAAGGCACTTTCATTTTGATAAAAATCAATAATACGTAAATCACAAGATTCATCATCATATTTTCAAATTGCACAATTTCAAAACTATACCTTTCATTTTTCATGCATGATACAAATAAATCAATCATCATTATGAGCATATTAAACATGATATTCAAGCATTCATGATACATTATTTTGGCAACATGATCATAGCTTTTCAAATGATTGTATCTAAATGTCAAAGTTCATTACATCCTATCATGCATGATAATTAACTTCTCATTTGTATTTCATGCATAATTTTATTTCATCATATTAGGAATATCAAGAAGAATTAATTGGATGATGAGATGCATATTTTCATGAACACAAGCAATTGCATAAAAATCATATCATGAAGGATTAGAATATATGTATACCAAAAGGCATGATTTCTTTTTGAAGAACCTCCTCATAAATAATCAAAAGAAAATCTTAGGAGATTGATTAAAGAAAAATCTTGATTCATTATAAAATTTCATATATCAAATATCGAGAAATCAAGATAATGATTCATAAAAAAATATCACAAGTAATATTCAAGAGAAAATTCATCATTCATTTTCAATTCATTTAATTTGTCAAATCAACATTTCTTGGGTATGCATGATATCAAAACATGGTTTCAAATCTTCAACATATAACATGTATAAATTTAAAAATCGAAGGGAGAAGGGAAAGAATTCAAAGGTACAAAGATTTCAACCATCTCATAAACAAATGAAGGATCAATTCATGAATCCAAAATTCTATGAATCATTTCGATAAATCTCCTTTTAAATAATCAAAATGATCATCAAAGGAAATCTCATGTTATTCCAAGAAATCAAGATCATGATTTTGATAAAACTCATTTCAAATTTAAATCATCAAAATCATTTTTAAGGTTCACAAAATTCATAAGATAAATAGATTCATGATTTCATTGATAATATATTTTCCCCCTTTTTTAAGTGTTTCATTTTAAGTGATTGATTTTATGTTAGCATGCTTTTTCATTTATGTCAAATAAAAACATGCATCAACGTTTAGGATCAAAAAATGAATTTCGTCATAAAACCATCAAGACCAATAAATCACAAAAATCAACATGTATAACTTTAAAATTTTATGCATAAAATCGTTATATCATGGTATCACAACTTTAATATTTTCATTACAACATTAAGCAAGGTTTCATTGAACATAATTTTGAATGATTCTTATAGATACCTAAAACTTCTTTAGTTTTAATTTATATGATTGATTTTATAATAGCATGCTCAAATTTTTGTTCTTATGTCAAAACCATACATCATGTTTGAAAAACAAAGATAATGTACATAAAAAATTATTAGGATCAAGAGCACTAAGAGGGGGGGGGTGAATTAGTGCAGCGGAAAACTTTCGACGATTTAAAACGACGTTCATATGATAAGAACGATTTCAGTATGAAAGTCGAATCGGAAATTGTTTTAACTTAAGATCAAGTAAAGTGCAGTTAAAGTAAAGCTATGGAAGTAGTTGCAGTTAAGATAGAGAACAGAATGTAAATGCAAACCGAGATTTAGAGTGGTTCGGTCAATCTTAACCTACATCCACTTTTGGCTTCCTCGTCCGATGATGTCACCGACGTCCACTAGAGGCCTTCCTTCAATAGGCGAAGGCCAACCACCCTTTTACAGTTTCACTCCTTTTGACGGGCTTAGGAGACAACCCTTACAAATTTTTCACTCCTCTCTTGAATGATCAAAACTTCGAAGAAAATAGGGAGAAGAACTTCTAGCCTTTTACAACACTTTTAAGCTCTCAAAATCTCAGAATAAATGCTAAGTTTCGGTGCCCTTTCATGCATGAAAGGGTGGGGTTTATATAGGCCTCAAACTGATTTGAATTTGGAGCTCAAAAATGTCAATTCCCATGTTTTCGGGGTCCTAGCGATACTACCGCCTGACAGAGCTCGGAGATTGAGCTCAGGTGGTACCACAGGGGTGGTACTACCGCCTAGTCTCACTCAGAGACTGAGCTCAGGCGGTGCCACCGCCTGACAGGGGCGGTGCTACCGCCCACCTAGTCTCACTCGGAGACTGAGCCCAGGCGGTGCCACCGCCTGACAGGGGCGGTACTACCGCCCAGTCTCACTCGGAGACTGAGACCAGGCGGTGCCACCGCCCAGCCTCACTCCGAGACTCGGCTACTGGGCGATGCCACCACCGGCCAGGGAATCTGGGTCCGAATGGGCTGATCCATTCGGCCCAATTTGGGTCTATCAAGGGCCTAATTGCCCCAAGATTAAGTTAATGGGATCACCTCCCATTTCTAACTTAATCATCATGCTAACTACAATATTTTTCAAGACATTTACTGCAACTTGCTCCGGTGTGTCAATCGCTTCTTCCGTCGAGCTTCCGGCGAACTTCCGGCGATCATCCGACGAACCCTCGGCGATGCTCCGGCGGACTTCCGGCAAACTCCTGGATTTGCGACGATCCACTTGGCAAGTTCCGATGAGCTTCTTTGGCAAGCTCCTGGACTTCTCGGATTTGTTCCCGTAGAACCTCCGATGACCGTCCGGACTTCCGTCGAACTCTCGAACCCCCAACATGATCATAGTCTTGACTTCGGCGCAACTCCTGCTGCATGTCTTACTTTCATCGTAGTTAATCTTGCACACTTATCTTAACATATGGATTAGATAACAAATGACAATTGACTTCATCATCAAAATCCGAGATTCAACAATCTCCCCCTTTTTGATGATGACAATCATTTGATAACGGAGTTAACTTTAACTCCCCCTATCTATATGCCATACTCAAGATAAGTCATTCTTGAATTCAAGAGACATATTGATAAGTTAAGATTGTTTAACTTTATCAATACTTTCATCATGATTCCTATCATGATGTATCTCTCTGAAAATGATGTCAAGGCTTGACATCCTTTTTCAAGTTTTACATTTCAAATGTGAATGATAGTAATGGTAGCAATTCATCATATGGTAAGATATCAACATGTGAAATTACAATGCAAGTTCTTGATATCTTAACATAATGCAAATATTTCAAGTGTTTAGCAATCATAGCATTTCTATCATCAATTTACCATATATTTCGATGTAAGCTTTTTTTATCATAATTCAAATTCAAATTTGGCACTCATAGCATCAATTCATATATTTCTCCTCCTTTGTCATCAACAAAAAGGAGAACGATATAAGCAAATTTTAAACACAAGTGAGTGATAGGTAATTTTTCAACAATGAGTAATAAGATACCAATTATACAAACATCTCAAGGAAAGATTAAATCACGCTTCATTTTTACAAGGATCAAGATATGTATGTGAATCAATATCCTTGCAAGTAAAAAATCTTCTTTTTTTTTTCAAGAAGGAAATTATAAGAAGGAATCATTTTATCAAATCCATTTCTCGAAAATATTTTTCACATTATAAGCCTATGAAAGATGCATTTGCTAATTGATTCCACATGTCAAAAATCAATGAATCAAACTCGATATAACATATGCTTATGAGAGCTACATTAAGTTCGAAAGAGAATAAGGTATCAAGAAAATCCGAAAATAAAATTTAACATTTTCGTGCATTCGGACAAGGTTTTGCTATAGATTTTCCAATACAATCATGAAGATAAAACATGCTCATTATCATGGAAATTTTTATATCCATAATTTTCAACATATTACATGTAATCATATAAAATCATCATAGCAATTGAGTGATTTGATTATTGAATCAAGAAAGTCCGAAAAATAGATTTAATGAGTTCAAGCATTCGGACACATTAACATTCCTAATTCTCTTCTAATGAAATTAAATTGTTCTTCACTTAAAGGCTTTGTAAAAATATCAGCTAGTTGATGTTTAGTATCAATGAACTCTATAACTATATCATGATTAGTGACATGATCTCGTATAAAATGATATCTAATATCAATATGTTTTGTTCTTGAGTGTTGAATGGGATTCTTTGTTAAACATATAGCACTTGTGTTATCACATTTAATGGGAATATTTTTAAGATGAACTTTATAATCTTCTAAGGTGTTTTTCATCCACACAACTTGTGCACAGCATGCACTAGCTGTTATATACTCAACTTCGGTTGTTGATAGTGCAACCGAGTTTTGTTTCTTAGATGACCAGGAAACAAGAGCATGTCCCAAAAATTGACATGTTCCTGATGTGCTTTTTCTATCTAATCTACATCCAGCAAAATCTGCATCAGCATAAGCAATTAACTCAAACTTCTCGGTTTTCGGATACCATAATCCTAGATTTGTGGTACCTTTAAGATATCTAAATATTCTTTTAACCGCTTTGAGATGAGATATCTTAGGGTTCGATTGAAACCTAGCACAAAGTCCTACACTGAACATGATATATGGTCTAGTTGCAGTGAGGTAAAGTAAACTTCCTATCATACCCCTATAAGTTTTTTGATCGAAGCTTTCTCCACTTTCATCAACTTCTAACTTAATGGATGTGCTCATAGGAGTGTTAATAGCTTTTGAGCTTTCCATATTAAATCTTTTTAGCAAGTCTAAAGCATATTTAGTTTGACTAATAAAGATGTCATTTCTTAGTTGCTTAATTTGTAAGCCTAAGAAAAAGGTTAATTCTCCCATCAAACTCATTTCAAATTCTAGACTCATGGTTTTAGCAAAGGATTCACAAAGAGATTCGATTGTAGAACCAAAGATAATATCATCAACATAAATCTGAACAATGAGAAATTATTTTCAAAATTCTTAATAAACAATGTAGTATCAACCTTGCCTTTTGTAAAATTATTTTTAATAAGAAAAGAACTAAGTCTCTCATACCAAGCCCTTGGAGCTTGTTTTAAACCATAGAGAGCTTTAGTTAATTTAAACACATAATTAGTGAGGCTATTATTTTCAAATCCGGGAGGTTGTTCAACATAAACTTCTTTGGAAATAAAGCCATTAAGAAAAGCGCTTTTAACATCCATTTAAAATAACTTAAAATTATTATTACTAGCATAGGCAAGGAGCATCCTTATGGCTTCTAATCTAGCCACATGAGCGAAGGTTTCTTCGTAATCGATACCTTCTTCTTGGTTGAAACCTTTGGCTATTAATCTAGCCTTGTTTCTAACCACGATACCATATTCATCTTGCTTGTTTCTAAAGACCCATTTAGTACCAATAACTAAATGGTAATTTGGCCTAGGAACAAGCTTCCACACCTCATTTCTCTCAAATTGATTTAACTCATCTTGCATTGCGATAATCCATGAATCATCTTTCATGGCTTCGTCAATACATTTAGGTTCAATTTGGGAGAGAAAAGCGGCGTTGGCACAAAATTCTTTAAGAGAAGAATGTGTTTGAACCCCCTTAGATGTGTCTCCTAGAATTAGCTCCTTAGAATGAGCATCTACATATTTCCAATCCTTGGGTAAGGATGTTTCGGAAGTGGATGCATCCAAGTTGCTAGTTGGAGAAGGGGTTTCATTTAAATTCAAAGAATCAAAATTAACATCATCATCAAAATCATTTTTCTTGATTTCGGAAATCTCATTGAAAACAATATGAATGGATTCTTCTATAATTAAAGTTCTTTTATTGAATATACGAAAGGCTTTAGAAACCGAAGAATAACCAAGGAAAATTCCTTCATCGGATTTAGCATCAAATTTTCCTAAGGCATCTTTTTCATTCAAGATAAAACACTTGCACCCAAAAACTTTAAAATATGAAACATTGGGTTTTTTGTTGTTCCACAACTCATAGGGATGTTTCGAAAGTGGATGCATCCAAGTTGCTAGTTGGAGAAGGGGTTTCATTTAAATTCAAAGAATCAAAATTAACATCATCATCAAAATCATTTTTCTTGATTTCAGAAATCTCATTGAAAACAACATGAATGGATTCTTCTATAATTAAAGTTCTTTTATTGAATATACGAAAGGCTTTAGAAACCGAAGAATAACCAAGGAAAATTCCTTCATCGGATTTAGCATCAAATTTTCCTAAGGCATCTTTTTCATTTCATTTCAAGAATAAACACTTACACCCAAAACTTTAAAATATGAAACATTGGGTTTTTGTTGTTCCACAACTCATAGGGATGTTTCGAAAGTGGATGCATCCAAGTGCTAGTTGGAGAAGGGGTTTCATTTAATTCAAAGAATCAAATTAACATCATCATCAAAATTATTTTTCTTGATTTCGGAAATCTCATTGAAAACAACATGAATGGATTCTTCTATAATTAAAGTTCTTTTATTGAATATACGAAAGGCTTTAGAAACCGAAGAATAACCAAGGAAAATTCCTTCATCGGATTTAGCATCAAATTTTCCTAAGGCATCTTTTTCATTCAAGATAAAACACTTGCACCCAAAAACTTTAAAATATGAAACATTGGGTTTTTTGTTGTTCCACAACTCATAGGGATGTTTCGAAAGTGGATGCATCCAAGTTGCTAGTTGGAGAAGGGGTTTCATTTAAATTCAAAGAATCAAAATTAACATCATCATCAAAATCATTTTTCTTGATTTCGGAAATCTCATTGAAAACAACATGAATGGATTCTTCTATAATTAAAGTTCTTTTATTGAATATACGAAAGGCTTTAGAAACCGAAGAATAACCAAGGAAAATTCCTTCATCGGATTTAGCATCAAATTTTCCTAAGGCATCTTTTTCATTCAAGATAAAACACTTGCACCCAAAAACTTTAAAATATGAAACATTGGGTTTTTTGTTGTTCCACAACTCATAGGGATGTTTCGAAAGTGGATGCATCCAAGTTGCTAGTTGGAGAAGGGGTTTCATTTAAATTCAAAGAATCAAAATTAACATCATCATCAAAATCATTTTTCTTGATTTCGGAAATCTCATTGAAAACAACATGAATGGATTCTTCTATAATTAAAGTTCTTTTATTGAATATACGAAAGGCTTTAGAAACCGAAGAATAACCAAGGAAAATTCCTTCATCGGATTTAGCATCAAATTTTCCTAAGGCATCTTTTTCATTCAAGATAAAACACTTGCACCCAAAAACTTTAAAATATGAAACATTGGGTTTTTTGTTGTTCCACAACTCATAGGGATGTTTCGAAAGTGGATGCATCCAAGTTGCTAGTTGGAGAAGGGGTTTCATTTAAATTCAAAGAATCAAAATTAACATCATCATCAAAATCATTTTTCTTGTCTTGATTTCGGAAATCTCATTGAAAACAACATGAATGGATTCTTCTATATTAAAGTTTCTTTATTGAATATACGAAAAGCTTTAGAAACCGAAGAATAACCAAGGAAAATTCCTTCATCGGATTTAGCATCAAATTTTCCTAAGGCATCTTTTTCATTCAAGATAAACACTTGCACCCAAAAACTTTAAAATATGAAACATTGGGTTTTTTGTTGTTCCACAACTCATAGGGAGTTTTGGTGACTAAGGGTCTTACTAGAACTCTATTCAAAATATAGCATGTAGTGTTTACGGCTTCGGCCCAAAAATATTTGGGTAGGCTATATTCATTCAACATGGTTCTTGTCATTTCTTATAAATTTCTATTTTTTCTTTCTACTACTCCATTTTGTTGAGGATTTCTTGGAGTAGAGAAGTTATGATTGTATCCATTAAATTCATAAAATTCTTGAAAATCACGGTTTTGAAATTCACCACCATGATCACTTCTAATTGACGAAATCATAGAACCCTTTTCATTTTGGACAAGTTTGCAAAACTTGGTAAAATATCTAAAGCATTCATTTTTGTGTTTTAAGAAATAAGTCCATGTGTATCTACTATAGTCATCTACAATGACGAAGGCGTATTTGCTACCTCCTAGACTTGATGTAGAGATAGGTCCAAACAAATCCATATGGATCAATTGTAAGGGCCTAGATGTGCTTATTTGATTCTTAGATTTGAAACTACCCTTAATTTGTTTTCCTAATTGACAAGCATCACACACATTATCTTTGATGAACTTGATATGAGGAATTCCTCTTATAAGTTCTTTGGATGATATTTGAGTGATTAGTTTCATGTTAGCATGACCTAATCTCCTATGCCAAAGCCAAGCATCCTCATTCAAAACCGAGAAACACTTTTCATTGCAAAGATCATTGATGTCAATGGTGTATACGTTATTTTGTTTTAATGCAATCATAGATGTGTTTTTGTGTGGTTTTTCAATGATGCAAGCATTAGATTCGAATTTGACAATATATCCTTTATCACACAATTGACTAATGCTCAAGAGGTTATGTTTTAAACCATCAACTAACAAAACATCTTCAATAAAGAAGTTAGATTTGTTACCTATGGTTCCTTTGCCAATGATTTTACCCTTGTTGTTGTCTCCGAAGGTGACATAGCCTTCGTCTATGCTAGTGAGTTTAGAGAATTGAGATGGATCTCCGATCATATGCCTTGAACATCCACTATCAAGGTACCATCTCTTGCTCCTAGCTTGTGATGATGTATGTTTCTACAAGAAATGATGATTTTTAGGTACCCATTTACTTTTGGGTGCCTCAAACACTGATCTAAATTGTTTATCATATTGCATAGAGTTTATCGTGGTTCCTTTAGGATCCCAAATCAATTTGTTTGGACTAACTTTCTTGAATAGACAATGATAAGTTCTATGTCCATGTTTGCAACAAAAGTTGCATTTGCTTTGGTGTCGAACATATAAGATAGGGCCTTTAATGAAGGTGGTTGGATTTTGGTGAGGACTTCTCACAAATCCGATTCCACTTCTTTTAGGAACATGACCCTTATTTGTAAGGATCATATTCAAAGACTTGCTACCAACCTCGAATTTCTTCAAGGTGTCCTTAAGTAGCAAGTTCTCCTTTTAAGAGTTTTTAGATCATGACAATTTTTACATGGAGCTAAACTATCATGATATTCAATTTCTAATTTGTCGAAATTACAAGTAAGACTATCATGCTCCTTTTTTAGCAATTTATATTTTCTACTAATAGTTTTGCATTCATCAAATAAGTCATGGAAGGCATTTAGTAATTCATCAAATGATAAATCTGCATCAATTAAATTTGTTACCTCATCTCCGATGGCCATTAGGGCGTAATGAGCAACTTGCTCGGTGTTGGACTCCTCTTCTTCGGACGTGCTTGAGTCATCCCACGTTGCTTTGAGTGCCTTCTTCTTTGGTGTTCTCTTCTTAGCTTGGGGACAATCACTTTTGTAGTGTCCCGGCTTCTTGCATTCGTAGCAAATAACTTGGTCCTTTTTGGGTTCAAATTTATTTTTTGAGTCATTTTTAAACTTGTTTCTTTTAATGAATTTTTTGAATTTCCTTGTTAGAAGTGCCAAGTCATCGTCACAGTCTTCATCACTTGAGTTTTCTCTCAAGTGGTCTTCGAAAGTTCTAAGTGCCATATCCTTCCTATTCTTTGGAATGATCTCTTCTTGCTCTTCATGAGCTTTGCAAGTCATTTCGTAGGTCATTAATTACCCGATTAATTCTTCAAGAGGGAAGTTGTTTAGATCTTTAGCCTCTTGAATAGCAGTGACTTTAGGGTCCCAACTCTTAGGAAGGGATCTTAGAATCTTATTTACGAGCTCAAAATCCGAAAAACTTTTGCCGAGTCCTTTTAGACCATTGACGACATCCGTGAAACGGGTGTACATATCGTCAATAGTCTCGCTCGGTTTCATTCGGAAAAGTTCAAAAGAATGTATCAAAAATTTGATTTTTGACTCTTTCACTCTACTTGTGCCTGCGTGAGTCACTTCGAGTGTATGCCAAATATCAAATGCGGTTTCACAAACCGAAACACGATTGAACTCATTTTTATCAAGCGCACAAAATAAGGCATTCATAGCCTTTCCATTAAGAGCGAAAGTCTTCTTCTCCAATTCATTCCAATCGATCATTGGAAGAGAAGATTTCGAAAACCATTTTCGACAAGATTCCAAAGTTCAAAATCCATTGAAATAAGAAAGATCCTCATTCGGGTCTTCCAATAGGTGTAGTCGTCCCATTGAACATGGGTGGACGTGTAATAGAGTGGCCCTCTTGATTTCCGACGTATGCTATCTCTCTTGGGTTTTAATCCGATTGAGAGTTAACCCCGCTCTGATACCAATTGTTAGGATCAAGAGCACTAAGAGGGGGGGGGGTGAATTAGTGCAGCGGAAAACTTTCGATGATTTAAAACGACGTTCGTATGATAAGAACGATTTCAGTATAAAAGTCGAATCGAAAATTGCTTTAACAAAAGATCAAGTAAAGTGCAGTTAAAGTAAAGCTATGGAAGTAGTTGCAGTTAAGATAGAGAACAGAATGTAAATGCAAACCGAGATTTAGAGTGGTTCGGTCAATCTTGACCTACATCCACTTTTGGCTTCCTCGTCCGATGAGGTCACCGACGTCCACTAGAGGCCTTCCTTCAATAGGCGAAGGCCAACCACCCTTTTACAGTTTCACTCCTTTTGACGGGCTTAGGAGACAACCCTTACAAATTTTTCACTCCTCTCTTGAATGATCAAAACTTCGAAGAAAAGAGAGAGAAGAACTTCTAGCCTTTTACAACACTTTTAAGCTCTCAAAATCTCAGAATAAATGCTAAGTTTCGATACCCTTTCATGCATGAAAGGGTGGGGTTCATATTGGCCCCAAACTGATTTGAATTGGAGCTCAAAAATGTCAATTCCCATGTTTTCGGGGTCCTGGCGGTACTACCGCCATAAATGGGCGATACTATCGCCTGACAGAGCTCGGAGACCGAGCTCGGGCGATACCATCGCCTGACAGGGGTGGTACTACCGCCCAGTCTCACTCGGAGACTAAGCTCAGGCGGTGCCACCGCCTGACAGGGCGGTGCTACCGCCCACCCAGTCTCACTCGGAGACTGAGCCCAGGCGGTGCCACCGCTTGACAAGGGTGGTGCTACCGCCCAGTCTAACTCAGAGACTGAGCCCAGGCGGTGCCACCGCCTGACAGGGGCGGTGCCACCGCCCAGCCTCACTCCGAGACTCGGCTGCTGGGCGGTGCCACCGCCGACCCAAGCGGTGCCACCGCCAACCAGGGAATCTAGGTCCGAATGGGCTGATCCATTTGGCCCAATTTGGGTCTATCAAGGGCCCAATTGCCCCAAGATTAAGTTAATGGGATCACCTCCCATTTCTAACATAATCATCATGCTAACTACAATATTTTTCAAGACATTTACTGCAACTTGCTCCAGTGCGTCAATCGCTTCTTCCGTCGAGCTTCTGGCGAACTTCCGGCGATCATCCGACGAACCCTCGGCGATGCTCCGGCGGACTTCCGGCAAACTCCTGGATTTGCGATGATCCACTTGGCGAGTTCCGATGAGCTTCTTTGGCAAGCTCCTGGACTTCTCAGATTTGTTCCCGCAGAACCTCCGATGACCGTTCGGACTTCTGTCGAACTCTCGAACCCCCAACGTGTTCATAGTCTTGACTTCGGCGCAACTCCTACTGCATGTCTTACTTTCATCGTAGTTAATCCTGCACACTTATCTTAACATATGGATTAGATAACAAATGACAATTGACTTCATCATCAAAATCCGAGATTCAACAAAAATATCAAGCCTTTCATACAAAAGCCATGCATCTTCATTGAAAAGCAATATGAAAATCATCAAAATACACATTCTTGCTTCTCAAGCACATATATAAGATTAATCTCACTAGGTTTACAATCATTAGATTTATATCTATCTTTTTATTCCATTAACATAAAATATGCAATTTTAAGAAAAATAATTATTCAAAAAAAAGAAAATGCATCATGGAAAACATCAAGTAATTTCAAAATAAATTAAGGGAGTTGAGTTACTTACCTTGTAGTCGAAGCCCGTCAAAGCCCAATTCGCCGTTTCACCTTTGGAAGTTCTTGATTCATCCTTAGTTGCCTTCCTCTTCTTTGACCTCTTCCTCCATTCAAGTTCATTGTTTATTTTAGATTTTTGTTTAATAAACTTATTAAGATTTAGTGTTCGAAGTTCAAGTTCATCATTGTCCTCATCACTTGAGTCATTGCTCAAGTGGTATTCATTTGTCCGGAGTTCCAAATCCTTCATATTCTTTGGAAGGTGGTTCAAGTGCTCATCGGGTTGAAAATGTTCCAAAAGTATCATTTCATAGGTCATTATTGACCCGATTAATTCTTCTAATGGAAAATCATTTAAATTTTTTATCTCTTGTATTGCGGTTATTTTATGATCCCACCTTTTTGGAAGGGATCTTAAGATCTTACTTACGAGATCAAAATTCGAAAAAGATTTACCAAGAACTCTTAGATTATTGACGACATCCGTGAAACGGGTGTACATGTCGCCTATAGTCTCGCTTGGTTGCATTCGAAAAAGCTCAAAATCATGCAATAAAATATTAACTTTCGAGTCTTTGACTCTACTAGTTCCCTCGTGCGTGATTTCAAGTGTTCGCTAAATATCAAAAGCCGTTTCGCACGTAGAAATCCGATTGAACTCATTTTTGTCCAAAGCGCAAAATAAGGCATTCATAGCCTTTGCGTTTAAAGAAAAATACTTCTTCTCCAAATTCGACCATTCGTTCATCGGTTTAGAAGGAAGTTGAAAACCATTTTCAACAATATTCCATAAATCCAAATTCATAGAAATCAAGAAAACTCTCATTCGAGTTTTCCAATAAGTGTAGTCTAATCCGTTAAACAACGGTGGACGAAAAACCGAAAAGCCCTCTTGAAAGCCATGAAGAGTCATTTCTCTCGGGTGTAAATCCGAAATGAGAAATACCGGTCTCTGATACCAATTGTTAGGATCGGAGCGGCACTAAGAGGGAGGGGGGGGTGAATTAGTGCAGCAGATTAAAACGTCGGTTTTGGAAACTTTTTCGTACGATAAAAATCGAACTCGGAAGTGCTTAACTTGAAAGCGTGTTCGTAAATGTGTGCAGCAAAAGTAATAAGGAAGTAAAGCACATATGAAGGTTTGCAGTAAGGTAAAGTGCAATAAATAAATGCAAACCAGTGAACACACCAATTTTAAAGTGGTTCAGTCAAAATGACCTACATCCACTGCGAAGCCTTCTTCGATGAGGCTCCCAACTTTCACTAGCAAATCACTTTGAAGGGGAAGGACAAATACCCTCTTACAACTTTTTACAAGTGGTTCACACTCTTACAAAGTTTCAACGAGAAAGAAGGAGGTGAACACTCAAGTACTTGAAAACTAGACTTGCTAAGACTTTGCTAAGGCTTTTATCTCAATCTATTACTTCTCAAAAGTTTTATCTCTGTTGAGAATTGAGGGGTATTTATAGGCCTAAGAGGATTCAAATTTGGGCTCCAAAATTTGAATTCTCTTCGGTTCCCGAAGCTAGCGGTGCCACCGCTGTCAGGGTACTGGGCGGTGCCATCGCCTGTCAGTTCTGACACTGACAGTGTACTGGGCGGTGCCATCGCCTGTCAGTTCTGACACTGACAGTGTACTGGGCGGTGCCACCGCCTGTCAGTGGCGGTGCCATCGCCTGTCAGTTCTGACACTGACAGTGTACTGGGCGGTGCCACCGCCTAGCTCTTCGGGTGCTGGGCGGTGCCATCGCCCAGTCCGACGGTTCCACCGCCCAACCTTTTGGGTCCTGGGCGGTGCCATCGCCTGTCAGTTCTGACACTGACAGTGTACTGGGCGGTGCCATCGCCTGTCAGTTCTGACACTGACAGTGTACTGGGCGGTGCCATCGCCTGTCAGTTCTGACACTGACAGTGTACTGGGCGGTGCCATCGCCTGTCAGTTCTGACACTGACAGTGTACTGGGCGGTGCCATCGCCTGTCAGTTCTGACACTGACAGTGTACTGGGCGGTGCCATCGCCTGTCAGTTCTGACACTGACAGTGTACTGGCCCAAGTCAAGACTTCTTTCGGCGAACTTCCGGCGGTCTTTCGAGAAAACTCTCGGAAACCATTCTGCGGACTCCCGGCAAGCTCCTAGACTTCACGATTTGATCTGGCGAGTTCCTATGAGCTTCTTCGGCAAGCTATGAATCTTTTCCTCGTGAGCTCTGCGAACTTCCGACGTACATTCTGGCGAGCTTCCGAAAACCCTTCGGCAAGCTCCCTACTCATTCTCTTCCGGCTAGTTCCCGGCAGCATTCCCGACGAACCTTCAGACTTCCGTCAGACTCTCGAACTCCCAACGAATCCTTCGCGCTTGACTCTGGCACTTTGTTTCGCTTTATGTCTTCATCGTTATCGTAGTTAATCCTGCACACACAAGCCAAACTCTACTCCGATCTAGACAATTATTACAACGCGAACTGACAGTGTACTGGGCGGTGCCATCGCCTGTCAGTTCTGACA